>CM052443.1:30727394-30785091 GCA_028533085.1 Varecia variegata
GCCTGGCCCCCCTCTAATCCCAGCTTGATCACTTATTAGCTGGACGATAAAAGCCCAGTGTGACACCTGGAGAAAGTGATCTGCGTAAATGGATCCTATTTAATGGGAATGTCTTCTTTTTTGTGGGGTTGGCATATCACATAGGTTGGCACATCACACAGCTTATGAATGTCACTAGTCAGGGGGCTCCCAGAGCATTATCGCAACAAAACGTTCCCATTCTGTCACTCAGGGCCATCATTCTTTAGTTCTCCCTTCCTTTCCTGTTCCTTCTTATACTGTATTGTCATTATAAATGATCCAAGAAGCAAAACCAAAAGAAAGAATGACACGGAGTCAGCATCAGCCAAAGAAGACACAAACTGGAAGGAGATAAAGCGTAGAAAATGGATGCTTCTTGGAACTGTTAGAGCTGCCAAGGAGAGAAATGTATTCTGTTCTTGTCTGTTACTACCTTTTTTTTATATTTACCCTAATATTGGCTTAGAAGCTTTCAGAGGAGATAGTGATAATTAATTCACGAAATACTGCCAAACTGCGGAAACCAAGAGCTCCCTCGTGAGCGGGGTGCTGGCCTGGCTAAGGTTTACAGCTTCGCAAATGTTTGTCATATGTTGCTGACAGTACCCGGGCTGCCTAATCTGCTGAAATGTTATCAGAACCATCCTGACAGTTCCACGTGCTTATTACATGTGATAGTTTTCCAAGACTAAAGTAAAATGTTTCACAATCCTAGCTGCTTTTGGGGTGTACCAAATCACTGTCATTAAGGTTTATGACAACTGAGTCATTTGCTAAGAACGGGACACCTTTGACCTAAAACTATTCATCCAGAAAAGATAAATTCTTAAGGACCTGGGAGGATTTTTGTTCTGTTTTGTTTGTTATACAACTATCAGAAAATAACAAAAAATTAAATCCTTTCATTATGACCATTAGAGTAAAAAACACAAGTAAACCCAAAAAAGCACATAATATTGGAAAATACTTAGAAGAGGAAAATTCAAAAACCCAGACAGCCAACTCAACACATTCTCTAAGCCATACCCACTTGAGGTAGTTATGTGAAGGATGTATTAATAGTATACAAATAAGAACCCTTTAAAACAACCTCCCCTTACAGATTAGTTGTACTAATTGTGGTTTGGGGAACATAAAAATCTAATCATTTACAAATAAAAAGGAAAATATTATACCTTCTGCCTGTTTTTCCTTCTGGCCATGTACACCTTTCCTAAGCCCCTAGGAGATCTGTCTATGTACATACACATGTGAGTGCAACAGCAGCAGGAAGAGGACCTCAAGATATCCCTTTGCTATGGCCATCAACTCTGGGACAAGACGGGCTACTGAATTTTAGAACTTGGAACCTGGCCTTAAGTCTTAGGGAGGTCAAAAGCACTTAAAAGCAGAGATGAGGAAAGGCCTTAGGTGCAAGGATGAGTCCTTGGATTGTCAGGTCAAGTAAGTCCCTTTGTACAGCAGACTGCTCAGCTTGAGGAATGGCTTTGTGGTCATTGGTCAAATTGCAAGTCAGATTTTTACCTCTGTTCCCACACTTACAAGCATAATTTCCTTTCTGTTTGTTCTGGGGGTAGAGGTTTGATTTGGTTTGAGTCTACTTGATAATTTGCCACCTTGAAGATTTCCATGTAGGCTCTGCACAGGTTGTACTTTAAGGGCAGATGAGTTGCACCCTCACCCCCTCCCGAGACGTGGCCGGCCCCTCCTTGGGTGGCACATCTTGCATGGTGGCAGAGCAGAGGAGGCATGGCTTGAAGTCCAGACTGACCTAATTCTTAACCCAGTATTTCTCCTCTGCCAAATAAAAATTAATAATATTGCCTATCACAAAAAACGCTTTGGAGGATTAAATAACACATGTGAAATAGGTGACGTGTAGCCTAAGCTTGAGTACAGGGCTTTGTCCCCTCAAAAACCAGTAGCTCTCTTCTGAGCAGCAAGTGCTGATCTCCAAGATCCCAAAAGTTCATGCACCATCCATCTTGAGTGGTCATTTCTACCTCCCAGGCTAGTTTGAAATAAAACTTCATGGGTACTTAAATGGCCAGGGATAAATTGTATCTTTCCAAAACAGCTTTTCCCAGCCCTCTGAGAGTTCTGAAGAAAATCTCCTCTAGTCAGTAACTCCAAAGACAGCGAGTCTCTTGTTACTAATGTAAAATACATCTTCACACTAGAGTTAATGGCTTTGGCAGTCAGACTTAATTTCAATGGTGAAATTAGATTTTATATTAAGATTCTAGATGCCAAAGGACAACTGTTTGTCTTTCCTGTAATCTACATCCTTATTTAAATAAAATTAGTGATAATATTAGTGATACCAAAAATAATTTGAATGGAGCCCTATTCCTCACCCCCCTAAGTAGTGATACCAGTAGAAATGCAGAAATTTTAAGGTCATTTTGAGACTATATATTAAATAACGTTCCTGGTATTTCAGAAAGTAGATTAACTCATCAATATCCCCAGATACCAAGAGGCCCCAAAGAGGGAATGAAAGAGTGTATGTGCTTCCCTGAGTATTTAACTACTAGAGAGTGATTTTTGCCTATGAAATGTACTACGGTTAAATTCTATACAAAACGTGACATTTTAAATTTTGAAATAGGACTCTATTAAATGTATTAATAAAATCTCCATGTGCAGAGTTTAAAATAATGAGAAACATCCCAAATTTAAAATTCTTCAAGAATCTCATAATTCTAAATCTAGTCTACATGAATTGAAAACTGTGATTTTGCCATAACCACAAAGCAATGCCACCTTAGCTGGTTTCCAGAAATACCCATTGTCCCTTGTCAGTCAAAACTGGCACAAACCCATGGCACCACAAATTTGCGATCATAGGCCTCGATATAACCCAACAGCTTGCTGCTGTGGCGAGCATAGAACCATAGCAGATGAACGTGGAGACAGGTTATCAGGGAAAATCCCCTCATTCTACAGGGCTGAGACATTCCACTGAAGGGACCTAGTCTCTGCTTTGAAAAGATGCTGAAAATGCTTGAACTCGACCCACTAGGGAAACAGTTAATTATTACCTGAGGACACATATCTTAAGTAATTACAGGGAACAGAGACTATGGAAAAAGTAATCAAACGAATGTCTCCTGGTCCCATTAATAAAGTATCATAGCAGGTCTGAGTTACGACAGACTGAGATGGTTCCATTTCCCCTCCCACTTTAAACATAACTGGATGTGGGATGGGAGTTCTCGTCTAATTAAAAACAGGAAACCTTTGCTACTAATCACCCATTGCTGAGTAAACCGTCAAATACTCGTGTCTGACAAAGGCATAGTATCTAGAACATGTCAAGAACTCTCAAAACACAGTAGTATAAGAACAAAAAAATCCAGTTAGAACATGAGCAAAAGATTTGAAGAGATATTTCACTACAGAGGACACACAGATGACAAATAAGCACACGGAAATAGGTTCCATATCATTAGTCATTTGGAACTGCAAATTAAAACCACAAGATACCACTACACACTTATCAGAATGGCTAAAATAAAAAGATATAGTGACAGTAAGTGAAAGAAGTCAATATAAAAAGGCTGTATACCATATGATCCCAATTATATGGCATGCTAGAAAAGGCAAAACTATGAAGACAGTAAAAGAATCAATGGTTGCCAGGGGCTTAGGGGGAGGGAAGGATGCATGGGCACAACACAGGATTTTTAGGGCAGTGAAACTGTTCTGTGTACTATCATGGTGGATATATGTCATTATACATTGTCAACACCTGTGTAATGTACAGCACCAAGAGTGAACCTTATGTAAATGATATTTACATATTACTCTGGGTAATAATGATGTATCCATGTAGGCTCACAGATTGTAAGAAATGCACCACTCTGGTGCAGGATGTTGATAGTGGGGAATGCTGTGTATATGTGAGGACAGAGGTATACATATCTTCTGCTCAGTTTTATTGTGAATCTTTAACTGCTCTAAAAAATAAAGTCTATTTTAAAAAAAGTGACAATACCAAAAGTTGGCAAGGATGCAGAGAAACTGGATCGCACATAGTTGGTGACGGGAATGTCAAATGGTATAGCCACTCTGCAAATCATTTTGGCAGTTTTTAAAAAACTTTGCTTGCAATATCCCAGAGAAATGAAGACTTATAGCCACACAAAACTTGAACTCAAACATTTATAGCAGCTTTATTTGTAATAGCCAAAAAACTGGGAAAAACCCAAATGTCTTCCAACAAATGAATGATTAAACAAACTTTGGTACATCCACACCATGGACTGCTATTCACCAATAAAAAGGAACAAACTATTGAATACAATAGCCTGGATTAATCTATAAATAATTATTCTGGGGGGAGGAGGAGCCAATCTCAAAGGGTTCCATACGTATGGTTCTATTAATAGAACATTTTTTAAATGACAAAATTATAGAAGTAGAAAACATATTAATGGTTGCCAGGGGATACATAGGAGGTGGGAAAAAGGGGAAATGGATGTGGCTATATAAGGCAACTTGATGGATTCTTGTGGTGATGGAAATGCTCTGTGTGTTGAACATATCAATATCAATGTCAATATCCTGATTGTGCTATTGCACTATATATAATTTTGCAACATGTTACCATTGGAGGAAACTGAGTAGAGGGTACACGGGCTCTCACTATATTATTTCTTATAACTGCAGGCGAATCTACAATTATATCAAAATAAAATTCGAATTTAAAAAATTGAATAAAGTGAGTCTGTTGCAACAAGGAAGACAGTACTTGTTGCCAATGATAAAATTTAAGCTTTCAAGCAAAAATTAGAATCTGGAAAGATTTGTTTCTTCCACCATGAGCATACCAACTTCTCAAGACTTAAAGACTTTTTTTAATGATATTACTACTGCTATTAACTAATGTTGTTTTGGTAATGTATAATGAACTGTGTCAAGAGCTATAAAAGTTGCATAACTCAGTGAATCAATATTTTCTAAATGATCAATGCACAATATTACAAAATCATGCATAGCTGAAAGGCCTACTCAAAATACAAGGTAGACCAGTGGATTTTACTGGACGAAGTACAAAAGTTCATGGATATCGTTTCAGATTCCAATTGCAACTAACCTGTAAGAAATAACCATTTGTCAACTTTCAACAAAGTATTAAAAAGGAATATCCACACTTACCCAAAAAAACTACTCAAATATGTCTCCTTTTTCCAATTACATATCTGCAGAGGTTAGATATTCTTCATATCCTTCAACCAAACTAATACATCACAACAGATTGAATGCAGAAGCACATATGAGGAATGATATATGTCTTCTATTAAGCTACACATTAGAGATTTACATGAAATCTAAATCAATGCCCCTCTTTTTGCTAAATTTTCTCTTTTTTTGGAAAATATAATTACTTTTCATTAAAACATTTATGTTAACATGTAATGGGCTTATTTTTAATGATTAATAAATACATGCTTTTAAGTTTTCCTGGTTTGAATTTCTAATAAGGTCAATACTAATCAATGGAGTGTTCATAGACAAAAGCTCTTTGGGGTCCTTAATAATTTTTTAAAAGCGTAAAGGTTCCTGAGACCAAAGGTTTTTTTTTAATTATTATTATTTTTTTACCTCCTAAGATTTGCACATTCTAAGAGACCCAAAACTTTGAGAACTGGTGCTCAAGAAGCTCAAAGTTTTCTTGTTGTTTGTGGTTGTGCACTCAAACAAATTCTAAGCCAAGGTCATGTACCAAAGGGATTATATATAAGAAAACAAGAGAGTGGTCAGTCTTGGAGAAAGATATAACTGAGACGGAGGGAGCTGTCCCAGTGCCCTTCCCTGTATGGAGACAGCGCAGCGCTGGAACTGCAAGATTCCATGGGAAGTACTACTGTTTCCAGTGGGTTTCTGGGAATCACTTGTGAAGCCACTGCACTTGGCCCACAAATCACAAGGATCGGTAATTTGGAAAGCTATCTCTAATTGTTGCTCTCCCTTTATACACAATATTCTACTTCCAGAGGAGCCTGGATGGTTTCCTCTCAATTAAAAAAAAAAAAAAAGAAGAAAGAAATGCAAACATTTCACCAATTTGACTTTTACCAAAATAATGATTTATAGCACATCCAGTTATTTACAGGAAAGATCCATTTTTAGAAGAATGAGGTGGTTGTGATGTAGCTTAGGTGAAATCCATGCTGAAGAATCCTTTTTAATTTCATTTGCTGGCCATACCGTTGAGTTAATCTTCAAGATTCAGGCTGCAAAAAGGGGAAAGAACAATTGATGACTTAATTTCTAAATTTAAAAACTGTCATGTAAATGAATCACGATGAAACGCTCTAGTTTTTAAATGAAGTCCCCATCAGCAGCGACCTGGCCTCCCTCCCTGCTGGCAAGTGGCTCCCGCTCCAGGCCGACGCCCTGATGGCGTTATTGAGATGCCGAACGTCAGGGCAAGCACACACACTTTGGCTTCACAGAAAGGTCGTTCTGATTTAAGATCTGAACTAGATCTGGAGGATCTGTTAGGGAATCAACTGTACAAATGCCCAGACTAAGGAAAATGTAAATCAATGCCCTTGCCCTTGGGGATGTGCTTAAATAACCCAGAGGCAAAACAGTTCTTTTGTAACATTATGGGGTGTGTGTGTGTGTGTGTGTGTGTTTCCACTTAACATCCCTACCATGTCCCTGATACCCTGACAGTTTCCACCCTTTATTGACTTAGCTTCATTCTTTCTCTTGTTTTTATCATTTTTCCTTAACGCCTTCCAATTCTTTCTTACTAAGTCAGAGCCCGTATAGCAGCTCTTACACCTTCCCGTTGCCAGAGGACTGTCCGGCAGACCCACCCGCCCATCCACCGGCTCCTCTCCTGCCTGTCCACTCCTGCGTCTTCCCGACACCAGGGCCTGGCTCCGCCCTGCTGGCCCAGGGGACCGTTTTTATGGGCACAGCTGCCATCAGGTTGACCTACCCGGCCCTGCATTTTCTCATCCGTCCCTTTTATTTTGAGTCATAAAACAAACTGGAAATGCTGTTTAAAAACAAAACACCTGGTTTACATTTTAAGTATTTTTCTAATAAGTTTGTGAAGTAATTCATCTGTTGCCTTATGATTAGCTTTAAACATCTTCCCAATGTTGAGGAAATAGGATAACAGTATGTGAGAAAACAACTATTTGCTCTCTGTTCATTCATTGTTCACCTTTTTTTTTAAAGTTCTGTTGCCCAGGCTGGAATGCAATGGTGTGATCATAGCTCACAGCAATCTCAAACTCTGGGGCCCAAGCGATCCTCCTGCCTCAGCCTCCCGAATAGCTGGGACTACAGGCGTGTGCCACTACACCTGGCTAAGTTTTCTATTTTTAGTAGAGATGGGGGGGTCTCACTTTTGCTCAGGCTGGTCTCAAACTCTTGAGCTCAAGTAAGCCTCCCGCCTCAGCCTCCCAGAGTGCTAGGATTACAGGTGTGAGCCACTGTGCCCAGCCTGTATGTCTTGAATAATCATTTTTCTGAAGAAAATACACTCTTGCTTTAACAAATTGGAGTATTTCTATTTTCAGAGGTAATTCTAATTGGTCATTTTTAAATCAGTTTTCAGTAGCAATTTTCAGAGACTCTAATTTGAATGAAATAGAATTGGAAGAGACTCAAAGCTTCACTTGTAAGTAACGTTCAGATTTTATGCCATTCTCTTTGTGCTCTTTAGTAAGAATATGGATCTGCGTGTGAAACCTGGTGCTCTCTGCTGCTGGGGTGTGCAGTGGGTGCTAGGCACAGTGCTCCGCCCTGCCCTTCAAAATGGAAGCTGTCATGCAAGAAATGCCGTTCCCTGAAGGCCCTCACCTTGCCCAATTTTACGCCCCCTCCTTCTGGCAGCCCTAATCCAGTGGCTGTTGATGTGGGGAGCAGAAGGGCCTGGCCCCCCTCCCTCAATTCAGGATGTGTCTAAGGAGCCATCCCAGCTCCAGAGCTCTCTGGAGGACGGGCTGAGGCCTTGGCCGCAACTGCATCACAGTCTGGCCTCGCCCCTGCCCAGTCCAGCCCCCTCATCCCCTTACGAGTGTTCCCAAGGGCCCTCCCAATAAACCTCCTGCACATAAATATCCATCTCAGAGTCACCTTCCCAAGGGACCCAGCCTGAGATGGGCCGTTTTCAGGAGTCTATTGCCATTTCAGAGATTTTCCGAGGCAAGACTTCCAATCCTCTATTTGAAAGCCTTGCCTTACAGTTAGTTACTCCATACGAAACCATAATTGGTGGGAACCTTCTTTAATGGAAGAGCTGCCCCAAACATGCCTACACCCCCGCCTTCCTCTAGGTCTGAGCTCAGCCACCACTACAAATCTTCTAGAATAAAAACACTTTCAGGCCACCTCTTTACCGGGAAGGCTTGAACTTACAGGCAAAATCAGAAAATCAGTCGTGCCTTTCAGGAAGGTGCCTGACCACCCACACTCCAAAGAAGCGACACATAATCATACACAATGTTGGATATAATTCCAAGAGGATAATGAACTCCCTAAAAATTCCCCATTGATTTATATAGTGAAGGTCATAAGAACTCATCGTCTCCAATCAGTTGTCCCAGCATAGGAAATAAAAAGAAGAAGGTTTTTAAAAAGAAAGAAAAGAAAGCAGAGCAGTACATCAAAAATCTCTTAATTCTTCTCTAGATGATTGCATCAACAGGTTTTAAATAACCAAATACCAGATTCAACTTACATTATTTGGAGTCGTATTTGCTGTATTTAAACTTGTCGTTTTAAGATATTTCCTCCTGGTACAATAGACACTGACAAGGGTGATGACCAGCATCACAGCGAACACAGCAACAGTAGAAGAAACAGCAATGACGATGGTATCCCTGGTGGAACCTCTCTTTTCACACCTTTCTCCCATGTACCACCAGTCGTCTCCCGACGGGCACCTACACGTCACAAACATGACTCAGTTATCAGTCGATATCTAACTCTGGAAATCCTCACCATCAAAGGTGCTGACCACCTTTAGTCTATTTCATCACCAATAGGTCATTGACACATGGAACTATTTTACCCACTCTGGGCTGGCCGGAGACTAACAACAGGGACACAGGCAGGAGCCATGAAAAGGAGAAATGGAATTAGTCCTAATCTGGTACTGAAACAGCAGCTCTAAGGTAGGACAGGCAGGTAGCATAGGTAATGGAGAAAGTTTAGTTCTCAGTGTCCCATCTTCCAGCTTTGACCTTGGCCAAGGGCTTCTCACAAAGTCACTATCTTCATCTAGGAAATGGAAGCCACCACCCTTGTGGGGATTTAATAAGACGGGTAACTTGTGAGGACTTTTTCAGGCAATTAGAATGTATTGTGCTATTTTTTCATAAATAATTTCATTTTTTTAAATTTTATTTTAAAAGATGGGATCTCGTTCTTACTCAGGCTGGTCTTGAACTGCTGACCTCAAGCGATCCTCCCACCTCAGCCTCCCAGAGTGCTAGGATTACAAGCATGAGCCACTGCACCCGGCCCTGATTTCATTGTTACATGGCTATCCAAAGTCCCAAATGAAAGGCAAAAAAATAAATATTCTGTGAATGGCTTTGAGATGAGAAGCAACGGATTTCATTTATATGAACGATCAGTATTTAATCCTACGTTGTGGGAATAAAAGAATGTGGGAGGATCTCTTTCAAGTGATCCTTACCTGCATTCAGCTTTGTCATCTCGAACAGCACAGACGCCATCATTCTCACAGGTGAGTTCCAAGCACAGGTCTTTGATGCTAGAGGTTGGTGTCGGCTGGATTTGTGTCGGCCGGTTTGGTGTCGGCTGGATTGGTGTTGGCCAGTTTGGTGTCGGCTGGACTGGTGACGGCCAGTTTGGTGTCAGCTGGATTGATGTCAGCCGGGTTGGTGTTGGCCGGGTTGGTGTCGTCCGGGTTGGTGTCGTCCGGGTTGGTGTCGTCTGGGTTGGTGTCGTCTGGGTTGGTGTAGAATTGAGGTGAGCTATGTCTAGGAAGATGGGGGGAGAATGTGAAGGAAAATCAACTTTTGCTCTAACAATCATTTGATCTTTAAGTTTCAAAATAGATGATGTTCAGGTTTTAGGCTTGTGAGAAATTCAGGTAATCTTGAAGTATAGTCCACCAATGTTCATAGGCAGTGGAATAAGAACTGGGCCAGTCTGCTGGGGCTGCAACTTGACCAAATGCTTGCCTGGGCTGTGGAAGCTCAAAAGGGTACAAACCCTTGATACTAACCTTCAAGGGACATATAAGAAAACCAGGCCGGGTGCGGTGGCTCACGCCTGTAATCCTAGCACTTGGGAGGCCGAGGCGGGCGGATTGTTTGAGCTCAGGAGTTTGAGACCAGCCTGAGCAAGAGCGAGACCCCGTCTCTACTAAAAATAGAAAGAAATTATCTGGCCAACTAAAAATATATATATAAAAAATTAGCTGGGCATGGTGGCGCATGCCTGTAGTCCCTGCTACCCGGGAGGCTGAGGCAGAAGGATCGCTTAAGCCCAGGAGTTTGAGGTTGCTGTGAGCTAGGCTGACGCCACGGCACTCACTCTAGCCCGGGCAACAAAGCGAGACTTTGTCTCAAAAAAAAAAAAAAAAAAAAAAAGAAAACCAAAGCTCAGAAATGTAAAGCAATTGAGGGTTTTGTGCAAGGTCACAATTCTCTCACTTGGCGGAGCAAGTTAGTGGATATTTGGAGCAAGACACCGGAAAACCGGCCAGGCACAGTGGCTCACACCTGTAATCCTAGCACTCTGGGAGGCCGGGGTGGCAGGATTCTTTGAGCTCAGGAGTTCGAGACCAGCCTGAGCAAGAGTGAAACCCCGTCTCTACTAAAAATAGAAAGAAATTAGCTGGACAACTAAAAATACATAGAAAAAATTAGCCAGGCTTGGTGGCACATGCCTGTAGTCTCAGTTACTCTGGAGGCTGAGCCAGAAGGATTTCTTGAGCCCAGGAGTTTGAGATTGCTGTGAGCTGAGCTGATGCCACGGCACTCTAGCCCGGGCAACAGAGTGAGACTCCATCTCAAAAAATAAAAAATAAAAAAAAGACACTGGAAACCCAGGGCTCTGTTCTTTTCAGTGTTTTTTTGTTGCATCTTGTCCAAATAAGGTCAATGAGAATTGATAAATGTATGACTTTTCTCAATAAAATGTTTTCTCTCTTGATAAAAGTTATTCCTGGATAATTTTTTCCAAGAAGTATCATCTAGATTTACTCTAATGAACATTGGTGTCAAGATTTTGTGGGTTTTAAGTGTACCACCATTCATCACAAACGAGATTCTGATTTACTAAGATGCAAGTGAGTCTTTGATAGAAAATAATTATTCTACCATATGAAACATGGAAACCACCAGAACTGCTGGAAAATTTATTTATTGGCTGTCAGAGGTAAGAAATTTTAAAAGACAATAGGTTAATGTTCTTACTGCCAAGATATATATGTGGATGTGCATGTGTTTGCACACGAACATGTGTGTACATATGTATGCATGTATATACATTTGAAACGATGATAAGACAGTCTGTTTCCAGTTTAATTTCATGTGCTTGTATGATATTTTTATTTCTGGAACCCTAGAGTATAATTCTAATATTAATAACTATACTTTAACTTACTTCTAAAGAAGGTTTCCAGCCTAAAGCTTTCCATTATTGCTTCATGTGGTGATAATTAAATTCTTTATCCTGGAACACTCACTGTTTCAAATTAAATTATTTTCAGATTGTTAATAATTCATACCCCCCCAAAACCACTCATACTCATTTCCTCCCACATCTCCATATATTTTAAAATGAAACTGAAAAGAACACAGTAAATAATAGCCACCACAAAAAAACCTGCTGATATAAAACTATTTTTATTGACGTACCTTCCACTGTCAGGAGAATATAAACATCATTTCCTTTTATAAAATCTCTGCTTTTCAGCCTCTCATGGGTTATAAAGGCACTCGTTCCATAGCCCCTACTTCTTCTAAACTGAGTTCCATTAGGAAAGAAAGCCACTTCTCCCACTTTGGAAGGGCTGTCCCAAAAATAGTTTCCATTATCTGAAAAAGCAATTTATATTAATGGATTGTGTTTAGGCTCATCATAGCTTTTGGTGGTAGGAAAGAACAGGAAATGTGAAACACAATTAGGATGGAGCTCAAAATAATTAAATGATGCTATTGACCTGTGATGTAGTCCCTGGCAAATCACTGGTGCTTGTTCATTTAGACTGTCCTAAAGGAAATCAGATTGCCTGGCGGGGAGGACCACACTCTGGACTATGAGTGGAAAGAAATTCTGAATATTGAGTCCTGACAATTCCATTGATGCATATTATTTTTTTCCTATCAGATCAAGTTGATTTTTTTTCCTATATCACTTTGGTCAATCTTTTTCATATATAGAATTCAGATTTGGCAATAATATTCAGCTTGCTATAATTCCATTTTTTCTTTTATTAGGGTCCCAGAGGTAAAGGATGATTAAAATTAGAAGTGTAGAGATTGCTTTCTGTGTGCTGCTTCTTTTTGAAACTGGAAAGACAGGGAATGATGTCACCATTGGCAAGTCCTCCAGAACTTTTCAATAAGAATTTATAGTCCATTCCCATCCCCTTTCCACCAATACTCCAGTGCACCTGCCCAACATCTTCCTTCTGATCAAAAACCACCCCTATCCCAAGAGCTGAATAGTTTTCCACAATCCCAGTGGCATGACCGAGGAAGCATGGGTTAGGAAAACTTAGCATCTGAGGGCCTCTCCAGAGCAGGCCCTTCCACAAGCTTCCACATTTGATCTGTACTAATCCTCGGAACAAATCTGTGGAATTGTGATTACAGTTTGGGGCTCCAAGAGATTATCTGCTCAAGGTCATATAGCTAATGAGCACACACCTTGGATCCAAACCCAGGCATGACAGGCTCTGAAACCAACACTCCTTGCATGAAAGTGGAAATTCGGATGGTTACCAATTCCCAGGAATACAGTCAGTATCTTCTCTGTTTTCTTAGAGTCCTTGCTGATATCCCTAACAGGATACTGTCTGGGAGACTCTGTCCACAACTGTTGAATTCTTCTCCTTAAATTTCTGTCCTTAAGATTTGGGGCTTATAATTCCCTAGGTAACTGTGCAATCTCTTGTTCCCAAAACCATCTGTCCCTCCCAGAGCAACGATCATGTATTAGCAATAAAGAAAATGAGTCACAAACCGGTGGTCATGAATGGGTCTGTAGTTATACTCCGTTGGTTGGACATACGCTGTCGAATGTCAGGATTTTGATCCAAGAGTGTCATCGTGGCTTGTTGCCAAGGACACGGCCACTGTAATTGATCATCATTGGCTCCAGAGATCAAGTGGAAATATATCCCTGCATTAGTCAAATGGCTTAGAGTCAACTGAATCTGAAAGGCATAACCTTCAGAAGAATAAAATGGAGGGCTATATAGAGTTCCATTTGGGCTGCCAATGAGCTGTGTGATATTCCTTATATGCCAGACATGATGAGGGCACTGTGTTTCTGAAAGATTGATGTCATCTATGGACAGACCACCCAATGATGCACCAGAGCCTTTGCGTCCTTCAAACACCACTCTAAACTTGTTGGTCACTTCCAGTGTAACATGGTGAAGCTGCCAGCTCCCAATGGGTATGTCTGCAAAAGAATTATTAATATTTCAAATAAGGCAAAGAACTATGAATCTATGCAAATCAACATTAGAGTTCTAACCTTCATAGACAAATGGTCATCCAAGTACTGATTCCTACAGGTCAGAGGTACAGTTTTCTCACACCTCCAGCCCAGGCTCATTTACTTCAGGGTATTTCTGTGGAGTCAGACTGTTATTTGAATGTTTATCTAGCTGTTTCTCAAATAGATCACCCTTTCCCAGAGTTCAGTGAACAAACAACAACTAACTCATGAGTGCTCCATGTCCTACTGCTGAGTTACCTGACACTATTTTTTGTTTAAGAGACAGGGTCTTGCTCTGTCACCCAGGCTGGAGTGCGGTGTCAAAGTGCAGCCTCAAACTCCTAGGCTCCTTCCCCCTCAGCCTCCTGGGTTGCCTGCCATTCTGTATTAGTTAAATGGTCGAGCAAGCTCAATATTCTAACACTTGTACCCAAGATTCCTGTGATACTCAGGCAAAACCTTCTTTGATATATTTATAGTTTGGAATAATTCCTTCACATGCAAAGTTTTCATCAACTTTTTGGCAGTATTAAACCGGAATCCACCAAACCCTAGAAAGCTTACATCCTACATTTACTCTTTAGGTCATTTACCAGTGACTCAACATTATTTATCTGACATTGATACTCCTCCTTTCCCCCCAACCTGCACCACCTCCTCAACCACTACCCCATGTCCCCAGCCAGCAGCACACGATATGCCATTCTGTCTTGTGTTCTTGTATCGCCTACGCAAATAAGCAGCATACTAAAAAATCTTCATAACCCCCAGATGGACAACAGCTGAGGAATTCATGTCAAAATAGTAGTTAACACAATGACTTAAAATGTAAATATCTTGGTACTAATATGAAATACAGCCGCTTGAAAATAAGTTAGAAATATCCAAATTACAGAACATGCTATTGTCCGTGGATGGACTCTGGATTGAACAAAAGCCTTTCATGAAAGCCTCCACTGCATCGTTATCAGTATTATCAGTTCAAATTCTGGGCTCCTAAGCAAGCTTCGCAAGTGCCTTTTGCATTAATGTCTAGCAATGATACACCCATAGATTGCTAATGGAAAGGATCCCCCTTCCAAGTCTGGACAATTATATATATATATCATATATTATATATACATTATATTATATTAATGCTTGTATTATTATATGTATTAACATATAATATACGCTATTTGTATTAACATATGGTTTATATATAAAGCTTTCATATATATAAAATGTGTGATGTATATTATGTATGTAATTTTATATGTCATATAATTACATATATGATTCATATGCATAATGTGTGTGTATTCTTAGTAAGATTAAGAACCTGCTGTTCATAGGTGTTCACAAAAAAAATATCATCTGTATTTCAGATTGTTTCTCATTGTCAAATAGAGAGGGAAAATGGCACAATGTAGATCCACTTTATAATCGCTTTTACTCAATTCTTTCAGACCCAGAGGTGAATGTGTGGAGCAGACAGATACATCTGCCGGCCCACAGCTCTGCCCTCCTCGGAGAACCTCCTTAACCACCTGCTTGAACAGGCAGTCGACATGGCCCCGTTCTCTGACACATGATTGACATGAAAGGTGGGCGCCCCCTCACAAATTCTCCAGAAGTTACATTTAACCCAAATCATAAAGATCAGAGTCCTTCACTGGGATTTATTGTTTAAGCTAGAGATTAGAGACAGAATCCCTTTTCCAGTCTGATGGCACATTTGGTAAGACGTAAGCTGGGAAGTGAAATAACCAAAGTCCCAGTCTTATGGACAAAGCCATTCTGAGATAAAACAAGAGGTCCCCAACAATGTTCAGGGACAGGTCCAGTCCTCCGTGAAGCCAGTTCCTTCCTCATCTGTTCCACAGGTTGTAACTAACCTTGAGCCAGCATCCCTTCCCATTTTGCCTAAGCTAGCGCACAATGCATTTTTACTACTTGCCAAGAACTGACCTCCCCAATGCCAGAGACTGTCCTACAGTTTCTTAAGTGTGACATTATATAGCTCACACAAAGGATCCTCACTGTAGCATCCTTGCTATAAAACAAGAAGGACCAAGTTCTAAATTGAAAAATAGCGAGCCAGGATCCCCTACCCTGTTGTAAGTTGTTACGTTAAGAAAATAGCTAAGAATGGATCACTTTGAACCCAAAAATAAGGATGCTGATATTGTACCTTTAATCTCTTCCACAAGCGTTAAACTGCCATTCACGTTGTCTGTAGAATACTCCCTGGTGTAGATGTTCAGTTGGTCACTTTCACTTCCACTGTTATATAAATAAAATTGCAAACACTGGAATCCTCTTTTAGGGTACAGCATTCTACTTTCCAGCACTGCCGTGGCCCCCACATTTACAGAGCTACTGTCGAAATACATGAAGAAACCACAACCTGTTAACAAAAGCAGAATTGAGAGAAAGCAATCTCTGGGTATAGGAACATGTGTTTGTTAACAGTGGTGGGAGATTCTTTGCATGAGGTATATAACTAATAACTAACATCAATATATACATCGCAAGGTAGAAACTTCAGAAGCCTAAGCTACATATCTGGCACTTGGAAAAACTAGCAGATTGACAGAATAGAATAAAACTCAAACCTTTCTATCATTCATAAACCTTTACTTACAATAGTAGAAGTTTTCTGTGGGCACTGATCTTTGCTTACTTTCATTTGCTGTGTATGTTTACAGCAAATCTAAGTATCAAATACTAATAAAAAAAAATCCAATGTGAGGCTTTAGGGCATGCCTGAACGGCAGGACCAAAAGGTAGAGTCTGCAAGGAACACCTTTCAACTGCCCCACCAATGGTCAGCTCCAGGGGATAACAGCTACCATTGGAAAGATGCCACAGAGAATTGTCCCCTCTCTAAGAATATAAGAAAAGGAAAATTGAAATTAAGTCAAAAGGAAGTCTTGAAACCTGGGTAGGTAGAGAGTGGTAGCATCTTTGCTTCTCAAGGCTAATGCAAGGTGAGGTCGTAGGTCCTTCTGGAGAAGTGAACACACACAGTGCAAGGACAAGAGAGAGAGCCCGGCCAGGAAACCAGGGCCTTTGCTGACCTGACCATTTTTTAACACTTTCTAAATTCTTTGGCTTTAAACTACCAAAAAAAAATAATAATAATAGTAATAATTCAACTTTCAGAATACATTAGAAGTACAGCAACCATTGGATGAGATCTACCTTTTAATGTTTAAAAAATTAAATTCATAACAAAAAGATTGGGAATAACTGAACTCAATAATTTCAAAGGTCTCTCTCAGTTCTCTGTTTCCATTACTTGCAAGACTTAATCTTCTAAATCATTTTTAAAGGAAGACAGAGCTGGCAATTCTGGCTTGAATATGTATACAGTTTCTTTATCTTATTTCAAACATTTGCTAGGTTTGCACTATATGCAAGGCACTGTGTTGGGCGCTTAAATATGGCTCTGGGAGCAGGTAATTTATGAAAGAGACAGTGTTAGGCAAACTTTCTGTTACTACAGACATTAGCTTTCAAAGACAGAAAAAAACATGAGAGCTGCCTAGTTTGGTCTCTCCTTCCCTCTTTTCGTCCCTCCCTCCCTCCCTCCTTTCCTTCCTTCCTTCCTTTCTATCTACCTCTCCTTCTGGTCTAGATAGGACCACTACCCACTATCCAAATGTGCATTTAAAAAGAAAAAGAAAAGAAAAAGTACCTTATTGCTATTAGAGACCTCATCCCCTGTCTAGACCATCTGAGCTATCAAGCACTGGCCCAAAATTCTGAAGTCTAGTTTTACTTGTTTGCTGCCAGAAATAAGCAATTAAATAAAAATGTGGCACTTGTAGCCAAATGGCTACTTAATGCAAAACAAAATAAAAATGGAAAAAGAAATTCATCTGAATAAAAATAAATAAGTTGTGCTTTCTACCTTCATTTAAGGTATTTTTGTTACAGGAACATGTAATCACATCCAGCTACAATCCTGCAACTGAATAACCCATAGTCTAGTGGAGTCCATTGGAAAGAGCCTCTTATAAACTTCAAGCAGCGTGCTAGAAAACAACACCACTGCCCCTGAAATAAGGGTCCTTCAAGGAGGTGCAGTCTTCCCCTGCTATGGACAAGTACTGGTAGAAGCATCATGGAGCCCAAACTCATAGAACAAAAAACAAACTCAGAGAATTAAAAGCAAAGAAATTAACCATGTCCTTACAACTATGTTGTCCACAAGGCCTACTCCTTAGTAGCAACCTAATGCATTATCATTAATAATTCTAATAGAAATTAGAGATGAAATCCCAGTCTTTCACAGAGAAAGACAAGGCTGGACCCACTGACTGGACAATCTAGAAGGATCTCACTCCTGTTACCTTCACACTGGCCCATGATGGAGTGATCACTGTCTGGCCCCATGGGAACCTGTGAAACCCGTTGCCAGTCAGCACTATCTCCTGAACTTTGGATCATTCCACACACATTTTCCAGTTCAAAATTGCACGAATCCATAAAACTCAAGGAAGAGGCTGCAAAAGCAACAAATCAATTATTGACATTCATACAACATGATAATCTAAGTAATAAAAACTGAGCTCATCACAGAGGTATTAGGAAGACCAGGGTGACATTAAAGGGGACACCTCGCTGATTCTGGGTGATTGTGGCTTAAAGACCCCTCTTTATCTGAAGAACCCATAATTTTTTCCCTAATTATCTAATTTATGGACACCTGAGTCTACACTCCCCTAGTTATTCAAATAATTAAGCCACAACCCAGATTATTTGATCCCATTTATATTCCAAGCATACACCTCATTTCAGCTGAAAGGGATTTCACTATCAAGCTGGTCTACATCGGAATTAGTAACAGCTTCAAAAACCTTCCTGAGGCGTATTCCTACAGGACCCAGTTTGTTTTTAGATCTCCAAGCCAGGCCTGTGAGAAGAAAAATGCTGCTTCCAGGTTGCAGATCGGGATCTGGGTGCTAGTCTGCCTTTTTTTTTTTTTTTCCTGAATAGCAAATTTCTATAATCTCAGAAACTCCAACAATGCTCAGTAAAATGGCACAGACATCATATTTTCCCACGTAATGGAGGGAAATTTTACAAGTCATTTCAAAGAACCTGTCACATACAGCAATTATACAGTCGATTCAACTTTAAGAGATCAGAGTCACTGAAATCCATCCTCTGGCCAATCACATCCTCGAAGTCTGAGATTCTTGTTACGATGGTCGGCTCCGTTCCATTCTGGAATGCAGTTTTACTGTAGTGCATGACGGAAGTGTAATCGTAGGGAACGTTCAGGGAATCTGATACCTGGTCACTATAGGTGTTAAAATTGTGCTCTCTGCCTAAACGATAAATAAAAAAAATCTCTGATTACTTGACGTTCACAAAATTCAGCTTATCTTATTCCAAATGCTGTTAACTTAGAAACGGAGAATATAATAAACTAGACCAACTTTTGCTACAGCTGATCTACTGTATTTCAAGTGTTTCATTATTCCTATCATAGAATATAATATTCAAGCTCAGAACTGTGATACCAGCAGTCACATGGAACGTATCTAAGGTTCCATTAGAGCCCAGAGTCAGAACATAGCATTTGGTTGCAGGCTGTAAGGACTGCCAATGGAAAGGAGGGTTCTCAGAAGTGTTGTTGAACCGGTCAGGGCACTGGCCAGGACGATGGAAGTTCGGGGACAAGAGCAGGTGGAGATGAAAAGGAAGAGGACTTTGGGAGGGCTGGTGAGATGGGACCTTGGAGTGACAACTTTCTAGTTATCCTAGAAAAGAGTCATTCGAAAGGATTGACATGGAGATCTCATGGTTACTGGAATATGTGCAGATGTATTTGAAGCCTGGTGACTATAGTTAATAACAATATATATTTCAAAATTGCTTTGAGAGCAAATCTCAAGTGTTTCACCACAAAAAATAAGTGAGATGATAAATACTTTAATTAGCTTGTTTTAATCATTCCACATTGTATGCATACATCAAAACAACACATTGTATCCCATAAATATATGCAATTATATTTGTCAATAATCATTTTAAAAAACTAAAACTGAATACATTTAGAGAAGATGTCAGGCTATTTAGCATCATAGTAATGGGCAGATCACAACTTGTTTAATGGACACAATGAGGTGGGCCTGATCTCTAAAGCATAATGATGTGTTATCAAATGTTTGCAGCAGTTTCTATCAAAAATAAGATTTTGGCCGGGTGAGGTGGTTCACACCTATAATCCTAGCACACTGGGAGGCCGAGGTAGGTGGATCGTTTGAGCTCAGGAGTTCAAGACCAGCCTGAGCAAGAGCAAGACTCTGTCTCTACTAAAAAAAAATAGAAAGAAATTAGCTGGACAACTAAAAATACATATATAGAAAAAAACTAGCCGGGCATGGTGGTGCATGCCTGTAGTCCCCGCTACTCGGGAGGCTGAGGCAGGAGGATCGCCTGAGTTTGAGGTTGCTGTGAGCTAGGCTGACGCCACGGCACTCTAGCCTGGGCAATAGAGTGAGACTCTGTCTCAAAAAAAAAAAAAATAATAAGATTTTGGGCCTGGCGTGGTGGCTCATGCTTGTAAATTCTAGTACTTTGGGAGGCCGAGGTGGGAGGATTGCTTGAGGCCAGGAGTTTGAGACCAGCCTGGCAACATAGTGAGACCCCGTCTCTACAAAATATTAAAAAATTAGCCAGGCATGGTGGTGCATGCCGGTAGTTCCAGCTATTCAGGGCGCTGAGGTGGGAGAATTGCTTGAGCCCAGACAGCCAAGGTTGCAGAGAGCTTTGATGGTGCCACTGCACTCTAGCCTGGGTGACAAAGTGAGACCCTGTCTCTAAATAAATAAATTGTTTTTTTAAAAAAATAAGACTTTAGTTTCATATCTTTCAAACCTGTGGAAAAAAATAAAACATAAAAATAAGACTTTGAGAATCCTAAAGAGTGAGGCCGTGGATTCAAGCTAAACACTTCTTTTGCCCTCAAAATCTTTTAGTTTGCTGCTGCGCCTGATCCCAATTAAGACCCCAAGGGACTGGTGGGAAAAGGAACAAGAGCTGTGATTTCAAGACTAATCTTACAGAGCTGCCCTCACAGCTCCTCCCACACAACAGTGACACCTGCCCTCTGCCACACCCCACACAGGCAGGACAGCCAGGGAAGCCAAGTGTCACTGTGGAATGTGGAGAACATGAGCTCTAGTCACACATGGTTATCAAGACCTTTGTGACTTTGAACACATAATCAGAAAAAGTTCAGGCTGTTCAACTACTACAATGTTCCCCCAAATGGGTTCCATGCAACTATTACATAAATCAAAATATACCACAAGCTACTCGACAAAAAGAAAAAAGAAGACCATGATCAAATCGCTTTTGGGAAATGCTCCTGTTCTTGGAGATTTAAAATTCATGTCAACCTAACAAAGACTCTGAACAGCTCAGCAGTATAAATAACTGTAGGTTTTATTCTTTTTTAACGTAGGTAGCATGGTTTGAATGTGTCCCCCAAAAAGCATGTGTTGGAAACTTACTCCCCAGTGCAACGGTGTTGGGAGGTGGGGCCTAATGAGAGGTGACGAGGCCATGAGGGCCCTGCTTTCGTGGACTGACTAGTGCCATCACTGTGGCAGGAGGGGGCTCCTTATAAAAGGAAGAGTTTGGTGCCCTTTTCTCTCTCACACTTTCCCTTGTCCTTCTGCCCTCTGCCACCGGATGTGACACAACAAGAAGGCCATCGCCACAGGCCAGCCCCTTGATCTTGGACTTCCCAGCGTCCAGAACGCTAAGAGATCGATTTCTGCTCTTTGTAAATTACCCGGTCTGTTGTATTTTGTGACAGCGGTACAAGATGGACTAAGACTCTAGGATTTCCCAAACTGATTTGACCACAGGCTCCTTTCCACATGACACCCGTGAACACGCTGTGGGACAGCACTCCCTAGGACATGCTTCAGGAAACACGAAACCAGTTCCTAAGAGCATATCCAGCTCAAAAGTACTAGGGTTCAGGGATACTAGTGCCCCAACCACCTGAAGGCACTTCAGATCGAGTTAGAGCTAAATGAAGTAAGACATCAAAACATCAGAGTTTTTCAATTATTAACAGTTGGCACAGATGGCAAGAGAGAGCACGTGCTTAGAAATTCAGTCTTTAACTAATAATGTAAGAAAACAAGAGAAATATACCTGACAGAATTCTGTCCCAAATTATAGAGACGTAGTCATCCCGATCAGAACGCGACTGCTCATGCCAGAATCCCAGCGCGTGGAGGAATTCGTGCTGAACCGTTGCTATTCGGTCGCAGTTCGCTCCGATGGAAAGTTCTTGCCTCCCAGCCTGCCTGTTTCCTACTGAAGACCAGCAGCTTATAGAGGAGTTTATGGGGAAGGGGAGAGGATGTTACAGTGATGCGGTTTGAAGTCTCAGGGCAATATCCCCACTGCCTGGTACACTTTGTTACCCACCTAGACCCTTTGCTCTTTTATCTGGACTCTGCGTGTTTCTCTCATAACCCAGGTGACATATAAAACCTTACAGACCAGATGATCTTTGGAGAACTTGCTCTAACACCAAATATTACATAGGCGCAAGTCATCCCCTAGTTAGCCTACTCCTGATTTTTCCTGGGAATTTCTAAGTATTTGAGATCGTCCTTGGTATGTCTGTCCCCACGAACAAGGGCTTTACCAGGACAGCAACCACTCAGAATTGCTGAGCTGGGGACAAATAATACTGTTGCCTTCTTAACTCTAGAAATAAGAGTTTTTAGGTTAAAATAAATTTGAATACAGACATGCACACACATACACACACACATGTTTTACTTGACGGGGAAAATAAAGAGTAAATTACAAACACTGAAATTCACGTGGTTGTGGGTTGGATGGCATGCAATCCCACCTACCTTGTCTTAACATTGGTAGTCTGGTTGCGTGTATGGAAATACTATTTCTATGCTTAGAAAAACTAGATCCAGCTCTTTTACTCTCCAGCAACCAGTAAAGGAAACACCCCACCCCACCCTAAAGGTCAGGGCCTAGGACAATTGCTGTGATGTGATGCCCCAGGCACAAGAATGCTCCTTAGAACCCTTAGAAGACTAACTCTTCGGCCTTGCATGGTGGTTCATGCCTGTAATCCTTGCACTTTGGGAGGTGGAGGAGGGAGGATTGCTTGAGGTCAGGAGTTCTAGACCAGCCTGAGCAACACAGTGAGACCTCATCTCTACAAAAAATGCAAAAATTAGCCAGGCATAGTAGCATGTGCTTGTAGTCCCAGCTACTTGGGAGGCTGAGGCAGGAGGATCACTTGAGTCCAGGAGTTGGAAGCTACAGTGAACTATGATGACACCACTGCACTCTAGCCTGGGCAACAGAGCAAGACCTTGTCCCCCAACCCCCTAAAAAGACTAACTCTTCAACTTACCCACTACCTTTGATCACTGATATATAGTTAGGTTCTCCAGTCCAAGGCTTAAAGTCGATACATGTTTTTAGGCGATAGCGTTCAAATGCATTGAGGATAACTCCCTTAGCATTCATTTCTGAAGGAAAAAACAAACAAACAAAAATATACTTATTAAAATAATCACCATTGAACAATCCACTATGGAAATAGGTCATGCAATATATTGTTTATCATGAACTAGTGCCTTTGTGAATGTTTAGCATTTTACTTTTACAAAATTTAGCACTCAGTACCAATTTAGTATCATATACAACCATTTAATTATTCTTCAGATTCCTTATTTTGCCTAATATTTCCCTGGAGCCCATTAACAGTGCATTACCAAATAGTAAAAAGGGCATTTCCTTACCGCAGAGAACATATACAACGGATCACAGGCAATCAAAATAAATAATCACTATCACATGCTTCACCTGAGAAGCTGCAATATGTATTTAAAGCTTCACAGCAGGGCTTTTAATTTGAGGACCTTGAAATGGGAGAACCTATGAATACCATGAAATAGTATGTAAAGTATACATGCATTGGCCGGGCGCAGTGGCTCACACTGTAATCCTAGCACTCTGGGAGGCTGAGGCAGGAGGATTGCTTGAGCCCAGGAGTTCGAGACCAGCCTGAGCAAGAGCGAGACCCCATCTCTACGGAAAATAGAAAGAAATTATCTGGACAGCTAAAAATACATATAGAAAAAAAATCAGCCGGGCATGGTGGCGCATGCCTGTAGTCCCAGCTACTCGGGAGGCTGAGGCAGAAGGATTGCTTAAGCCCAGGAGTTTGAGGTTGCTGTGAGCTAAGCTGACGCCATGGCACTCTAGCCTGGGCAACAGAGAGAGACTCTGTCTCCAAAAAAAAAAAGTATAATGTATCAATATCTATGTCTACATATGCAAAGTGCATTTTCTAATGATAGCTTCTTGAGATTTGCAAGTGAATCCGGGCCCAAAATAGGGTTAAGAACCAATGCTTTGGAGCTAAGAGTGATGCTAATGGGTTGAATAGATGTGGAGCTCAAAGAAGGCAGAGGCAAGAAAGCAACAAGGACATGCATCAAAAGAAGATTAAGGGCAACCTTGAGGAAGAGGCTGTGCCAGATGCCCTAGAGAGGCCATGATAAATTGGTCAGGTCCTGGTGACGTGAAGGATGGTGGCCTGCCAGGAGGTGGGAGAAAGTATGGCAGAATGGAAATCGCTAGACTTTGGAGCCAAACACACCTAAGTTCTCCCCAGTCCTCACCACTTACTTTTGATGTATAATCCTTGCCAATTAAATTAACCTTCGGAGCTTTGGTGTTATCATCAGTTATATGAGGACATAAAGTAAACTTTGCAGGGGTATTGTGAAGATAACAAGAGAAAGTAAAGGTGAAGGTCCAAGTAAAATGGGCATTTGCCAAGTGTTCATTTCCTTCTTTCCTTCTTAAGTAACCGTTGCATAAACGTTCAAGGAAGATTACTTGGAATGCCTCTGTCCAGACAGGTCTGAGAAGATCAAGAACAGGATTCACATAGCTAAGACCCTAAAATCCGTGAGTCATAAGAGGCACTCATGGATTTTAGAGTTCAGCCTTTTACAATACCACGCAAGTAATGCACATTCATTATTAAAAAGTTAGAAAATGTATATTAAAAAAGAAGGAAATTTAAAATCCTATCACCCAGGAATAATCAATTGCCCTTACCATATACTTTTTGCTTATGAATACATACATAATATACATATATTTTTATAAAAAATAAAGTCATAGTCTACATAATATTTTACCAACTATTTTTTCATGAATTAATATATCATTAAAAGATTTTTTTCATCATTAAATATTGTTTTTATCATTTTAATGGCCGCATTATATGCCTTTAACATTCAAAATGTTCTGTCTTGGCCAGGTGCAGTGGCTCACATCTGTAATCCTAGCACTCTGGGAGGCCAATGCGGGAGGATCACTTGAGGTCAGGAATTCGAGACCAGCCTGAGCAAGAGTGAGACCCCTGTCTCTACTAAAAATAGAAAAAATTAGCCAGGCATGGTGGCATGCACTTGTAGTCCCAGCTACTCGGGAGGCTGAGGCAGGAGGATCACTTGAGCCCAAGAATTTGAGGTTGCTGTGAGCTAGGCTGACACCACAGCACTCTAGCCCGGGCAACAGAGAGAGACTCTGTCTCAAATAAATAAATAAATAATAAAATAAAATGTTCTGTCTTATAAATATCACATTTGGATCACTATTTCAAAAGCAACACTTCCTTAAAATAAAGCATGATGATCCTGACTAGCACATCACTGTTTTGGAATTGAGTGTAAAAAAAGCATCCTAGTCTAGCCCTTTTATCAAAGCTTAAGGAGGATAGCTTCTATTCTATGTGGAATTGTTCTGAGAATTCAATAAGGGAATATATGTGAAAGTTTTATAAACGGTATAGCCCTCTACCAAGGTAAGATCTTCATTTACCAAATGCCTTTATCTACCAAGGGCCTTAATTAACTTTGCATCATAGATGCAGAAAGCTCCACCTGGGATCATTATGTAAGCTCCAAAGGATGAAGCAAGTCCTTGACAATGCTAGGAATTTAGCAAGCAGCTGTTCAGGATTATTTGCCCTTATTAGTGCATTCGGGTTTCTAATACCTTCCTCTTCTCTCCTATTCCCACCTCCTTTATCCCCATCCTCCACCCTCACCCCCAACCTGCCCCCCCACCCCAGGTCCCTGCCACCTTTTCTCCCCCTAAACTTGCTACTCAGGCAAGGAATTACAACTTGTTTACTGGAAGCTATAAATGGCTGCTTCAGGTGTTACCCCTTTCGGGGAAATTGCATCTGCCAGCCAGATGACACCTGAAGTTTAAGATCAAGGGCTAAAGTCCTACTGGTAGAATGTCGTAGGTTGGCCTATCAGAATCTGGCCTTCCAGAAATCACTTCCAGAAAATGCTTCATAGGTGTTTACTTTTGCTACACATAAGAATGGCTTTGCTTAGTAATTTCCTTAGTCTGTGTCATTTAAAGATGGTGTAAGTTTCTGAAAGGTGAGGAAATACTTCTCTTATTTGAACATAGAAAATAAGTCGAATTCTACAATATTACACAGAAGTAAAGTATTTTCTAAATACAAAAGAATCAAAATCACAGAACTGAAAAAATTGGCCCATAAAAATTTGAAGTTTAACCCTGTTATAAGGATTATATATGTGAAAAAATGCAGTTACATTAAGTGAAAAAATGGAATACAAAATTCAAAACATCATAGCTATAACTGTAAAAATGTGCACAGTTTGGATGGTAAGATCTAGGCTGAATTCTTTACCTAATGTGTTTCATTTACACATATGTTTATCAATTTATTTAATAAATATTTATTAACTGCCTATAATATGCCAGGGACTATGCTAAGCCTCAGATCTGCAAGATGAAAAATAGCTCCTGTCCTCAAGAAATTCACATATTGTTTATAGCTATATTACTAAAATTAGTTAAAAACATGTAAGTAAAACTCATAAAGTTAGGATGGCTTTGGTTAAAAATCCGTGGCAAAAATAGCCTAAGAGATACAGTCAAATTAGAGTTCACTGATCTTTCATAGAATGCACTTAAGAGAATAAATTTTTTATGAAATGAAATATATAAAAAATTTGAAAACAAAAGTACTTTAAAAATTTTTAATCAAAAGACTAAAACCAAAAAAAAAATGTATGTACAGTCTCTCAAGTTCCCCTAATTCCAAAAGTTAACAAACATCTTTTTCTCCTCATATTCCATGAGTTCTTCATAACTTCTAATCCTGTTAACTACTCTTGCCTTGGCTTTTTCTGACCTACTCTTGGACGCCTAAGTTTCTGGCCAACCCTCTCTTCTCAATAACTTCTACCAAATCTTTCTTTTATACCGATTCCAAACATTTGCACTCCCAGGCTGAGTTCCACTCTTGGTCATCTCACTCAATACGATCTTCTAGGATCATCCAACAAGATCCAATTATCCATGGAGTAGCTGTTATATGTGAAATGCTCATTCATACCCATAGCTTCAACTATCTCCTGCCTCCTAATAACTCCCAAATATTTCTCCATTTTGAATGGCCAGGTCATATACCAACACTTTATTTGATATCTCCTCCACAGTGACCATGATGCAATTCAAATTCTGCATGCCATGAACTAATTCCCACCATACTTCTCTATCTCACATTCTTCAAGATATATTCATCATTCTTGTTAAAGGCATTACCATCCACCCAGTTACCCAGGACTGAATCCTGGGCACTAGCATCTCTGTACCTAGACCCGCCGTCTTGCTGACCTCTTGCAATCAATCACCAAATCTAACAATTGCTCCATAAATCTCTAGTAGATTTATCCACTGGTGTCTATCCCCTCTGAGAGAGTCTTGGTTTGAAACCTCTTTACTCCTTCCCTGGATTTCCTCAATAGACTTCTAACTCGTCTCCCAACTCGTCTCCCTACTTTCTTTTTACCCCACTAATAACACATGTTCTATACTGAAAGCAGAGTGACTATTATAAAAGGCAATTATAACAATCTCACTTCCACAATAAAACTTTTGGTGGTTCCACATTCCCATCAGTATGGACACCAAGTCCTTAACATGGCAAAGACCCAAGTTCTTTCCAATCTGGGGGCCTGCCTACCTATTCAACATCCTCATCTCCCAACTCCCATTCTAAATTCCAGCTAAATGTTTTCTCCCTTCTCCATATCTTTGCACATAGAGGTCCATCTGCCTAAAGCACCTTCCCTTGCTATCAGAGGCTGCACTCACCCACATGGTGCCTGTGTGCCAGTTAGAAAGAGGTGCTGCACCTAAGCAGATGCTGCCAGTGCTGGCTGGCTAGGGGGACGAATAGCACTTTTAAGCAAAGAAATGAATACTTCCTGATAAATAGAATGCAAACTTGATATCGGCCCCACTTGTCACTTCTCCCAGCCCCCTATGTATGGTGTGCATTTCATACAACCTTCATAGAAGCCCTGCTGCAGAGTGTCATCTGCTCCCTAATACATGCTCCTTTATAGCTAGTGTGAGTTAAATGCCCCTCCAATGTGCTCTTTAAACATATCACTAATCATAATGTTTATTCCATTCTTCCATAATTTGCTTTTGTTTTTTCTGAATGCATGATCTTTAGGGGAAACAGCAAGTTTTTTCCCCAGACAAACTTTTCCCAAACAACAGTTTCTAAACTGATGCAGGTCAGTGATATGGTTGTCACCCAGTCTCCAGGTAAAATGAGAATCATGCTTTGAGTTTTCCATTACAATTAAATTTCTTCTATAGAAAAGCTCTCCTTCCTTAGTCTTGGATTAGATTCTTCTGACTTTTTAGTATTTTAATACTAAACTAATCACATTATTTATTTTATGAAAAGGTGATGATAGAACACAGTGGGTTCTTATTGTTGTTTCAGTTCCCGACTTGGCAAAATAAAATGGTAAAAGCAATGCCAGTCCCTGAGGTTTTGTTTAGTTGGTTATTTTATGTTTTTCTCATATGTAAAATCTGCACATATGGGAAACCACTGCTTTAAAATAAATACTAACTCTCCACACTTGATTTTAGCCAAAAGATCGAGAATCGATGAGACTAATTCTCTAATCTTCATGTCTCTAATGTCCAGTACGGAATAGTCTCTCCATAAATACTGGTTGAATTAATCCTGTATTGGACAAAACACAGAAAATATTTCAGACAGAATCATTTAGGTTCTTTTAATTGTTCATTTTGCTTATTTTTTTAAGTAAATGTACATAGCCACACAAAGGAACAAACAAACAAAACCTTAAAGACCATACAAGCCCACACTTGGAAACACTGTAATCCTACTCTGTCGGGAACATACACTAGGTATGGATATTTCGAGGCACATACTAACCCAAGCTATCTTCTAGAACATAAGGAATGGTATGAGGCCATCTATAGTTTTCTCCAATGATGGCATTTCTTTCTTGTGCCTGTCAAAAATAAATGTAAAAGAGCTAGTTAAATGAATTAAGCAAAAACTTATGAAACAATCAATAGTTAATCTAAAAATAAATAAAGATTAAAGCTCTCCCAGGTAGCCCAAACAAATTGTGTGTGTGTGTGTGTGTGTGTGTGTACTTCTGCTTTTATCCTAATGTAACAAAGTTTCTAGGAATCATGTTAAAAAAGGATTGTTGGGAGTCCACTTGCTCAAGGCTTCTTGGGTGTGACTCCAGGTTAAAAAAAATATTTACAAAATTATTTTAAGAAATGATTGTTGGGAAACAATATAAATACTGGTAGATTTATAGGTCAGTTTCCTACACTAGAGATGAAAAATATGTAAGAAGCAAGTGATAGCAAAACCTCAATCTGAACCTCACAATATCAGAAAAAGTCACAAGAGTGGGGCCAAAAGTTTTCAAAAAATTTTTAAAAGATTTTAAATTTTATAATAGAAAATGAATGATATTTTATTAATGTATTACTTCAGTCAACAAATTGAATATTGTTCTAGAAAATAGGGATCCCTTCATAACAAAACTACCAAGGTCTCTAGCTTCGTGGAGCTTATATCTAATGGGGGAGACAAACACTATGAAAGAGAACAAATAAGTTCAAACAGGATGAATTTAATAGTTGTGGAGGAAATTCCAAAGAGAGATGAGAACAGGAATAAAGGATGGAGGAGTACATGAGAGAAAGTGGCCAGGAGCCTCTCCAAGGGGTGGCACTTAAGGGGAAATGGGAGCCAAGACTAAAACGGGCTGGGGAAGATCGTTTCCGGCAGAGGGAAGAGCAGTTGCTCTGGTTCTGAGGAGGGAATACGCTTGGTATGTTGCGGGCATGTGTTGAGGCTGTAGCCTCATGAGTTAGGAGAGAAAATGGACGAGATGAGAGAAGAGGTGAGGAGAGGAGATGGGAGGAGAGAGAGGCAGGAGTTCGGTCATGCAGGGCCCCGAGCGCCAGGGCTAAAGCCACGGAATCCGGAAGTGATTCTAAACGCAATAGGAAGCTGTTGAAGAGTTTCAAGCCAGGAGGTGAAATGGTGTCATTGTGTGTTTAAAAGATGACTTTGCTATGGGGATGAAGGCAGGTTACAGGGTGGAAAAGATTACAGGAGGACAATAATTGACATAAACAAATTGGGAGGCTCATGGAAAAAGCCAGGCAAGAATTGATGGGACTTGAATGAGGATGACGGATACAAGTGGACAGTTTGGGGCATATGCTGCAGGTAGAAATGACAGAACTTGCTGATGGGCTGGGTGGGGAATGAGGGAAGGGGAAAAAGCAAAGGTGACGCCTGAAGTTTTTATTTATCCAGTGGAGTGGAGTGAGAGAGTGACAGTGATTTTATAAAGAGGGGAGACGGAGGTGGAAGGGTTTGGGGGGAGCATCAGAGTTTACCTGATCAGAGGGCACCTTAGATTTGAGGTGTCTTGTAGACATTCAGATGGAATCAGTTAAGTGGCACTTGGATAGACCAGTCTGGAGCCCAGAGAGAGGAGAGGACTAGAGTTCTACCTTTGGAGTCATTGACCTGGAGATGACATTGGAAGCCCTGGCCCAAGGTGAGATCCAGAGGAAGACAGTGCACGCAGAAGAGCAGACCCAGGACTGAGCCTCCAACACTGCAGCTCTGTTTACTGCCCGGAAGCTCACGGGGTAGGGAGCATAAGGAATATCAGTGCTTCCCACTTAGGAAGTAAGGGAATGATTCAGGACTATGTCTGAGGGAGAGCAGAAGTTTTCAGAAAAAGATCTATTGGAGAATTTCTAGATCAAAGGGCATATGTATTTTAAATTAGATGGATTTTGTTAATTTGTCTTTTTTGTTGTTTGTTTTATACACTCCCCAATATAATAACATATTATAAACACATTCTGGTTGGTTTTTCGTTTTTGTTTTTTTTTTTTTTTGAAGCGGGAGAGACAGTCTTGCTCTGTTGCCCAGGTTAGAGTGCAGTGGCATCATCATAGTTCACTGCCACCTCAAACTCCTGGGCTCAGGGGATCCTCCTGCCTCAGCCCCCTCAGTAGCTGGGACTATAGGTGTTTGCCACCATGCCTGGCTAATTTTTCTATTTATTTGTAGAGACGGGGGTCTCACTCTTGCTCAGGCTGATCTCGAACTCCTGACCTCAAGTGATCCTCCCACCTCAGCCTCCCAGAGTGCTAGGATTACAGGCATAAGCCACCATGCCTGGTGTTAAACACATTCTTAAACAAGCATCCTAGTTTCTCTCTATCATCACCAAAAGGTATAGTAAGTTTTAGAATCTTTCAAATCTTGTATACAATAAACTATATCTTGTCTTTAAAAAGTTCTTACTTATAGTCTGGCGAGGTAGCTCACGCCTGTAATCCTAGCACTCTGGGAGGCCGAGGCAGGAATATAGTTTGAGCTCAGGAGTTCGAGACCACCCTGAGCAAGAGTGAGACCCCGTCTCTACTAAAAATAGAAAATTAACTGGGTGTCATGGTGCATGCCTGTAGTCCCAGCTACTCAGGAGGCTCAGGCAAGTAGGATCCCTTGAGCCCAGGAGTTTGAGGTTGCAGTGAGCTAAGAGGATGCCACTGCACTCTACCCAGGGTGACAGAGTGAGACTCTGTCTCAAAAAAAAGAAAAAGAAAAAAATTAGTACTCATGATGGCAAACTCTTAAGTTCCTCTAAATGAACACGTAAGGTATCTATGTTCATCTGTGTGTCATGATGCCCATATAAGAATCAGCAGTCTTCATGAATAGGTTTGGGAAGACCTTTACTTGGCAATACTATTTTTAGCTGAGGTCAGGGTAGACGTCACAAATCCATTTCTTATGGTAAAAAGCATGATTCATTGAAGATGTTTACAAATTCAGTTTAATTTTGCTTCAATTAGATTGAATCTGTGAGGTTCTATTCTAAAATGAAAATGTCATATTGTTCCAATGATGAAAACCAATAAGATTAAGATATATGTGGCCAGTTATGGTAGCTGTAACTGCACAAAAATCTGAGTAATGAAAGATGAAGACACTATTATATGCATCCATTCGAGTACAATGTACTCATTGAATAAGTGTGTCACCACGATTCTGTGCCCTTAGATATGGTTGGGCTTCACAAAACCCATGCTGTCTAATCATTCTCAGTTACTCTGTATTTATCTTGCAGTGATTAATAGATTATTCCTTGCACAGTTTCAACTCACCCCAAGTTTGATATCTCCCTCAAAAAGATCCAGTCCCAAATCTAAGAGTTAAGATAAAAATTCATGTTAGCAAATTAGATTCAAACTCTCTACTTAAAAGATGACGTTTAAAAAAAAAATCCACAAACCTTCATTGATATCAAATATATCCTGGTCAATTCCACCATCTACATCTAAAATAACAAAGGAAAAAACACATTGAACATCACGTTTATGTTTATAAAAGGAGAAAATCTTTATCATTTATATAATCAAAACTAAGCAAGTTTATTTTGCTTTGAGTAAATGACTACTAGATTCTGATTCCACATACATTGATTGATTGATTGATTGAGAACCTCCCATGAGCCAGTTTAGGGGCTAAAGGACTTTTACATATGTACTCTGTCCTATCCACATTCTTTGAATGTCAAATGACTTCAGGAATAAGAAATTGGTCACTTTGTTTATTATTAAGCTTAATTTGGAAAACTAGACTAGATGATTAGATTAAATAGGAAACAAATGTTTAAATTTGGCCAAACCAGCCCAATCTACCCATATATGTATATCCCCTGCTAGTAGTATATCTTGGAATTCACATGCAAACTTCTTAAGTTAAACTTGAATGACATTTATAAGTGGCAAAGGGGTAGATAACACAGCCAAATCTCTAAGGCTGAACTGAATAGGAGTGGACTATATTATTAGGTCCCTATGATTTGACAAAAAATAGCAAAAACAATAATAGCAAGCATTTATGGGATACCTATGTGTCAGTCACTGTGTTTGACTTTTCCTGTAACACCAGCTATTTTTCTGCTGGGCATATGGACCCTGGAACATCGGCAATAAAATGTCCTCCAATAAATCAAAAGAACTCAGTATTAGATCAAAGTTCAATGCAATTATGCATCAATTGTGCATATGTGATTATGTATTATATTTGGCATTAAATATGTCCCATGTTCTCTATAACCTAGAGCAAAACTCAAAGTAGACTCACCAAAGTTTTCTGGAGTTGGCTGGGAAACAAACACATTAAAAAAAAGATATTATTATGATGCCCATGATATAAATGGTCTTCTTGGTTTCAACTTATGTCTAGCCATTTGTTGTTTGTTTGCTTTTTCATTAATATTATGGATTACTTTCTGGCATGTATTCAAGACAGCTAAATTGGGGTCTAAGATGACTTTTTAACCAAAGGGTTTTCTCATTTCATGTAGAAAATGAAACTGCCTATTAAATGAATTGAAAGTAAAACAAATAAGAAACCAATTTCAAAAACTAAAAAAAAAAGGCAGAACATAAGACTCTATCCCTCAAATAAGTGTTCACTTTATACATGATTTTCTAAAGGGTTCATTGAGCAATGTTTGAAAGACCTAATATAATTAAAACAAAGCATTGTGGAAAAAAGACCTAATAATTTATTCCCAATGTTAAAATATTATTATAATTTACAGCAATCCTTTCAAAATAAATTTTATTCAAGACCTCATTAATCATGCTTTCCTTTCATATTTCTCTCAAGATTCTGTCTTCAAAGACAATACCAAATATTTAAGAAAAACACAATGGTTATATTTTGTGATTAATTTTTTTTTCTGAAAATAGATTCTCCACAAATGACCAATGAAACTCAGACTACATGCCCAGTGGAAAAAAACCACATAAATCTGAGAAATTCCTTAGTCAATATAATCTAGTAAAAAAGCTCATGGAACTTTCTGGGATGTTACTGGTTCCATCAACTAAGAGTAATTCAATTCACCTTCCAGGTACTCAGACTATCTGTAAAATATAGTTAGTACCTGCTTTGCCTGGGTATTGTGACAGTTACATAATATGATGTGAAAGCACTTTATAATCTATAATAAATTGTCACAAAAGTGTAAAGTATAATTTTAGTCAAATACAGTTTACATATCTAAATACTAGAAACATCTGAAGTGTTTAAAAAAATGTGGGAATGAACTAGTTGAATGGTTACCATCATTTTTTACATTAATAAGTAAGTTGGTTGTTTCACACTATAACCACACACAGGCACAAACTCACAGAGGAATGCCAATGTACCTATAGAATAGAGTTAGCAAGAATTTGTTCCTAATTACAGTTTTATTTATTTATTATAGCCTAATTACAGTTTTAACACATATTAATCAGTCTCTCTTGTTCACAATGTTCTATTTCTTATTCATAAAATATCAGCTTGATATCACTCTTATTTTAAAATCACAAGTAAAGATTTTCCCCCAGGAATTTGCAATTTCATTTAAAATTTCAGGTTGGTTTATGGTGCTAACTACCTGTTAGAAAACATTAGTCCAAATTGTAGAAAGATTAGTCTAAATTAATGAAGACACAGAAGAGAAATCCCATGTTACCAAACTTTGTAAGTATTGACTGTGCCTGTGACATTCATTCATGTCTCAAGTTAGTTAGCAGCAATCTGCATTTCATTCAGCTTTAAAAATGGAATGATTTCCAAAATTCATATTTTTCATCTCATCAAAAGAAAACTTGTTACACAACAATAAAACTGGAAGAAAAACATAACCTGTGTCAACATCTCTGATTCTCTCTCTGGTGAGTCTACTTCTCATACCCTGCCTGCCCCCTCTCCAAAAAGAAACACTCAGTTGAGATTAACATTTTGAAATTTATATTAAAAAAATGAACAAATAGTTGTCCTTTAACAATCAGTTTCAAGTGCCCCAAATTTTTCTAATTGTTGTCTATGCATTGTTTTCTTACCAAGGCAGAAATCACAAGAAGAGTGTTAAAGAACAGAAACCAAGACTGATTCCATGAATCCATGTTGTAGCTTCCAGTTGAAAGTTGCAAGCTATGACATTCAGAGTAGAGTGAACTTTTTAAAAAGCAAATATTACAACTTATAGCCTTTGATCTCAACAACCCATCTTGCAGGTCAGCTCGCTGTAATATTATCTCTAATCAAGGAGTTAAAGTCCAGTATCCTTAACACAGCTCCTCGGAGTTGGTTTGTTGTTATTGTTTTGTTTTGTTTTGTTTCCTGTATTAAACATTCAACATTTAAATGCCTGGCTGAAACTTGTTAATGAAATACATTCTCTAATGTATACATACTGGTCCCAAAGACTATTAAATACCATTTTAGCAAAAGAAAATGCCAAATTAATTTTTACTCTTGATCTTTCAAATAATAATAAGCATTTAGGAAGCTCCTCCTGCTCATATAGCCCTGTGCTGTTTTAATATAACCAGTTATGTCCACTGCTTTTTCTCATTCACTCATTTAATAAAAATTTATTGAGTGCCTAAAATTTTTTGAGTTATAAAATCCATCAATGGGCTAGAAATCAGGCATATTTGAAATTCAGATATAAAGTAGCAAAATAGCAACATATCTCATGCCTGAAAATTCCCATCAAGCAAACACAGGTGGGAGTTAGGGCAATAAGGATAGGGTTGGTCATTGGTGTTCTAATAAAACAATGTTCCCAATCCATCTCTTAATTCTTCCTCACTTTTTCCTTTTTTTCTTGGGATAACTTCTCTTTAGTGGCAACCTATACTCTAACTGAGTTCTCATGGTTTCACTTTCAACTTGTGATGCAGGATAATTTTTTGAAATACTAATTTTTTCCCATAGTTTTTCCTTCACCTCTCTAGCTTGCTCTTCACCCCATTGTGTGCTAATAGAAAGGATATCAAGAGACACGTAACATAGACAAAGGATTTGGGAGGTTGCTTCTTGAATATAAGCAAGCCACTCCCAACCTTTGAGGGTAGGATGAGAGTTAAAAAGGAAAGTTAAAAACTGTAGGTATAGATCAATTCTTCACTTTCCCTGAGATTTCCCCAGGTAATTTGTAGGGTCTAAAATCAAATGGGCCTATTTCCTGGCTATGGCCTAGAGCTACAAGGAAGCAATGGTACTCTACAGAAGAAAGTATGCCTTGGGAGGAGAATTCCTATGAGGCCAAGAGTGGCACAGAAGGATCAGAGAAAGCCACCAGGCCTGAAGGGCCATGTGGATAGGAATAAGAATGTCACCATAGCAGGCAGCACAGAATGACAATCAAGGACCACACAGAAGGACTGATGTTTCAGAGGATGCCTATGAGGATACCAGATGAGCCCCTCCCAGTGCCTTGGGACTGTTAAACTTAGGCACAAGTGTAAGAGTAAAAATGGAAATCCTGAATTGGCAGCAATTAATATTTTACACCTATGTGGAGGGGACCTAAAATAATAATTATGATTACAGACCAGTAGAACAGAGAGTCCAGAAATAAATTCACACACTTATAGCCAATTCATTTTCAACAAAGTAAGTCACCATGAACTTACATTGGAGAAAGGACAGTCTCTTTAATGAATGTTGCTGAGAAAACTGCATATTCATATGCAGAAGAATGAAATAAGGTTCATATCTTTTGCCATATACAAGAATTATCGCAAAATGGCCGGGCACGGTGGCTCACGCCTGTAATCCTAGCACTCTGGGAGGCCAAGGCGGGCAGATTGTTGAGCTCAGGAGTTCGAGACCAGCCTGAGCAAGACCCCATCTCTACCAAAAAAAATAGAAATAATTAGCCAGGAACTACTAAAACTAGAAAAAATTAGCTGGGTGAGGTGGTGCTTACCTGTAGTCCCAGCTATTCAGGAGGCTGAGGCAGGAGGATCACTTGAGCCCAGGAGTTTGAGGCTGCAGTGAGCTATGATTGTAGCACTGCACTCCTGCCTGGGTGACAGAGTGAGACCCCGTCTCAATAAATAAATAAATATTAAAAAAAGAAAATAGGCAGAAAGACATAGTAGTAGTATAATTACCTATGACTTTGTCGTCCACAGAAATAACAAATATTCTCATATCAGATCACACTAAGTGCTGGTATCTCAAAATATTATTCATACTCATTGCTACTTTGAAATTACAGTAATTCTTAGGCCCACAGCTAGACTTTGTCATGTAGTACATTTTTAAGAAACATGTGTATTACCATGTCACGAATTTATTCTTTCTGTTAATGGTATTTCAATATAATTGGTTTTCTTTGTAATCATGTGTGTTTTATTTCATGCATTTAAAACATCAATCTGAGAAGGGATCCATGAGCTTCATCAGACTAACAAGTCTATGGCCCAAAAATGTTAGGGTGAGAGCTGCTTCCTTCCACTAGCCTCCCACTTCCCTGGTAGACATTGCACTGGATTCTCATGAAGGGATAGGCAGCTTTCGTCTGACAGTTCCAGGAAGCAGCGCGAGCCGTCAGGTCAGAGCGCGGTAAGCAAGCTGTTTCACCCATTAGGCACCATAGGAACAGGGCCAGGGCCAATGAGCTCGAACAATGCTGTCTGCAAAAGTGCTTGAGACAGACCTCGGGGAAAAACGTTATTTGCTCCAAACTAAAAATAAAGCTGCAGATGTGGAATCAATAAGTGTCTAATTAAATATTCTATGAAATATCACATGTCAAACTCATCTGTTGCAAAATTTAATATTCAGAAATATTTTTGCCCGTGAGAAAACTTACACATCAGATTTTCTCACTTTGCAAGGAATCGCAAGTAAACATGATTATGAAGAAAGGCAATAAAAGATTAAAAGCCACCCATAGCCAAATAGTTTCAAAAGCAGAATTATAAAACCGTGCCCAATATTTTAGGGGGGATAAAACATATTTGTGGAATGTGAAATGTGAGTACATTTTAGTATGTTTGGAAGGCGGTGGGGCAGGGCTGCAAAATACGAAGCTGGGCCAAGTCTTCAGAGGTCTCAAAAACCACGCTGACTTGAAGTTGTAACTTGTCCTCTTGGCCCCCACGTGGTGCACAGCCTCAGGGTTTAGGCCTCAGGAAGACTTCCAACATTGGCATCGCTTTCTTCTTCCTCTTTTGAGCTTCCCAATCCTCCCTCCATCCTCTCTCAGCCCTCACTTTCAGCCTCAGTTCCCTCCTCGGTACACTTCACCCTCTGAGGAAGTTAAAGATTCCTTCAGGGTTTGGCAAATGCGGCCACTTCAGGCTTCACTGGGATGTTGGCTGGGATTTTTCTCTCTCCGCATCTCTGAACCTCTAACGTAGGCCACCTGGTCCTCTGTGAGTGGGGATTCTCCTCCGTCACCTCTCCCTGGGCTTTTTCTCTCTCCATCAGAAATGTAGGGTGTGTCTGGTTTCCTGGAAAACCTCTGGACAAGCCCACCTTTGTCACCTCGAGTAGTGACAAGCTGTGCAGAGGAAAGAAATGGCCTTCCTGTTCTTGGTCCGTTTGATCTCACGGAGCAGTCACCTTCGGTAGGGTTGGAGGGGACTATCTCTAGAGCTGAAAAGGAAAAAGGTCAACTGAGGTTTCAAATGGGTCTGCTTGTCTGTGCCCAGCTCGTATGTAAGGAACACACGAGAAACTGCAGGGAAGAATGAGCTCTGAAGAAAGGAACAGCAGCGGAAGAGCAAGAGAAGAGCAAGAGAAGGGCTTTTCTTGATGGTGTAATTGTGTGACGTTTATTCAGTTGGACTAAGCATTTACTTGGGGACCTAAAAAGAGAAGAAAAAAACATTTGGAAAGCATTTGAAATTTGATACGTTTATTTAAAGGCACCAAGGAAGTCAAGGAAAATTCAGAACTTTAGTGTTCTCTCTTATACTTACCCGAAAACGTAAGATTAGTGTAAAAAAAAAAATTGTCCCAAACCTGGACTTGGAAAGAACCTCTTCCTGAGAAGAAATTAGCATTCCTGATAAAATGCACAAGCCATTTTCTGAGGAAGTTTAATAGGACTAAGGTTTGTTCCGGGAATCTAGTTCTCCACCCGCGTGTTTGACTGTTAGCTGCCTTTTGATCAAACTTTTAAAATTTCTGTATCTAATCTAACAAGGATTATATAAATGTTCTTTTTTTTCTATAAAATATCCCCACTGAGAGTAAGTCTTTGAATTAGCCTAATGCATTGCAAGAATGTTATAAAACTTTATCTGTTTATGATTAAATTGTCTGAGAAGTTTTCTTTAATATTACCATTGCTTTTATTTTCAAATAAGAGGTTGGACATCATGTTCTCTAAGCCTGCTGGCTTCTGGACAGTTGAACTTCTTTATAAGCACATATAACATTTATGGATTAATTCCTTTAAAGAGTATAAACAAAGGAATTTGCTTTAATCACAGTGCCCACATAATTCTGTTAAGGCACAATACTGCTAAAATATAAGTTCAGAAAGTTAATATTATGACTCTCCTGCAAATATAAAATGTACATGTGTTAAAGATTGTATTCAATTAATTAATAAAGGAACCAGTAAGATGTAAGAACCAGTTCAAGGGAGGATTTGAAGAACAGTCATACATGTACAGGCAATCAAGAATGCTGATATAAATGTGCTAATGTAAAACTGATTAATATTACATAGGAAAATGAAATGTAACATTTAGGGTTACCTTTCTACAGGACAGAAGTCAGTTGTATCTCTACTGGACAATAATAGCATTTGCGTTTCCATTGATAAGAATTATTTGCATGACTACCAGTTTTCTGCAACTTCAATTCTGTCCTAGTCAATAATAGACAATCAAAGGTACACACCTCTATAAAGTCAGATAATGTTCTTTTTTTGTGTGTGTTTGTTTTTTGGAGGCAGGGTCTTGCTCTGTTGCCCAGGCTATAGTGCAGTGGCATCATCACAGCTCACTGCTACCTGGGTTCAAGTGATCCTACTGTCCCAGACCCCTCAGTAGCTGGGAATATAGGTGTGTGCCACCACACCTGGCTAATTTTTCTATTTTCTGTAGAGACAGGGTCTTGCTCTTGCTCAGGCTGGTCTAGAACTCCTGTCTTTAAGCAATCCTCTTGCCTTGTCCTCCCAAAGTGCTAGGATTACAGGCGTGAGCCACCAAGCTGGCCTTTCAATAGTGTTCTCTTGACAGTGCCCAGAACTCCACTGAAAAATAACTCAGTAATCCCTTTAGCCAATTTCCAAATCTTGGAAAATTTTTCCTGACAATAAATCATTTTATCAACAATTGTATCATATCAAAAACCAAAGCATAGAACAAATTAATAGTGAGTGGGGACTATGAAAATTATAGTTGAACAATTGCTAGCTCCCTGCTTTCCACTTTCTGACTTTAAAGTAACAAAATGATATTTTTTAAACTTATTTAAAATTATAGTACAATTTCAATCTAAATCCCTTTTCTTTTTGAAAGAGGAGAAACTTGAAAAACAAAAAAGATTATTCTAGAGCTGTCTTGGAAAAATAAACATCTAAAAATAGTCAAGAAAATTTTTAAAAAGAATTGACAGACAGGAATGGGGGTGTCAGTGGCAATGTAGGGAGGAGGTGGAGAGATTTGCCTTCCTTGATATTAGATATTAAAGGTCTTTTGAAATTTATAATAAAAATAATAACAACACAGGAATAGATAGATTAATAAAGGAATGGAAAGCCCCAAATATAAGAATCTACCATATGCTTGAGATGATATTTAAAACCAGTGGACAGGCCGGGCGCAGTGGCTCACGCCTGTAATCCTAGCACTCTGGGAGACCAAGGCGGGTGGATTGTTTGAGCTCAGGAGTTCGAGACCAGCCTGAGCAAGAGCAAGACCCCATCTCTACTAAAAATAGAAAGAAATTATATGGACAGCTAAAAATATATAGAAAAATTAGCCGGGCATGGTGGCACATGCCTGTAGTCCCAGCTACTTGGGAGGCTGAGGCAGGAGGATCACTAGAGCCCAGGAGTTTGAGGTTGCTGTGAGCTAGGCTGATGCCATGGCACTCTAGCCCAGGCAACAGAGTGAGACTCTGTCTCAAAAAAAAAAAAATTTTTAAAAATTAAAAAATAAAAAAATAAAACCAGTGGACAAATGATGGGTTATCAACAGATGACACTGGGATAACTAGATACTCAGTTGTTTAAAAAAATTACGAAGACCAGAAATATTAAAGCATCAGATGGAATGAGCTAGACAGAGGTGGATGCCAGGCTAAACGGGCTTGACCTTGATCCTAAAGCAGATGGGAAGCCTCTGAAATGTTTAAGCAGGAAACAGCCATGAGCAGGTTCATTTTAGGTAGGTTACACTGCTGTCTGTTTAGAGAATAGATTCCAAAAGGTTAAGATTGGAAGCGTAAAGACCATTTGGGATAGAGCTGCATAAGAAGGAGGTTCCGGAAATATTTAGGAATAGAGCAGATTGTAAATGTTTAAGGGAGGACTATAGATGGAAAAGACATGGAAGTTGTGGGCACGATGCTCAGGATTAAGAATCCAGGTGGTGACAGAGCAGCGAGAGTGGGGAGGCTGTGTGTGCTAGGCTGACGCCATAACACTCTAGCCCAGGTGACAGAGGGAGATTTTGTTAAAAAAAAAAAAAAAAAAAACCTCAGGGGGAAGAGGTAAAGTGGCTGAGGAGGGGATTTATTCACATGGGGAGGTCAGGAGAGGAATCTGTAGTGAGACATTTTTCTGAGACCAAACGAGCAGAATTTAGTGAGTAGTGGGTATGTGAAAGGTTCAGGATTAGAGATCTTGTAAAACTTCAGTCCCCAACCCCAGGGCCACGGACTGGTTCCAGTCCTTAGCCTGTTAGGGACCGGGCCACAGAGCTCTGCACCCTCCTATCCCCTGTCCATGGAAAAATTGTCTTCCATGAAATTTAGAAAATGGGCCGGGGTTGGGGGGAACAGCTGCAAAACACAACCTTCTAAGAAAATGAATAAACAAAAGTAACCTTGTCTAGTTATCAGTTACCCAGTGGCGTTTCCCAACTAAAAATCTGGGCTACAAATCAACCTTCCATTAATCCCAAATGTGACTTGTCTCATTATTGTAAACTACTACTGAATATTTCTTTCTGGTTCCAAAACCAGAGCTAAATTTTGCAGAGCTGAAGGATAAAATTGGTATTACAATATTCCAATTTCTGTTACGTTTCCATGGGATACATCTAGAAAAACGACTAAGAAAAGCCCGAGACAAATAGCTGGGGTGTCTAAAATGTTTTAAATCTCCTTGAAATTTAATTATTCATCAAACATGTGCTGTTCTCCTCCCAGTGCTAAGCACTGGATACCAAGGGTGCAGATTTTTAACAGCGGCCCTGTCCTTTAAGTCCCCACTGCCAAAAGGGATGGGTGTCATGGAAACTAATGGCATCACAGGCTACAACAGAACATGGCTAAAGTGCTTTGGGAATATAACATCCACGGAAATGAGCTTCTCAGAAAAAATCCCTTATAACTTTTCTAATTGCTCCATAAAGAGGACACTTCTCGATCACTTTCTTTCTCATCCAGTATGTTGCCTTTGGCACTGTTGAATATTTCCTCATTTTTTAAACTCTCTGTGTCCTGGTTACCCTGAAATTGATTTCTCTCGTTTTTTCTCCAACCTGGCTGAATTCCATTGGATTAGCAAACATAACTTATGCTTCTTACGTATAGCAAGATATTTGGTATATGATAGATGCTCAACAAATATTGGTTGAATTGAAGCAGACCAGGTGACAGCTTGACAAAGTTCTAACAGTTCTCACTTAGGTTCTTCCTCGGCATCTTGCCACATTGTTCCTTCCACACTACGTTCATTCATTCATTTGTTTATTCATTCAGTGAGTATATATGGAACAGCTATTAAGTGCCAAGACCTGTTCTGAGAGCCAAGGGCATAGGAGGGCATAAAATAGGCAAAAGTCCCCTCCTTGATAGAGTTTACATCCCAAGGTAGGAAACAGAAAACTAAAATATGGTAGAAGGCGCTAAGCTATGGAAAAAAATAAACAGGTCCACTCTGCATTCAGTGATGTCACATTGGTGGCTTGAAAGTGGCCATGGTGGGAATATTTATACCAGGGAAATTGGCAAATGCTACAAATCACGACTTTTTTCTTTTTCCAGAAAGCTGGTTGTTAAACATTTACCAGCGTACCTCACATACCCACTCACCCACAGCAGGCACACAAGGATTTATTAGACGATTTGCCTTTATACAATCGTAGGCGCTGGTGAAACAGTCTATGAAGCTGTTGCTTCTGTGTCTGGTGCTGGTGCCTGAAGTCAGCAGAGCAGGCAGTCGGGAAAGGAAATGGATGTGAAGTCCAGGAAGCAACATGGAACCTGTGCAGCTGAGCTGGAACCCAGCAGGACAGACTGGAACTGTCACTCCTCTCTCACCACCTCTAAGCCTCCAACTTCAGTGAGGTGAAGCGGGGAGGAGGAGTACTAGGGGAGAAGCTGGCACCCCTCACTGTGGAGCTAACCATGACCCTGACCAGGAGTCTGAGAGACTAAAGGAACACCCAGCTAGAGCTAGAGGAGTTGTAGGTCCAGCCACTGCCCCGGGCGAACCAGGTGAGCCGACAAGTGAATAGCAGATAAGCAGCAACATGCTTAGCTGCACCAGCACCTTGTGCCCTGTACCCGTATGCTAAGTGTAAAAACAATAGAGCTGTCCCTTCACTTCTGCCTTCCAAGTCTTGTGCGACATGTTTCTGTGGCCCATGTGACTTCAGAACCCTGCAGGGAAGAGAATCTGGCAATCATAACTGCAGCTCAGCTAAGTTGGCACAATACAAACCCGCCATCGTTAAGAGAGGAAATAAGGAGTGTCAGGGGAGGGGAAGATGTTTCCAATGGGATCATCAGGGAAGGACTTACTGAGAAGGTGACGTGTGAGTCATAATCTGAGGGAAGTGAGGGAGCAAGCTTTGGGGATTTTTATGAGAACAGAGTTCCAAGCAGAGGAGATAGCAAATGCAAGGCCCTGAGTTGAGACTACAACTGACGTGTTCAAAGAATAGCAAAACTAACAGTTTGGCCTCCTAACTGGTCCCTTCCTCCAGCATGGTTCCTTCCACATGTACAGAGTGATCTGTGCAAAATGCAAAACACCATGTCACTTTCTGGGTTGCACCCTTCAGTAGGAGCCTCGACACTACAAGATTAAATCCAATCTCTGCAGCATGGCACTCGAGGCCTCCCAGGCTATGTTTACTTTGTTGGCTGTGTCTCCTGCGCCTTCCAACCTGGTACTCCACGTGCCAATTACACGAAGTATTTATGGCTTCCCTGCACAACCCTTCCCAAAGCTACAGCCCCCAAACTGCTTAACACCCCCATGCTAATGCCTAATTACCCTTCAACTCTCAGCTTGGGCATCATCTCCTCCAGGGAACTCTCCCCGAATTCCAGCTTGTGCCCAGTGGCCTTTCTCAGTGCTCTGACAACATCGCATCCAAATACCCTGCACATGACAAGGGCTTAATGAATTGGTACGTCTAATTGATTAAACTACATTAGATGACATCTCAAAGTCCTTTCTGGTACTATGATAGTGGGCAAGGTATTTTCCTTTTGGTAACAGTTTTATTGAGATATAATTGACATACTATGTAATTCACCCTTTTGAAGTGTACAATGCACAGTGGCTTTTGGTATATTCACAGTGTTGTGTAACCATCACCACAATCGATTTTAAAACATTTCCTCACCGACCCCCCCAAAAAACATTGTACCATTTAGCTGTCACTCTCTATTTCCTCACAACCTCCCCAGCACTATGCAGGCCTAATCTGCTGTCCCTCCTTATGGATTTGCCTATTGTGGACATTTCATATAAATGGAATTGTACAATGTATGGTCTTTTGTGTCTGGCTTATTTGAATTAGCATTGGCTGGGCGCAGTGGCTCATGCCTGTAATCCTAGCACTCTGGGAGGCTGAGGAGGGAGGATTGCTTGAGGCCAGGAGTTCCAGATCAGCCTGAGCAAGAGCGAGACCCCATCTCTGCTAAAAACAGAAAAATTAGCCAGGTGTGGTGGCACAGGCTTGTAGTCCCAGCTACTCAGGAGGCTGAGGCAAGAGGATCCCTTGAGCCCAGAAGTTTGAGGTTGCAGTGAGCTACGATGACACCACTGCACTCTACCCAGGGTGACAGAGCGAGACTATGTCTCAAAAAATAAATAAATAAATTAGCATAATGTTTCAAGGCCCATCCACGTGTATCATGTATCAGTACTGCATTTTTTTTATTTCCAAATAATATTCCCTTATATGGATATGCCACATTTTATTTTTCTAGACAGGGTCTCTCTCTGTCACTAGGGCTAGAGTGCAGTGGTGCCACCATAACTCACTGCAGCCTCAAACTCTTGGGCTCAAGGGATCCTCCTGCCTCAGCTTCCCAAGTCGCTGGGACTACAGTCATGTGCCACCACACCCAGCTAATTTTTAAAATATTTTGTAGGGACTAGGTCTTGCTGTCGCCCAAGATGTTATCAAACTCCTGACCTCAAGCGATCCTCTCCCCTCGCCCTCTCAGAGTGCTAGGATTACAGGTGTGAGCCACCGCGCCCAGCCTGGATCCCATTAGTCTTCACAGAAGGTGCGTGCTATAGCTGGCTGGAGATCCTGAATGAGAGAACTTTTGATTCAGGTCAGCTGACCCTTGGAAGGACCACTGTGCATTGCAAACCACTACCCGCCTGCCCTCAAAGAGCCCCTTTCAAAAGCAAGACTCTGCCCTTGGCCCTTGAGGTGGGTTTGAAATGTGACTTCAAAATAAAGTCACAGTCATTTTCCTCTTCACTCATCATCACTCCCAAGCTATATCTTAATTTTTAAAATAATATATTTAAAATAGCATGTGATTCTGATGCTTTTGGGGAAATGACAAATAAAAAATAAAATAGTGTGTGATTCTCAAACTTATTTTTTGTCATCCAATTAAAGGTGTGTGAAAAATCTACTGGCTATAATATGTGCGAACATTTACATATTCATGGTAGCTACAGGTTGTATTTTATGGTGTTTAGATGAATTTTTTTTTTCTCGAGACAGTCTCATGCTGTCACCCAGACTGGAGTGCAGTGGCCTCATTACAGCTCACTGCACCTCCAACTCCTGGGCTCAAGCGATCCTCCTGCCTCAGGCCCCTGAGTAGCTAGGACTACAGGCGTATACCACCATGCCCAGCTAATTTTTTGTTTCTTAGTTGCACAGCTAATTTTTTCTATTTTTAGTAGAGATGAGGTCTCGCTCTTGCTCAGGCTGGTCTCGAACTCCTGGCCTCACACAATCCAACCACCTCAGCCTCCCAGACTGCTAGGATTACAGGCGTGAGCCACTGTGCCTAGCCAAGATGATTTTTAAAAAATAAAATAAAATAATGTCTAAATCTCTGATTATACCCAGACCAATATACCCTGCATAATCTTTCAAAAGTTTGGCCTTCACCAGGTCGTTGCCCTGTTCGAAGGCCTGACTCTTTAAGCGTGTCCCCGGCGTCTGCTCCTCTGCATCTCAGCCTTTATCTCCCCACCACACCCTCCTGAACTGCTGCTCTGGCCACTCTGCTCTGCTCACCTCTCCTGCATACACTTTCCCGAGCCTGTGTCCTGGCCCCTGCACCAAGATGCTGTCGTTACCTAGGTATGATTCACCTTCCAAAGTCCAGGCCAGTGCTTATCCCTTTTATGAAGGCTTCTTCTCTCCTCTGAGCTCTTACAGCATTTATTTTTGCCATACATTGTTGAATACTTTTTATGGACATGTCATCTGTTTCCAAAAACTTATACGTTCCTTGAAGACTGGATGATACCATACCCTTTGCCTTATAGCCATAGTTTTTACTCTGTGCTGGTCTAAGGAAATATGATTTCTCTAAAATATGATTTTGATTTGTCAGATACTTAACAAAAGCTAAGTCTTAAGTAGTACCTATGTAGTTTACCATACCTAACATCTCTTTTTACTTACTTCAGTAATTTCTCATGTTCAAGTTGGGTAAGGTTGAATTTATAACCAATCTTTATTAAATGCCTACTCTGGGCAAAGTACTGGAAATATGATAGTTCAGACATTGTGTTGCCTCTGATAAACTTGCTTTGGGAGGCTGAGGCAGGAGTATCGCTTCAGCCCAGGAGTTCAAGGTTACAGTGAGCAATGATCACACCACTGCACACCAGCCTGGGTGACAGAGCGAGACTGTCTCTTAAAAAAAAAAAAAGTTGCCTTCTAGTAATCCAAAGTTTCATGATCATATTATAAAAACTGGTTTTCAAATCACTAGAAGGACATGTGGACATGGTGACAGTATGTAGCAAAACAGGGAAGGGGGCTGGGCGAGGTGGCTCACGCCTGTAATCCTAGCATTTTGGGAGGCAGAGGTGGGAGGATCACTTGAGGTCAGGAGTTCGAGACCAGCCTGAGCAACATAGCGAGACCCTGTCTCTACAACAAATAGAAAAAATTAGCCAAGTATGGTGGTGCACGCCTATAGTCCCAGGTACTCAGGAGGCTGAGGCAGGAGGATCACTTCAACCCAGGAGTTGGAGGTTGAAGTGAGCTATGATGATACCACTGCACTATAGCCTAGGCAACAGAGTGAGACCCTGTCTCCAAAACAAACAAACAAACATAAAACACAGAAGGGGACCCCGAGTTTCATAGAGCCCTGGACACTGCAGGTTTGCTCTCAGAAGCCTGCCATGGCTCTCTACGCTAGGTTAAAATTTTGCTCAGCTACTATCTCCACACCTTCCATTTTCCAGACACTTTTTCTGTTTCCCTCCAATTCAGTTCAGTAAATATGTATGGAGCACCTACTGTGTGAAAGGCATGATGGAAAAGCACTGACTCCCTGATTTATCAATAAATGCTATATATTATGGTAACACATTAATACAAATATATGTTATAGATACAATCTATAAAAATACATAAACTTAAATACGTATATTTTATAAGCAGAGTAGAGTAGCAATTTATAAGAGGGTGAGGTTCTAAAAGTAAATATGTTAAGTGAAATAACCCTTGGAAAGTCCTTAAACAGCCTGTAAAAGCATCCTGTGAGAGCTAGGAAGGATGCGAGGCTGTCTGAGGAAACAGCTAACTCACACGTGCACAGCAGACTCACTCTGGGGCTAACGCTTCTTGACAGTAATATTCTTTGTGCATTTGTTGAGACTTTGCCGTATTATGTGCGCATTGTTCTAGGGTGAACAAAATTATAAAGATGTGTGCAGCAAGTTCCACCAAACCCTGGTCTGCTTCTTCCTTCCCCGTTCTAATGGCCCCAATATACCTGTGCTCTATTCTCTAGCCTGCCATAGTCCAAGTGGTTGGGTCTTTGAAAGCTCCCTATGTAATGTCATAGTTCTGAGCTGCCACCTTGTGGCTGTTACATGTATGTGTCTTAACCAGCCGCTAGTGTGAGCTTGCCTGGCTACACTCACAATTTGATGCCATTCCTTTTGCTTTCTGCTTCTTCAACACCGCCACTAGCCCTACCTGGCACTTAGGAACAATGTGTCACTTATGTGACAGATAAAGCATAGAAATATGTGCTTCCCTCCCCCAGAGCTGCTACTTTTCCTGTCGTAGAATCATGAAGCTGGATTACAATACTTACTATCTTTCAAGATAATAAGCGTATCAAGAGCTTAAAATTATGGAAGGGTGCACATTACTTTGGAATCTAGTCATAATTATAGTTTTTTTCCAAAAATCCCTTGTAATATTTATTTTAAAGCCCCAGGATCCCACAAGCAACAGCAAAGTCCTTTTACAAGCATTTATTGAGCACCCAGCCTCTTCAGGGTAACACGTGGGACCACATGGCCATTGCTATGATGCAGGTGGAGCTTTGCATATTGGGGGCCTGGGAAAGAGAACTCGAGTCTCTCTGAAAGGGTCAGCAATGTCTTCACAGAAGAGTCCAAGCTGAGGCTTAAGCCAGAAGGTTAAGGGGCCACAGTGGGGGGCAGGTTAGACATTCCAGGCAGAAGGAAGAGCAGCGCCATTTTGGTGAGGAAATGCACACGACCCATTCTGGGACTTGATCCCCAGGGTTTTGCCAGCCCAAACAGCACTCCAGGTCTTGCTTTCACGCATGTACTTAAACATTCTTAGGAGAACTCCTTTTTTTATTCCCCCCAAAATCTTACACTGAACCATAAGCTGCTGCATTGTCCAATATTTGTGCTTCTTTTCCCTTAATGTAGTTTTCCCATTTCAAAATTACTTATTCTAAAGCAACATAGGTCTTTTCACAGCCCATCCACTCTTAAAACTGGACTGGAAACTGGCTGACACAGATGTCTCCAAGAAGCCATTGGGAAAAAAAGCACTTTGGGTACCTAGTAGGGGAGGAAGAAAGAGGGAAAATGGAAGGTCCTTTTGCCCTTGTCCCAATAGTACCTGCCCACAAGTTAGCTTGGCAATGGATAATCCATGGGCAGCAAACCCTTAGAGTCCTCCAAAACTATAAGGCGGCCACACATAACATAGCAGATGTTATCTATATAGTAATAAATAATATCCCACAAAAAGAGAAACTTAGTTCTAATGTATCTAAATTTTGAGTGATTCATAAATTATAAATCCATTTAGAGTTTTTAGTGGATGCATAGGATCATGTATTTCCCCAATCATTAAAAATCAGCTACTAGCCAGGCGCGGTGGCTCACGCCTGTAATCCTAGCACTCTGGGAGGCCGAGGCAGGCAGATCGTTTGAGCTCAGGAGTTCAAGACCAGCCTGAGCAAGAACGAGACCCTGTCTCTACTAAAAATAGAAAGAAATTAGCTGGACAACTAAAAATATATAGAAAAAATTAGCCGGGCATGGTGGCACATGCCTGTAGTCCCAGCTACAGCAAGAGGATTGCTTGAGCCCAGGAGTTTGAGGTTGCTGTGAGCTAGGCTGATGCCACGGCACTCTAGTCCGGGCAACAGAATGAGACTCTGTCTCAAAAAAAAAAAAAAAAAAAAATCAGCTACGCACTATGTGGGGAGGTCTAAGAAATTTTGATAAATTCATGAGATTGACCTTTCTAGAAGAGACTGGAAGTCCTAGTTTAGTTCTGCACCTCTGTTTTTGTCTAGTTAATGCCTACTCCTTCAGAGCTGGTTTCAGCTGGGATCTTTTCTGTGACCTCCCTGACATAACCAAATCACGTGCTCTCATAGCGTCATCATGTACCTCTCCTCATAGCATTCAACACAGTTGCAATTTTAGGGTTGTCTGTGTGTGTGTGTGTGTGTGTGTGTGTGTGGTTGTATAATGTCTGTCTCTCTCCCATTACTGTAATATCATATGGGCGGGGTCTATGTCTTTCTGCACAATATTGTGTGTCCAGAATTAAACTAATCGCTCACTAAGTGAATAAGTTCAACAAGCTAAAGTCCTGAGTTCCAGCCCTGGGAGATAAACACATGGAAGGCATGTCAACGTAGACCACCTAGGGCCTTGGTGGCTGGAAGATAACGCCAGAGACCTGGACCCAGAATTAGGTCTCCTAGGAAGGGAGAGCCAGACATAGAGGGAGGGGAATATGGAGCTCATAAATGTCTTCTGCCTGCCAGCCAAAATCAAGGGCAATTAATTCCACCTTTTGTGGACAGCCTAGAGTGTTAGAAAAATCACTGGATTAGGAACTAGGCAGTGAGTTCATGTTCTAGATCTACCTGCAATCAATCTATTGTATATTAAATCAGTTACCTAACCTCGAATCAGATTCCTAATCTGTAAAATGGGGATGATGTCTGGCCTGTCTACATCATCACTGTGAAAAACAAGCAAAGTGCCAGGTGCTGTGGCCCATATCTGCTGTCCCAGCTACTCAGAGGCTGAGGAAGGAGGATCACTTGAGCCCAGGAGATCAAGTCTAGCCTGGGCTTTAAGATCCTGTCTCAAAAAAACAAAACAAACAAACAAAAAAAGCCCAGAAGTACATTAAAATAACAGTATTTAATAAATATAAGGGTGGTATTTTTTCTAAGTACAGTAAGTCTTCACTTGGTGTTGTCAATAGGTTCTTGGAAACTGTGACTTTAAGTGAAACGACAAATACAATGAAACTAATTTTACCATAGGCTAATTGATATAAACAAGAGTTAAGTTCCTATGGCATATTTCTGGTCACAAAAGCATCACCAAACTTCTAAATAGAGACCAAAGCACTTCTAATATTTAAGAAAAGAAAGAGTACAGAGCAGTCTGAGCTATATGAGCTATGCAAAATTTATCAAGCCCAGAGAGACTTGAGTATGAGACTTCATGGTCATCATGGTTCCCAGCACCTCCACCCATGCCTGGGGCTATTGTTTAAGCGTATCTTGTTCCTGACTAGCTGCCTCACTCATTACCTTTATCTTCAAGTTCCTGGAATTTGTGCTACAAAGCCAAGGTATAGCAATCAATAGCTTATGTTATTGTAATGTAAATTATTGGTAAACAACTAAGGAACTGTCCTTTTAAAAAAAAAAATTCCACTAGGCCAAGCATGGTGGCTCACACTTGTAATCCTAGCACTTTGGGAGGCCAAGTCAAGAGTATTGCTTGAGGTCAGGAGCTCGAGACCAGCTTGGGCAACACAGATCTCGTCTTTATTAAAAAAGAAAAAATAAATAGAAAAACTAGCTGGTGCACCTGTAGTCCTAGTTACTTAGGAGGCTGAGGCAGGAGGATCACTAGAGCCTGGAAGTTTGAGGCTGCAGTGAGCTATGATGGCTCCACTGCACTCCAGCCTGGGCAACAGAGACTCTGTTTAAGAGACCCTGTCTCTTAAAATAAAATAATTATAAATTTTAAAAAACAAGGTAAGCATTTACCCACTTTTTGGTAAATCGGTGAGTGATGGTGTCAGTGGGTCAAATCAAGGAATAAATGTTTGCAGAGCAAACATTGTCAGGAACACCTCTGTAAGCTCACCCCAAGGACCATCCCAACTATGGCGCTGGGCTAGCTAAACAGAAGCCATCTTGCTTCCAGTGTGCTTTCAGTTTGTTCTGTTGTAAAAGTTTAGAATTAACCTGCTTGCTTACACCACTGTTGGACACAAGGTTAGAAAATAACCTTGAGGAAAAACAGATCAAGAGTCCAGTATAGACCAACCGCAGACTGCTGATGACAAGATCCACCAGATGACCTATTGTTTGCTGATAACCACCCAGCAAGTCATGCTGAATTGCACAAAGCTTGCTTTCTGCCACCAACTCCTTTTACCCCTTCTCTTTATAAGATGTTCAGTAAGCAGAGGAGATGAGATGGTCTTTGAGACAATAGTCCCCCATCTCCTCAGGATGCTGCCACTTGAATAAACCACCTTTCCTTCACGAACCCTCATCTGGTTCTATCTAGTTCTCAGGTAGTGGGCAACCGAACCTGCATCCGCCAACACAACGTTTGTATTCAGTCATTCATTTATTTTCTAACCTGCTCAATCTAGTTCAGGGTCACGGGTGGCCAGAGCCTCCCCCAGCAGCTCAAGGCCAAGGAGGGAACCAGCCTGGCACAGGCTGTCCCATGGCAGGGCACACTTACACACACCCACACTCACACTAGGACCTTGTAGACAAACCACAGAGCCTCCCGTGCACAGCTTTGGGGTGTGGGAGGAAACTGTGTCCCCAAGGAAAACCTACGCAGACACGGGGAGAACATGCCAACTCCACACAGACAGTGGCCCTGTGGGAAGCCAGTTTTTTTCTCATCGATGCTATAACGACATTGAAGGAAGGGATGTGACTTGAGGACCTGCTGTACTTCCTGTATGATTCACCTGTTCAGCTTCTCCTACTTTATAGCTCATTCCTTATCTTTCCTTTTCAAACCTTCAGTTTTTTCCCCATGTTTCTTTATGAAACACTTTCTATAGTTTTTTTGGGATATTGTCTACCTATTAATTGTTATTGATTGTGTATCTTAATTATTACCTAAAATGAAGCCAAGTTCTCAAAGGCCCCACGGAGAGTGTTGTTCTTCTTAACGCCTTAGTAGCTCAGTGAACGAGAGCTGATACCCTTTCCACTGCTGGCATAAAGCAGTTCAATAAACACTGATTAACCCACTACTACGTGTTAGATATCAGGCAATACCAAATGAGTAGTACAAAATCACAGCCCTTAAAAATTTCACAGTGGTTCTTAACCCCGGCTGCACGTAGAATCATTTCAGCCCTGCCTCTAACTAAATCAAAATCTCTGGAGGTGGGACCTGGGATATGGTTGTTCTTCCAAAGATTCCCGGGTTATTCTATTGAGCAGGCAGTGTAGAAAACCACTGATCTAGTTGGGAAAGAGGCGTATACAAATTAATTGTAATGCTCTGATAGAGGTATGAACTAAGTGCTATTGAAATAATAAATTCTGCTTGGGGCTCAAACAATATAAGCTCCATAAGGGCAGAAATCTTTTGTCTGCTTTGTTTATTGATATATTGCAAAGACTAGAACTTGCCTAGCATAGCCACTCAATTCATATTGTTGAGCTGTTGCTTTAAAAGTGAACAAATAGGCTAGGTGTGGTGGCTCACGCTTGTAATCCTAGCACTCTGGGAGGCCGAGGCGGGAGGATCTCTTGAGTTTTGGAGTTTGAGACCAGCCTGAGCAAGAGCAAGACCCTGTCTCTACTAAAAATAGAAAAAATTATCTGGACAACTAAAAATATATATAGAAAAAATTAGCCGGGCATGGTGGCGCATGCCTGTAGTCCCAGCTACTCGGGAGGCTGAGGCAGAAGGATTGCTTGAGCCCAGGAGTTTGAGGTTGCTGCGAGTTAGGCTGATGCCAGGGCACTCTAGCCTGGGCAATAGATTGAGACTCTGTCTCAAATAAAAAAAAAGAGTGAACAAATAGAATTTCACCAAGACACTATGGAAAAGGCATTCAAAGCAGAGGCACTAAAAGAAGAAAAAACACAAGTAAGGGCAGCATATGTGGGAAGAATTTCCAATAGTTGACTGAAGCTAGACTGTAGATTGCACAATGGAGACTAGTATAAAAGTGCTTTGATTTCAGTGCTAAGGAATTTGTTCTGTAGTGTGCAAAAACTGATAAAGTATCAAAGAACAAAACAGTACACAATTTATAGTTTTCAAAAGTAACACCCAAGTTCAAAGGTTATCAAACATTTCTCATTATGGACCTGCATTCCTATGAACAAGATGCCTCCATTTTTATAGCAGAAGGAAGTTGATGAGGTTAATCTTCCTGTGCTCAAAACTCCCGTAATAGATTAACCAAAGAAGCTAAACTGGTAGGTGCCTGGCTTTCGTTATAGAACAGGACACAAACAGAGTTTAAGTCAGAGATGCAATATTGGAATATTGGATTTATATACTGAAAATACATAACATTGTTGGGAACAAATATCTCTTAAGCTAAAGCAAATTACCAAACTATTTAGGTACAACAGAAAAGAATTCAGAATTAAATGTCTTAATAGATTGGGAAAAAATTCTTTAAAGGAAAATTTCACTTTGGAGGAAGACTTAAGAATTACTGGGAGGAAAAATCAGTTTTCAACAAGTTCAGACTAAGGTAATATAATCCTCAGGCAAGAGACTTTAAAAAGAAAAAGTTACTAGAAAGGATATGCTAACAATATTATCATAAATTGATTCCAATGAGGAGGGAAAGGGAGAAATATTTAAAGAAATCAAAGTAACTGCCCATTCTAATGAGATCAAATTTTTTTTTTATGGGCTCAGTCTTGTAAATGGGACATATATACAAGGATGAATAGCAGTGATGATCTGAAATTCTCAAGAATCATTTCAAGAAGGTTAGTACCCAGGATATTTAAGACTTTTGAAAAATTCTGAATATTTTAATTTTTAACTTTTTAGAGAGAGATTTTTGGAACAAGAAAAAAAAAAAGATAGGTTTTCTGTTTGGAGCAGAAGATAAAATATCATTTATACTCCAGTAGTTCTCAAACTCTGGTGTGCAAGAGAATCACAGATGCCATATTAAAACACAGACTTCTGACCCCAAACTCAAAGTTTCTGTATCAGAAGTCTGGGAAGGGGCTTGAGAATCTGCTTTTCTAATAGGTTCCCTAGTAATGCTGACGCTGCTAGGACAGGCAGCAGACTCCAAGACTGATTGAGTGCATGTCTTGATTTGGGTTCCTCGAGAAGTAGACCCTAAAACAAGTATTCAGGTGTAAGTAGTTCATGTGGGAGGTACAGAAAACACCTGCAGGGAGGAGGGAAGAGACAGGGAACAGTAAAATACAGGCCTCAGAGTTATCCACGCAACGGGCAAGGGAAAAAGGAGGAAAGGAGGTGGGATGTTTATACGTGAGCTTCCATCGGTCATTCATTGAGTATTCTTGGAGCCAAGAAGTGATGAAAGGGATTGGCTAATTGTGCAGCACTCCCAGCCTGCAAGGCTTCCAGGCCTTGGGAGGAAGGCCTTATCAGAGGCAGAGATGCAAATCATCCCTACTCTGTGCTAGGCATTGCTACGTCTCCCCCTCTGAGTGGTCTGTTGTTGCTGTGTCCTCATGGAGCTTACATTCTCGGGAAGACCAAAAAGAAGCTATTTACGTATTTAATTCCAACTGGGTTAAGTGCTGGAAGCAGAACAGGGTGCTCTGGGAGCATACAGCAGGACCAGAACAGAACTGGGCCATCAGGATGCCTTGAACAATTAAGGTGAGAAGTGAGCTTTCTGATGAATGGCTAATGGCTAGACGGGGAAGGGAGGGTGAGGGTGGTGTTTTATGTTGAGAAAACACCATGTGTGAAGACCCCCCCTGGTGGGAATGAGTATGGCAACTTTGGAGGAACAGAATCTATGGCCAATAGTGGCCCAGTCTCTAGGAAGGAGAGTGGTGATAGATGAGGCTGGGAAAGTTAAGCAAGAAGCAGACCATGTAGGTTGTAGGCCAAGCTAATAATTTTTGTTTCTTTTTCTCTTGAGAACAATGGAAGTCACTGGATGATTTTTAACCAGAAGAATAAGAAATTTGAGGATATATACTTAGGGAAACAAAAGTAGATTCAGGAAGGCTGGTTGCAGCTGGGAAATAGGAATAATATCTTTGGGGAGTGAAATGACAGTGGATAGGAGGAAAAACAGAGAGATTCAAGAGATATTTAGGAAGCAAAATCAACAGGACTTGTTAATGAATTAGATGTGTGATGTAAGGAAAACACAACTGCCAAGGGTGATTCCCAGGCTTTTGGCTTAAATAGTACTATAATTACTAAGCTTCGGAACAGGAGAGAACCAGATGTGAGAAGGTAAGTTGGTCTTAGCTGTTATGAGTTTGAGATGCCTGTGAGATCATTGGAGGTGCTGAACAGACTATATGGGTCTCAGAGGAAACATGCAGATGAAAATTTGAGATTGGTTAACATAAAGATGGTAGTTGAAACCTGTATGAATATGATCACTGATGTATATAATGAGGGATGAGAATCCTTGATCTCATGATAAAGTAAAGGAGGAGGACAGGATTGAGCCCTGAAGAACTCTGACATTTAAATGCCTGATCTTAGGAGGTGAACCAGCAAAGGAGTCAAAAGGAATCAGAGGAGGGCCAGGAGAGAAGGATGCCACACATGCCAAGAGAAAGCAGTATTTCAACCCGGAAAAGTGAAGTAAGTACTGACTGGCTATGAGAACTCTAGGAAATATGGGACTTTTCTAAGGCTACAAATCCTGGCTTCCATATTTTCTAAGGAAATTAATATTTAACTAGAAAGAATGGGAGAACATAATAGGAAATTGAAGCTCAAGATACACAAATAAAAGCAAATAACTGCTTCAGATGAATTCATATCTCTAAGTCCAGATCCATTGCATCCCGGTGTAAGGATGAGAATGAAACTTCATGACAATAACTGCTGAAAACGTTTCATATTAAATCTCCACATCCAACCTGTAGAAACCATGAAAAGAACAAAAGGGGTACCTGTCTTCCAAGATCTATTTCTGCTAAGATTTGATCTTGTAAGTAACCACAGCATACTCATATACTGCATTTCCTTTCCTGCTCTGTGCCTGTCTCCCTAAGTTTTCTTCTAGAGACAATGGTTTGTTTCTTCATGTTAATTACTAAGAACCAAGCACGTTAAAAATAAGGTGGGTTAATTTATCATTATAACTCCTGGGTATACATTTGGTTGAGAAATGATCATCAGCTGATTGTTCTTCATAAGATTATTCTAAAACATGTTTTATTTAGAATTCCTCATTGTGTGGGATATTTGTACTTAGAGACAAAGACAGTAAACTTTCCACAAAAGTTGAGGCTAGCAAATAAAGACTGAAAACGCTTTAGGTTCTATATTCTTAAAGGAAAAAAAAGAATTCCAGACTTTCCTGACAGGATTTTACAGACTGAAGTAGGACTTGCCAGATAAAAATACAACTGGTTGACTTGTACTGGATACACAGTAATAAGGATAGCAGGCACTATGCCAAGCACTTTGTATATTAACTCATTCAATCCTCACAAACCATAGAAGTGAGAGACTAAGAAATTTGTCTAAAACCACACAAACATTAACCTGCAGAATTATCAAAATCAGGCTGTCTGGCCCAAGAAACTAGACTCTGTTGTTTTCAGGCTTACAGTCTTCCAGTAAAGATCTATCTACCCTTT
>CM052443.1:30785591-30823004 GCA_028533085.1 Varecia variegata
CCGAGGTTCTGAAAGAAGAAACTTCAAAGCAGGGCAGGTCACGGAGAGCGGCGAGCGGGCTGGTGCGGGCACCTCCGGCCAGTTTTGACACTCGACACCCCAGCCTCACTCGGGTTGCTAGGAAACAAAAAGGCTCCACGTTCCCTGCAATTCCTCCGGGGCCTGGCGGAGAAGAGAGGGGCCTCCGGGGGCTGAAGACGCCACAGGACCGGCCTGGCCACTGCCCCGGGGGCGCGAACACGAGGGAACCCGGGAGACCCGGAGCTCGGGCTGAGGGGCCCGGCGCGCGGAGCCGGCCCTGAGGCAAGGGAGGAAGGCGGCCCGGGGGCTCTGACGGGCCGGGAACGGGATTTCTGGGGTGAGCGGCGATCGGGCAGGCCGCGGCAGGCTCAGCTCCCGCCAGGCCGCAATCAGGGGTCGGGGGCAGCATGAGGGGCCTAAACGACCACCTGGCTCCGCGCGGGGGAGGGGCGTCTACTCACACGTGCTGACAGGCCGCGGTCCGCACCGGTGTCTTGAGCACCTCCTGACAGACCGGGCAGTAGAAATCATCTTCGGTGTAGGACGTGGCCGTAGAGAGCTCCTCGGCCATGGTGGGGGTGGGGGAACAAGGCGATGGCGACGGCAGCGGCCGAGGTGACGGTGGCGGCCCGGGTCCGGACTCCCTGAGGGAACCCGGAGGGGGAGGGGAATCGCGTCAGGAAGCGGCTCGTGCCACGAAGGGGGCGGGGATGTTAGGGGCGGGGCTCCGGGTGGGGCGGGGCCGAACGCCGAGCTGCGACCGCCGCTCGCCCCGGGCGAAAGGCCCCCCCCACCCCCGCGGCTGCCCCGCCCGCAGGGACAGGACGGGAAGGCGGCGATTGGCTGGAGGTCGCGGTCTCCCCGGCTCGGAGCACGCCACGCACCCGCCCCTGTCGCTGGCAATGGCATCTCCACCCCGCCCCGGTCTCTCTTGAGCTCCTAGGCTAGGCCGTGGCTTCACCACAAACCCTCCTTTCCTCCCCTTTTCTGCTCCTTCTCACCCCCAGCCCGACCCCCCGACCCAGGTCCGCGTAGGCGGCTCCCTTCCCGCCGCTCCTCCCACTCCCGCCCAGCTTGCCAGCGCCCCGGCTCCCCCGGTCCTCCGCTGGTATAGACCCTCACTTGGAAGGCCGGGAGCGGCGTTCTGGATGGGGCTGCTGCTCCGTCGCGTGTTGGGAGAGGGATGGCCCTGCGCCGTCCTCGAGTTTGTTGTCCGGGCGCTGCTGCCTTCTCAGCTGAGGCCCGGGGGCAAACAGAGGGCGGTGTGCGCAGTGCTCATCGGCCCGGAGCGGGGCCAGACCGGAGGCTCATGGTGCACCAGTATCCCACCGCCCCTGCCTGCAGCTCCCCCGTGGCATTGCGCTGCCTGCAGCCTGCCCGGCTGGTCACCGAACAGGAGAGGGCCCCGGGAGGGGTGGCGGAGTGGGGAGAGGCGGGGGCGGGGTGGGGAGCGCAGCCTCCATAGCAACGGGCGCGTGGCGCCTCCGCAGGTTGTGACATAAACAGCTGGGTGCCCACATTCACACCTGTTCCTCCCCGCCGGCCTCCCTATGGCGGGGACCCTACATCTCACCACTCCTTCCAAATATAGTGTGGTTTTCAGGATTTTTAATCCTCAGTATTCCCTAATGTTACGGATTTAGGTCTTCACTATTGTTACCGAAAGTTCGGCGCTTGTCCTTCAGGCCGCATCAGAAGAATGAGGACAAGCGGTTTGAGAAAAAAGAGTTTATTAATTTGGCGGCAAATGAGGAGGATGGAGACTCCTGTTCGAAATGCCATTGTCCTAATAATCAGAAATACAGAGCTTTTAAAGGGAGGCCATTCAGCTTCTCATCACCTGAGCGCCATCTGCCCCCTGGCCCCACGCCCCCAAGTACATGGAAAAATTGTCTTCCATGAAACCGGTCCCTAGTGCCAAAAATTTTGGGGGCCACTGATTTAAGGGACTACTTAATTCTGCCATTTGTTGCCTATGTTGACCTTGATATTGTATTAGGTGTTAGGCAGATGTCGTGAACTTTGCTCTCAACCAGTTTACACTATTAGATATCTATGAGAATGAGAGACCCAAAAAAATCGTATTTGCCAAAGTATTAAATTTTGCATTAACAGTGACTATAATAAGGATAGGAAATGGAATGGTTGAAAATATATGGTTTTAACACAGAAAACCTTACAGAGGAAATGGGTTTTAACGTGCATACATCTTAATGATTCCTGGAATAGTAGTTATGTGTCCAATGATTAGCTTTTTCCCTCTACCAGACTATATTTTTTGTTCTTTTTCCTTCTTAGCAGCAAGCACAGAAGCAGGACAGGGAAGGTAATATTAGCTTCAGATTTCCTGGGAGGAGGAAGAGCACATGAGGGGAGGGAAAACTAATAGGTGTAGTCCAGGTGCTTTTCAGAGTCATTTATAAAATGGTTGTTTGATTCCAAATTTCACTTTTCTGATGATATATTTCCACTCATATTTCACTCATTCTGACCACTTTAGGAAGTAAAGTGTATTTTCTATATAATACTGTTTCCCTTTATTCACTGAGAATCCCTAACCATAACATTAATTTTGTGACCTTAATTTTATTTGATTTATTCTTTATAACAGCAGCTTTACTCATGCCTAGTCTAACCATGTTTGTATTACTCCCTCAAATATTCTAAGAAGTCATTTGGGGCTAGGTACCGTGGCTTATACTTATAATCCCAGCACTTTGGGAGGCCAAGGCAGGAGGATCATTTGAGCCCAGGAATTTGAGGTTGCAGTGGCTATGATGATGCCACTGCACTCTAGCCCGGGCAACAGAGCAAGACTTTGTCTCAAAATAAAAAAAAAATAAAAAGTCATTTGGTGTACATGTAAGCATATAGTTGGCAATATGTAGAAATCCATAAAAAATTTGGGCATAAGGAAAATATAGTTACCCTTGGAGAGTTAAGCTTAAATAAATTATAATTACCAAATGACACAATCTTCTGTCTTAGCAATATTTTATGTGAAAAACTACTTGATATTTTATGGGAATGTCACAGATTTACTCAAAATTCATTAATTCATTCAGCTGTGTAAATAAAATGTCCTCATTCTCTGGGTAGTAGGGAGAAAAACCCTAAATGTTAGACCAATTTGATAACTTAAATAATTTAAACAGTTCTTTTAAATTAAGGTTAAAAAACTCAACCCCACTCAGCCTGTTTCCATCAGAATGGCAACTGGGAGGGTAGAAGGGAAGATGAAGTGTAGCTGACTTAAACTTGAGGCACTAGTGGGGAGCCTGGATCCTGAAATCCAAGAAAACTTGGATTCTTGCTTAGATTTTTCTGCAACAAGGCTAATTTTGGCTGCTGCTTGACATGCTATGAGTCCTGGGTATTCTGTTGCTGGAACCTGCTGGTAAAGGCTGCTCTGACCAGTTTCAGCTGGGTCAAGGCCCTGGGGTATAGTTGATTCAACCTCACCAACACAGTAAACCCTCCCAATCTCTGCCACAATCATCTTCCAGTCCCTTGACCCTCAACATAGCAGGCCTTTTAGCAGACCCTCTGTCTCTCAACTCAGCCACATCCTTGTGGTCCCCGCTCCACCACTCTGGGAGGGAGACTTGTTCTGCCTAAGTATTCTATGTCACTAAATTTATGTGAAGTGCTGACCCATAGGTTGGTTCTGAACAGCCTATAAGGCCATGTGCTTCCAGCTCTCCTGCCCTCAGCAGGCACTTCAACCTAAAACACCTTTCCCCTCCAGAATGAAGCTCCTACTCTCTTTCACAACCTCTTGGACTGGAAGGAATGAGGTTTTTCTCTTGCTGCTTACTACGTGCTCATTGGGCACTCCCATATGCAAAACTCCTCAGTCAAGTCCACTAGACCAAGTCATTGATATGCTAAAGGGGGAGATAAAAGAATGTAGAAAATTAATTTATTGACAAAGCCTGGCTTTGAGTAGCACTATAAAGCCTCAAAAGCCTATTTTGCTGGGAAGTGAACTAGGAAGTTGGAGGATGGATTGGCCAGGAGGCTGTTTTACTGTCTACCCTTTGGTACCTTTTCAAATTGGTACCATGTGCAGTATTGAATTCAGCTGGTTTGTACAAGTACAGCTCTACTAGTCCATTCTGATTGGCCAGTAGTCTCTCCTGAATGATCAGTGCCTATTTTGTTCCAGTTGTTAAATATTTTTAATATTATTCCTGACTATGCATAAATAACCAGTGAAGGCATATAATTTTGTTGTTTAAGCATGTTTTGGAAATGTTCTCTTAAAAAAATGAGCAATATTCTTTTTATTCCTGCTGAATTCATTCTAATTTCTTCTTTTCTCCACCTCACCCCAACACACACAGGAAAATGGATGCCTCCAGCTGAGTAGAAGGGAATTCAAGTGAATGGGAAAGTGAAAAAGAATCTATAACAGACACCATCTTCCTATCAACAGGCATTCATAAACCCCACTCCCAATCCCCACTTTAACAAATCATTATTTTTGTTCAGGTGTCTTCTTTCTTTTTCCCAGCCATATGCCATATGCTTCAGGAGTCAACATTCATTTCCAGCTCAAGAGTGTTAAATAGGGCCAGGCACGGTGGCTCACGCCTGTAATCCTAGCACTCTGGGAGGCTGAGGCTGGAGGATCACCTGAGCTCAGGAGTTTGCAAACAACCTGAGCAAGAACGAGACCCCATCTCTACTAAAAATAGAAAAAATCAGCTAGGCTTGATGGCATGTGCCTATCGTCTCCCAGCTACTCCAGAGGCTGTTGCAGGATGGTCACTTGAGCCCAGGAGTTTGATGTTGCTGTAGCTAGGCTGATGCCATGGCACTCTAGCCTGGGTGACAGCAAGACTCTGTCTCAAAAAAAAAAAAAAAAAAAAAGAGTGCTAAATAGGCCAGGGCGGTGGCTCACACCAGTAATGCTATCACTCTTGGAGGCTGAGGCTGGAGGATTGCTTGAGTTTGAGAATTTGAGACCAGCCTGAGCAAGAGTGAGACCTCCTCTCTACTAAAAATAGAAAAATTAGCCGGGTGTCATAGCGTGCCTGTAGTCCCAGCAACTTGGGAGACTGAGGCAGAAGGATTGCTTGAGCCCAGGAGTCTGAGGTTGCAGCGAGCTACGATGACACCACTGCACTATACCCGGGGCGACAGAGCAAGACTATGTCTTTAAAAAAAGAAAAAAAAAAGAATGTTAAATAAGATTTAGAGAGGGCCATTGATCTCAACCGAGCTCCTGCACTAGACCCAATAGACCAAACCAAAATGAAGTTACACTAAAGTTCCATGTCACCAAGCCCCAACTAAATTGTTTATCTGACCTTGCGATAAATCTGAAGATTGAGAGATAATAGCTAAACTCTGGAACAAGCCAGTTTTAGCTGGCATGATAAGAGGAAAGTAACTTTGAAACAGCCAATCCACTTTTTGTTTTCACTTTCTGCTTTCCTCAGCCCTTTTCTATCTATAAATCCAAACTCCTTTGCTCAGCTCATCGGAACACACATGCCATTTTATAGAAGGGGGTGTTGCCAGATTTTAGAATCGCAAATAAAAGCCAATTAAGATCTTTAAATTTGTTGTAATTTTGTCTTTTGTAAAGGGGAAAAACCATGATTAACGTAAGCCAATCTGAATGGGCCCTTTCCTCTTGCCAGTGGTTTAGGCATGAGCATGTGACTAATTATGACCAAGGGGATGTGAGGGGAATTATTCTAAGGAGCTTCAGCAAGTGCTTTTGTTTGCTGATCAAAAAACACAAACAGCCAAGCACAGTGGCACATGCTTGTAGACCTAGGAGGCTGAGGTGGGAGGATTGGAAGGATTGATTGAACCCTAGAGTTCGAGTTCTGCCTGAACGAAATAGCAAGACCTCATCTCTTAAAAAAAAAAAAAGAAAAACAGACAAGTGGGAATAAACAAATCCATACTCATGTCCAGATGTTTTTGTGTCTCTATGTGCTGCCTAGAACTGTTGTAAGCATCATAAAACTGTGAAAAGAACAAGCTAAAGGATAAGCCAATGTGCTGCAATGGCAGAGCTGAAAGATGGAAAGAATATAGGTTCTTCTTCTTTTTTTTTTTTGAGGCAGAGTCTTGCTCTGTGGCCTGGGCTAGAGTGCTGTGGCATCAGGCTAGCTCACAGCAACCTCAAACTCCTGGGCTTAAGCAATCCTCCTGCCTCAGCCTCCCAAGTAGCTGGGACTACAGGCATGCACCACCATGCCCGGCTAATTTTTTCTATATATTTTTAGTTGTCCAGATAATTTCTTTCTATTTTTAGTAGAGACGGGGTCTCACACTTGCTCAGGCTTGTCTCGAACTCCTGAGCTCAAACTACCCACCTGCCTCGGCCTCCCAGAGTGCTAGGATTACAGGCGTCAGCCACCACACCAGGCCAAAGAATATAGGTTCTTGATGTAGTTCAGCCATCCAATTACTCGAGTCAATCCTGAAACTGCTCTACCTCCTATCTGTTAAGCAAGATAATAAACCCCTTCTGATTTGAGCCATTCTCAATTGGTTCTTCTGTTATTTGTAACTGAAAGTATCTGACCTAGGCATATGCTTGTTGACAGTCACATCTGTTTCCCCACCTGTTTCCCTGTTCTACTCTGTGTTTTTGGAGCTGACCCTTAAAAACTGTTTCCCAGTTTCCCTTGCCAACTAACTTCTAGCTGTATTCAGTCAATGGGAGGCACTGATCAGAGACTGGAAGTAAGAAAGAAGCCAAGCTATTAATATTTCTCCTGCTCTCTCTGTTTCTGGCAGTTGCTTCATTATATGATTTCAGCTTCTGAGAGACTGCATGTTCCTCTAGGGTCCCACTTCCTACTGGGCAGGCCCTGCCTTTTCTCACTGGCTTGTGTGTTTCCTGACTGTCACCCTTGGTCTTTCAGCTCTTCCGACATCTTTGTAATTCCATATTAAACATCTTCTACTGATCTACCTATTGCAAGCTTTGCCTGTTGCAAGCTCTACCTTCCTATTTGGACTCTGTCCCATTTTCCTAGCTGAAGCAACAATTCAGAAGGAGAAGGGAGACAAATGAGAAAGAAATACTGAAAAAGTAGTTTTCCTTCCCCAAAGACAAAGTAACTGAGTTACTTTCCATTGCAAATTTAAATTCTCTCTTCTGTCAAATGATCACATTCTCTGGAATTGCTGTACTGCTTTGATGAAAGTGACATTCGAACCCATTTCCATCTGATAACTGAGCATTTTAAAAAGAAAAAAAACCTATCCTCACACCTCTCTACAAATTAGCACAAATGGAAATTCAAAAGTGGGACTAAATTAATTAGACAAAATAAAGGAATTTACCCTTTTTTAGTGCACCCCAGTTTGGGACAGTTAAATTTCAACTCCTTCATAAATGTCATTATGAATATGCATTTTCATGACATTTAACTTAATATCAGCAGTGATTTACATACTGTTGTTCAGTTTCCATTTTTGATAATGTTCCTGTTAGTAGCCTCAGTGGCCCTGTTTATCATGTGGAATCCAGCCTCCCTCCATGTTAGTTGATTAGAATAGGAGTGCATGTAGTCCTAGCCTGTGACAGCTGTACTCTCTCTCCTTCCAGTGTGGAACCTGGAGCTGTGGGGCAGCCACGGTATCCCTTGCCCAACACAGAAACTAGTCAGTAGAAAGAGAGCAAAGCAAAAATGAAACAGACATTCTGAATGCAACTAAAGTTGTTTCACTGAATAAGCGGCACACAGAGAGTCAAAGTTTATTCACCAGCGGGCTCAGAGGCATTTGGTCACTAAATTTTGAGCCCCTTCTACCCAATTTTTCCCACTTTTATTAAGTTCCGGTGGCCCGAGAGGTGGAGCCTCAGGTGGCTAAGGTAATAGGTTAGCTGATATGTCAGGCAAGAGGTTTAGTGTTATGTTGATGTGCCAGGTAATAGACTAATTGATGTGCCAGGTAATAGGTTTAGTGTTATGCTGATGCACCAGGTAATAGATCAGTTGATGGGCCAGGTAATACCTTAGTATTATGTTGATGCCGGTCTTCCGTGAGGGGTGGGTGGGGGTCTCAGGTGGCTGATGTGCCGCCACATAATAGATGGGGGTTTTCCTCATCATTCCCCCCTTTGATGCCCTTATATGTTTATTATAGGGCATCATTTTCTAGTGGGTGATAGTCTCCTAAGGCCATTATGTGAGCTGTAGCTCTCCGGGTTATGGTTGTCTGTACGAATTTTATAACCCACGCTCAGTATGCAGGGGCCTGTAATGGTGCCAGTCCAGTATTTGCCCACTGTGGCACACCTGAACCTGACTATAACATGTCTTTGGCATGTAGGTGTGGACTGTGAACCCTCCCGCGGTCCAGAAGCCTGGAGTAATTGCGTTAGTGGAGGGAATCCAAGTCCTGGCACAACAAGCCTCAGGGCAGGGTTTCTCTGCCATAGTTGTCAGGGCGAGTGCCCCAACCAGGAGGAGGGTAGGGACTGAGGCAGGAGTAGACATCCTGTAATGAGCCAAAATACTACAGTTAGAGATACCCTCTGCAGTCCAGTCCAATCTCCTGGAGCTACCAAGAAGAGTCCAATCCCCAGTAAGGTCACTACAACCCCAGTGAGGCCAGGGCCAGTGGTCCCATTTACTCCTGTTCAGTCCTGGGTGTGGCTGTCCTCATTGGGAGATGGTTAAGCTGGATCTTTAGTGGGTTCTGCTGGTCCTGATGTGCAGTCCAGAGATTAGTTTCATTGTCTGGATCAGCCTTTTTCATCCAGGAGTGATGGATCCACAGAGTGATACCTGCAACTTTAATAGCAGTGGGAATAACTAGTATCACAGTATGGGGACCCTTCTAGGTGGGCTCTAAAGGTGTCTTTTCAAGTCCTTTCCCCAGACTAGATCCCCAGGTTGGTGGTGGTGGACAGGGAGACCCAGGGCAATAGCAGTTTTTTCCTAGGACAGTGTGGTGGTGCAAAACTATGGTGCATAGTTTTGGCTAAGGCTTGGAGGTGTGTGTTTATGTTCAATTCCCTTAGTTGTCTAATGGCTTCTCTTAATCGCTTGATGAGTGCGGGAGATCTACCGAACAGGATTTCAAAGGGTGAATATCCTGTGGGTCTCGGTGTGCACCTGACCCTGAACAAGGCTAGGCTTAGCATGTCTACCCAGGGTAATTGTGTTTCCTGACATAGCTTCGCTAGAGTGGTCTTGAGGGTCCGTTTCTTGTGCTCTACTTTGCCTGAGCTCTGTGGCCTGTAGGCTGTATGTAGTTTTCATTCCCATTTCTGAGACAGGGTGACCGCCATTATGAGAGTCTCTGGGCGCCGCGCGTGAGGGTCACGGTCCCTTCTGGGAGGAACGTGATCTGGGCTTCCAGTTTGCTCAGGAGATTCTCGACCTAGGAGGAGAACGGGGCAGTCCGGTATGTATAGGAATTCACGTCTTCTCTGGTGGCCCCCTATCTGTCATATTTGGGATTGGCAGAAGGGTGGAGCTACTCGAGTTCCAGTGGCTCCCCCAATGGTAGTTTCCCGCTTTGTAAATGGAACCACAGGGGTTTTTACCACCAAGTGTTCTGCCCTAGTATCCACCATGAACGTTATTGGTTGCCCCCCCCCCACTTCCGTTATGACCATAGACTCCCCAGGGGCCAAGAGTCAGGGAACCCAGTCCTTCCCATCCCGAGTCGACCCCAGTGAGACCGATGAGGTCCGGGGTCTCCGGCTCCTGCTGGAAGCCCCTAGGCAGGTTCCTGTTTGGCAGTGGGTGGTTTCTTTTGTAGAGGCATTCATGCTTCCAGTGACCAAACTCCTTACAATAGGTGCACTGGTCAGGCTTCAGGGTCCCTCATCTCCTGGGTCCTCCTTCCCGTGGCGGGCCAGGTCTTCTGAGGGCAGCGGCCAGGAGAGCGGCTTTCTGTTTCATTTTCATGTCATTCTCCCTCTGGGCAGTCCAGTCTCAATTAACATAGACCTTCTGGGCCATTTCCATCAGCTGCATGATGTTCATTCCTGCAAACCCATCAAGTTTCTGGAGTTTCTGTCGGATGTCAGTATAGGACTGCCCAACAAATGTGGTATTTACCATCTGCTGATTTTTGGCTGCCTCTGGGTGGAAGGGTGTATAGACTCAGTGGGCCTCACAAAGGGGCTCGTAGAATTCCCTCGGTGATTCCTCCGCCTTCTAGGTGATCAGAGCGACTTTGTTCATGTTGGTTGGTTTTCTGGCTCCCTCCCGGACCCTGTGGAGGAGAGCTTCCCGATACCTTCTGAGAGCCTCTCGTCTGTGAGCCTCTCATCTGCAAGCCTCTTATCTGCAAGCCTCTCGTCTGCTTGGGGTGTTGAATTCTCAATCCGGGTTGGTCTTGGGTGCTGTTCTCTGTGCCCACTGCTCCACATCCAAGGTCCCAGCTACAATGCAGCATTGTTCTTCCGTGTTAAAAGGGGTCAGAAGGAGCTGGCGGCAGTCTTCCCAAATGGGATGGTGGGTCTGAAAGATGGATTCCAGGAGGTCAACGAGGGCCTGAGGTTTTTCAGAGTATGATGAGGTGTGGTGCTTCCAGTTCAGAATGTCAGTGGTGGAGAAGGGCTGGTAGTACAGGACTGGCTGATCTGGCTGAACCAACGCATCATCTTGTGACCTGCATTGGACCTCGCACCTCATGCAGGGGCATCTGGAGGGCTGATGTTGGGGCCTGAACTGGCCGTAGGCGGCAGGTGATGGGAATGTTGGCACCTGGTTGGTCCCGACTGGCGGCGGGGAGACTGACGGTGGCGGGGTGTCTGGTGGATTTGGCGGTACTTCAGGAGGTATCACGGCAGGGTTGTAGGGCGGTGGTGGTGGCTCCTCTTCAGGAGGTTCCTGATAGATGGGTTTGGACCATTTGGAGTCTTTGGTCCTTTGGGCCACAAAAATCTTGCTCTGTACCTTATTAGCACAGAACCGGACCCAAGGGGGCATGGTCTGAGCAATCTCTAGCCATGAATGTATGTAAGGGAATTGATCAGGGTGGCCGGGAGTCCCGGTCATGATTCTCCAAACTGCTTGCACAGTGGGGACATTTAAGGTACCTGTTGGGGGCCAGTCAACCCCAAATGTGGGCCATTCGTGTTCACAGAGGGCCCTAAGTCTACTGGGACTCAGTGTGATGCTGTAATCTCCTGTGAAACCCTTCTTAAAGTCCTTTAACATGCATTTAAAAACTGTAGGCTTAGATTCTACGCTACCCATTCTATACCCTTGAATGGTGTCCCAGCTTAACAGACAAGGGGGAGGGGTTTCTCTCAGGTGTCCACCTGGCAGCGTCCCTTGCAGGAACTTAGGCGCATCTTGGCAAAGGTGTGCCCTTATAAACCCCGGGCCTGGTCGCTCCCTGTAGGGTAGTGAATCACCGTTATGCCATACGACACCGCTACAGAACCATAGGTGAGGACCCACTCAGGTTCCGTAGCTGTAGCTGTGGAACTACAGTCACTCTTCACTCACTTTTTATTCACTCACTCAGACAGGCAGAGGTTACACATTCCCGCCCTGGGAATTCCCTGCATTTAAGAGGTGATCAAACTCCTCTTCCGTCGTCTGACAGGCCTGACTCATACAGGTCCTGGGACTTTACCTGGTCCGATGCCTCCAGACCTGATTTGACTTGCCCGTCCCTCCAGCGTGTCTGGGTAAGGTTGGGACCCCAGTGGCCAGCGAGAGCTCCCAAGGAGCAAAGATATTCTGCAAAATGGCGGTTAGCACCAATTCGCTTCTTTTGCCAAGGTCCCACCAGTCGCTGTACCTGTCCCCGAACCAGTGGCTTCAAGAGGCCAGCGTGGTTGGTTTTCCCGGTCAGGGAACCAAAATGTTACGGTAAGTGTTACAGTGAGTCATCCCAAGGACAAACCGAGCGGCATATGGAGAGTCGCAGAATTAAAGTTTATTCGCTGGCGGTCTCAGAGGGGTCTCGTGACCAAATTTCGAGCCCCGTCTACCCAATTTTTCCCACTTTTATTAAGTTGGGGTGGTCTGATGGGTGAAGTCTCAGGTGGCTAAGATAATAAATTAGTTAATATATCAGGTAATAGGTTAATATTGTATGAATATTCCAGGTAATAAATTAATTGATATGCCAGGTAATAGTTTTAATATTATATTAATGTGCCAGGTAATAAATTAGTTAACATACCAGGTAATAGATTTTATGTTATGTTAATATGCCAGGTAATAGATTAGTTGATGGGCCAGGTAATAGATTAATATTATATTAATGTGGGTCTTCCATCAGAGGTAAAAAGTCTCAGGTGACTGATGCGCCACCAAGTAATAAATAGAGATTTTCTTTATCAATATACCACAGTAAAGAGCAAATACAACTACAATGAAAACTTCTATTTATTTTAATTATTTATTTATTTATTTATTTATTTTTGAGACAGAGTCTCACTCTGTTGCCCGGGCTAGAGTGCCGTGGCATCAGCCTAGCTCACAGCAACCTCAAACTCCTACCTCAAGGAATCCTTCTGCCTCAGCCTCCCGAATAGCTGGGACTACAGGTGTATGCCACCATGCCTGGCTAATTTTTTCTATGTATATTTTTAGTTGTCCATATAATTTATTTCTATTTTTTTAGTAGAGACTGGGTCTTGCTCTTGCTCAGGCTGGTCTTGACCTCCTGACCTCTAGCGATCCTCCCGCCTTAGCCTCCCAGAGTGCTAGGATTACAGGCGTGAGCCACCAGGAAACTTCTATTTAAAACATGGAGAAAGGGGAAAAAAACGACAGGGCATGTACCATCTGTTGCTGGACAGAGTTAATAAAGCAAAGCAGAGAACCACTGTGTCTCATGGGCATCATTTGGTTGACTTGGCAGTGGTGAGAGTTCTATTGTTAAACACATCGAGCTCCTCTGATATTGTCTGCTAGGATCATTTCAATTGTCAAGAGACCATCTAAAAGGACATTAGAGTAGAGTACCTTATTTGGGGAGAGGTGGTAGATATATCTCATTTGCAATTAAGGTATTGGAATCTGGAAATAGCCTGAGGACCTGAGGCTCTCTAAGGAACTAGGACATTGGTTTTAATGAATCATGGACCCACTTATAATACACATTGGGTTTTTACTGGTGCTACAATTCTAATAAAAACATAATCATCTATTTATCAGTTTCTTTGGGGGGGGAACTTCCTAAAAACAAACACCAAAAACTTTGTCAGGTCAGTAGGGCTGCTAAATTGAAGAGCCAAGGCTAGTCTATACCTGTAAAGTTTCTGTTAGCAGCAGCTCTGGGGGCAATATATATCCCAGAGCACTTTGTTTGACAAACTTTATCTCAGGACAGTGTGGATCAAGAAGGCTAGCTGGGCTGGCTGAGAGCTCTTCTCTAGCCTCTAAAACTGTGGTTCCCAACCCCCGGGCCGGCTGCAGAGGTACTAGTCTGTGGCCTGTTAGGAACCGCGATACACAACAGGAGGTGAGTGTCAGGCCAGCTAGTGAAGCTTCATGTGTATTTGCAGATGCTCCCCCATTGCTCACATCACCACCTGAGCTCCGCCACCTGTCAGATCAGCTTAGGTATTAGGTTCTTATTGAAGCTTGAACCCTACTATAAACTGCACAAGTGAGGGATCTAGGTTGTGGCTCCTTATCAGAACCTAATGCCTGATGATCTTAGATGGAGCTAAGTTGGTGATGCTAGCGCCTGGGAGCGGCTGCAAATACAGATTATCATTAGCAGAGAGGTTTGACTGCACAATAAATGCAATACACTTGAATCATCCTGAAACCATTCCCTGGACCCCCATTTGTGGAAAAATTGTCTTCAAAGAACTGGTCCCTAGTGCCAAAAAGGTTGGGGACCACCGCTGTAAAATATCACCACTGCTTCCAAACTGAATTCCAGTCCAATGTACTTTGCAATGACAGGAACATCCTGTTTGCCAAGAGGGGAGCCAGCATGGGGTGCTCTTGTGCAGCTTAGGGAGTCAAGATTCCCCAAAGCCTCCATTCCATTCTTTCCTCTCCATTCTAACTGCCAGGATCTTACCCTTTCCCGGTCAGCATTTCAGTCCTGTATACAGAGAGGGAAGTGAATCAAAGAACTTGACTTCTGTACTTCAGTCCAACAGATGATTGTTTTCTTCATTTGGACCTCAGCATTCTCAATTCCAAATCTTCTTTTGTCTACCCACATCTAGAAAAATCTCTATGGGAACATGTAAATTTCTTATACCTTATTGAAGATACTCAGGAAAAAATCAACATAATCTGATTTATCAGTCTGGGTCCAATCAGGAGAGAGAAACCACAGAGTAATTTGAACAGAGAAACTTTAATATAAAAATGTTTTAGGGTGGTCATGGTGACTCATGCCTGTAATCACAGCACTTTGTGAGGCTGAGTGGGAGGATTATTTGAGCCCAGGAGACAACCTGGGCAGCATAGTGAGACTCCTCCATCTCTACAAAGAAAATTAAAAAATTAAAATAAAGTTTTTTTTTTTACTGCAATGAGGTTTTATAGGTTGAATTTTATCCATTCTCCAAATTCACATGTTGAAGTGCTAACCCCCAGTACCTTAGAACATGACTCTATATGGAGATAGGGCTTTTAAAGAGGTAATTATGTTAAAATGGGAGTGATACCAGCCCTGACTGGCAACTCAAACCAATAAATATCTGAGAGATTGTAGAAATACTGAAAATAGGGGGGAAAAAATTAAGCAAACAATGCTGTGTGCTTTAAGCTTCATCGGACGTCTGGAGAGAGACCAGTGGGTGAAAAAAATAGCAACAGGGAGTAGAGTTGTTCAGTCTCTATATTTAAAAACTTTATTTTTGAAACCACAGAGCTTTGCCAGTGAGATGACATTTCTTCTTTCCCAAATTTCACTGACAATTATAATTTCCCAAATGGAAATTATAATTAGCACTATATATACACCATGGTATTTGGCTTAAGATTTTTTGTTTGTTGGGTTTTTTTTTCAATTGTGGTTTAAAAATACATAACATAAAATTTACCATCTTGACCATTTTTGAGTGTACATAGTACAGTAGTGTTATCTATGTTCACCTTATCATGCAACAGATCTCTAGAACTTTTTATCTTGCAGAATTGAAACTCCACGGCTATTATACAATTCCCCTTTTCTCCCTTCCCCCAGTCCCTGGCAACCGTCATTTTATTATACTTTCTGTTTCTAAGAGTTTGATCTCTTTATTAAGGTTTTTAAATTAGAAAGTTATTATTTCTCTCTTTAAGGTAGTTTTAAAACCAGCATGGGCCAGGCTCGGTGGCTCACGGCTGTAATCGTAGCAGTCTGGGAGGCCAAGGCGGGAGGTTCGCTAGAGGTCAGGAGTTTGAGACCAGTCTGAGCAAGAGCGAGACCCCCATCTCTACTAAAAATAGAAAGATATTATATGGACAGCTAAAAATATATATAGAAAAAATTAGCCAGGCATGGTGGCGCATGCCTGTAGTCCCAGCTGCTCGGGAGGCTGAGGCAGGAGGATCACTTGAGCCCAGGAGTTTGAGGTTGCTGTGAGCTAGGCTGATGCCATGGCACTCACTCTAGCCCGGGCAACAGAGTGAGACTCTGTCTCAAAAAAACAAACAAACAAACAAAAATAACGTAAAACCAGCATGTCTCAAGGCCAAAATTTCTGGAGAATGTACCCTTGAAATATTGTCACAGGACAGTATGATTTTGCATATAAGATTTTGACATTCTTGCATACATTATTAAGAATATTTCAAAGGGACAAAGTAAAATACACTTAGAGGTGTTTTTTTTTTTTCAAATTTTTAACATCATTTATTTATAGCTAACATGAATTCAAAGGAAGTGTGCAGTTTTTTTTTTAATACTAAAACAAATCAGGTAATCAAGACAATTGCCATCATTAAGTCTTAATCTTCAGAGAACAACATCTCCACGAGGTTGGCTTGAAGACATTCAGATTCTACCAGTTTTTGAGGTGTTCCATATTTAAGTAGTGTAGGCACTGCAGTTACTTTCAGGGTTTTTCTGAAGTCATTGTTTGGATCTTTCCAGTAAGGTTTTTCTCCTACTTGGCAGTAGATGAACACACATCCTTCACTAACATGCTTTAGCCCCTCTCGTAGGACTGGTTCAGCCTGCACGCAGTCAGGACACCAGCTTTTCCCTTTGTCGTCCTTAGAACCGGTAAAGTAGGCGAAAATGGTCTTGCCATTGTGCTGCTCCACAGCCCGGCTGAATTCCTCAAAGCCAGACACGCACACCTCCTCACCTCCTGGTAGCTAGCCATCCGGACCCGCGCTGCAGACTATAGAGGTGTTAATATATCAAAACATGGTAGATATAAGAACTAAACATTTTCTTCATTTTACCTGATTACCTGTGTTAGCCAATTTGATTTGGCAACCTAGGTCAACTCTGTAGCAGGTTAATACATTTTATAATCTGGAGCAAATGAAATTTAGCAACTATAATATATAACGTGCAGTTGTTCTTTGGAATTAGCACTATACCTCTAATATTGCTGAATGAACACAAAATAATATTGCTTCTCCTGTAAGAGTTTTATCACTGAGTTGTCTAGTAGTCTGGCTCACTTGACAGGTATATCTCTAAAGAGAAGAGATGCATCTGGCTTGAAGACATTACTCATTAAGAATATTTTGTTTAGGTGTATCAAACTACAATTTATGCACTCATTTATTCATCAGATATTTATTGAGTGCCTATGGAGATGCATGGTACTGTGCTAAGTTCTGGAAACAATAATGAACAAATTTAGACACAGGGCTGCTCTCTTTATTATAATTTGCTCCGTATGTTGACTTTTCCCTACTGAGAAAAAAAGAGTATGCTGAGAAGCTAACATGAGTAAGCTGATCCATTTGTTAACCATTTACTCATCCATTCAACATATTTTTATGGACTGAATGTTTGTGTCTTCCAGAACTGATATGTTGAGGCCTTATCCCACAATGTGATGGTATTTGGAGTTGTAGCTTTGGGTGGCAATTAGGATTAGATGAAGTCATGAGAGTGGAGATCTCATGATGAGATTAGTAGACTTATAGGAAGAGACATGGCAGATCTCTCTCATTCTCCCTTTCTCCCCACCATGTAAGGACACAGCAAGAAGCTGGCTATCAAAAATTTGCTGTTTGAGTCACCCAGTCTATGGTATTTTGTTATTGTAGATGCACAGACTGATATATGTATTGAGTTGCGGCAAGTCCCTGTCATTGCAAAGATAAATCCCAAACTTTGTCCTCAAGGAACTCCTAGTCTCGAGGATATTAGACATATAAAGAAATATAATGCGATAGCTATAGCAGTAGATGTATGGTCTAGGGCTATAGGTGATATAAAGGATAGTGTGATTGGCTCTACTTGGATGGGTCAAGGAAGTCTTTTCTGGTAAATAATGAAATTTATTTTAGGCTGAGGAAAATGTGTCCAAAGTCACAGAGGCATAACACAACATGATGTATTGGGGGTGAGAGGACTAGGGCAACAATCAAATATTTCCTAAGAACTATTTCTTAGGAATAGTTCACTTGGAAATAGTGAACAAGATTGCTTTCTGAGAGTTAGATTAAAACTAACCATGGATGCCAGAGTTTATTTATTTATTTATTTGAGACAGAGTCTCACAGCAACCTCAAACTCCTGGGCTCAAGTGATCCTCCTGCCTCAGCCTCCCGAGTAGCTGGGACTACAGGTGCATGCCACCAGGCCTGGCTAATTTTGTCTATTTTTAGCAGAGACAGGGTCTCACTCTTGCTCCAGCTGGTCTGAACTCCTGACCTCAAGCTATCCTCCTGCCTCGGCCTCCCAGAGTGCTAGGATTACAGGCGTGAGCCACAGCCCAGCCTGGATGCCAGAGTTTAAATATGGTAATTTAAAGATATAAAACTCTTCCCAGGCTGAGTTGACAGTAAACTGAATGACGTATTAGAACATTTAATGGCAATATCAATCAAAAAGGGCCACTATTTAACCATTATTGGACTCTAGTTTATTCCTCCTCTCCCTTTTTAAAAAATTTATGAATGGTGTTGCAATAAATATCATCCCACATATAGATTTTATTTTGGATTAGAGTGCCAGTAAATACTTCCATAAGTAGAATTACTGGGCCAAAAGGTAAGATACTATTACCCAAATTGCTTTGAAATGTGTAAATTATACCACTATCACCAGAATAATGTGTCAGTTTTATCACATCTCCCTCTCATGGGGCATCATCAATTGAGAAATTCCGCTAATAGGTTGATTCAAAAAATATTACTTGAGAGGTTACACTATGACAGACATTATTCTAAGAGATAAAAATGGTACATCATTGTTGTGTTCAAGTTAATATTTTTGATTACCTGTAATATCTGAATTTTTAGATTTTTCTTAAAGAGACGAGGTCTCACTATATTGCCCAGGCTGGAGAACAGTGGTTCAGAGGCTCGATCATTGCATACTATAGCTTGGAATGCCTGGGCTAAAGCTATTCTCCTGTCTCAGACTCCTGAATTTTAGTTGTTTTGTATGTGTATGTTTTATTAACTATGTTTCTCCACTGTTAACTATGTCTTTGTGTTTATTGCTTATTTATCTATCGAAGTATTCTCTTTTTTTTTTTTGAGACAGAGTCTCACTCTGTTGCCCGGCTAGAGTGCTGTGGCATCAGCCTAGCTCACAGCAACCTCAAACTCCTGGGCTCAAGCAATCCTTCTGCCTCAGCCTCCCGAGTAGCTGGGACTACAGACATGTGCCACCATGCCTGGCTAATTTTTTCTATATGTATTTTTAGTTATCCAGCTAATTTCTTTCTACTTTTTTTTAGTAAAGACGGGGTCTCGCTCTTGCTCAGGCTGGTCTCGAATGCCTGAGCTCAAATGATCCACCCGCCTCGGCCTCCCAGAGTGCTAGGATTACAGGCATGAGCCACCGCGCCCGGCCTATCAAAGTATTCTTACTAATTAACATCTGCTTTGTTTCATAAAGAATTTCATCTAGATTATTAGAGTCTTAATATTTTTAATCACTTTTATGACCTTTATGTAATAAAAGCATTATGTTTTTGCATGTTTTTATATCATCAGTAACTTTTATGATAGATTAGACAAGTTATTTACTAAGTACCTACAACATGCCACAGTTTTAGATGTTGGGGAATTTAGTGATGGATACTTGCAATCAAAGAATTTATAGTCTAGGGAGGAGAGACACTCAATAAAAATGAAAACAAGCACATAAGATAACTTTAAATTCTAATAATGGTTATGAAGACATTACAATAGAACAATAGACAAAATGAGGGAGTGACTTTGGCTAGAATTAAGAGGGAAATCCTTTATGAGAAGATGAGAGAGCTGAATGATTAGAAGGCAGCCATGTCTAACTCTGGGGGAAGATCTTTTCAAACAGAAGGAATAGAAAAGTGCCAAGATGCAGGAACCACTATGAGCTTGGTGTGTTTAATAAACCCAGAGACCAATGTGGCTGAGTGGAGTGAGGTGAAGCTGGAGAGGTAGGCAGGGGACAGATTGTGAAGGGCTTTGAAGGGCATGGAAAGGCTTTTGGATTTTATTCTCGTAATAATAGGAATCCCTTAGAGCTGCAGTCCCCAACCTTTTTGGCACCAGGGACTGGTTTCATGAAAGATTATTTTTCCACAGATAGATGTAGTGTGTGTGGGAGGGAGCGGTCCCTAACTGGGGCTTGGGGACCGTAGCCTTAGAGCATTTTAAGCAGTGAGGAGGGAGCATGGCACAATCAGATGCATGCTGTTTGAAGATCTCTCTGACTGCTATATATGAAGAAGAGACCAAGGCCGGGCGTGGTGGCTCACGCCTGTAATCCTAGCACTCTGGGAGGCCGAGGCGGGAGGATCACTGGAGGTCAGGAGTTTGAGACCAGCCTGAGCAAGAACGAGACCCCGTCTCTACTAAAAATAGAAAGAAATGCTCTGGACAGCTAAAAATATATATAGAAAAAAATAAGCCGGTCATGGTGGCGCATGCCTGTAGTCCCAGCTACTCGGGAGGCTGAGGCAGAAGGAATGCTTAAGCCCAGGAGTTTGAGGTTGCTGTGAGCTTGAGGCCATGGCACTCTAGCCCGGGCAACAGAGCGAGACTCTGTCTCAAAAAAAAAAAAAAAAAGAAGAAGAGACCATAAGGTCACAAGTGGAGGCAGGGAGGCCAATTACATGGCTCTAGGAAATCCAGGCAAGAGACCATGATGCATGGAGCAGAATTGAAGAAATGGAGATGATGAGAAATGGACAGATTTGAATACATTTTGATGCCTTGCTGATGAATCCATCGTAATTTCAGAGATTCTAATTCTGTACATCTGGGGAGGGTATAAAGATGCAATTATAACAAGCATCCCAAGTGGTTCTGATGGAGGTATTTTCTGAGAAAATATAGTTGTAAGGGACTGAAAACACACTTGGCATTTCTTGTTAGTGAATAAGAAAGAATGATTCTAAAAGAGAAATTATTGTCTTACATCTGAGAAACTGAAGGGCATTTCATTTGGTAAAATGATTCCAAACTCTGAGTAAAATTAACCAAAAAATTACTGTGGCAAAAATGAGTATCACTTCATGTTTCTAAAAAGCTAGTCTCATTTTGACTTTTCACCCCTCCTTCCCACACATTTTTAATGTCTTTCCCCTGTGGACCTCCGTGTCTTCTCTGCCAACTCTGCCTGGCTTATACCTTCATGGTTGGCATTACTATTATTCCCCGATATCCTGTTCTCTTCTAAATGAGAAGATTGCACTTCCCCAGTGCCTTGATGTTACATATGGCCATGCGACTTGCATTGGCAAATGAAATGTGGGCAGAAATGACCTGTGTAACCAACTTTCCAGGCTGTTGTGATGAGGGGTGACGTACGAAACACACGATGATATACAACTGCCATGATATAAAAGCACCCTGGAATTCTGAGGCTGGAGCACAAACAGCTGCCCTGGAGAATAGTCAGGACCCTGGTAGACCTTGGTGAGCACTAGGATCTGGGGTTGTCGTAACTGTAGCATAACCTAATCTATCTTGACCATATCTCTCCCTGTGGTTCACCTTCATTGGGCCTCTTATATGGCTATTGGGGGGCAATGATTAGCCTTAAGACCTATGTGTGGTCCTCTCTGAAATCTTCAGGATTAAAACACCACATGATTTTCCAGTAATATACAAAAACATAAATATTTCTTGGACTCAAGGATCTCAGACATAGGTGTCCCTTTGTAATATTTTGTCTTACTTATTTCAATAAAGATAATCTATGTGATAAAGGTAAATCTTCTCAACCAATCCTGGGTTCCCTCTTTTAGGATGTCACTCATCAAATAGAGGCATCAGAGGTTTTGTCAATGCCTGTACCTCTTATCATGAAAAATCCAAAAATTCATATGCTCATGACACATGGGTACACACGACAGCTACAGCTATTCAAACTTAGTATGGATTTAGCAGGGAGTAAGATATACAGAATCCATTTACATTTTACCTTTTAAGTTTTAGTGAAGCCTCTCACTAGCAGAACAAGAATTTCATGTTGCTGAATATTACTTTGGCCAAATCAGGGTTTCTAAACCTCTGTACTATTGACATTTTGGGCAGGATAGTTCTTTATTGCAAGGGGCTGTCTTGTGCACTGTGGAATATTGAGGAGTATCCCTGGCCTCTATCTAGACCCCAGGCCAACAGCACACCACACCCAGGTTATGACAACCAAGAATGTCCCTAGACATTGCCAATATCCACAGAGAGGCAAAATTACCCCTGGTTGAGTACTAATGGCCTAAAATGAATGTATATTTTTGTGATAGATACTGCTCAATGATAACAATTTAAAAATTGTGTTAGGTTTGTGTAAAAAGTTATCAAGATCAATATTTAAGAATAGACACAGGAGATATTTTAATGAAAGCAATGGTCCTGCCATTCTTTATTTCTCACAGTAACACATATTTACAGAAAAAAAGAATCATACATTTTAAATTCTGATCATTATACAGATTTTTTGTGGTTGAATAGTAAAAGAATGAACCTTTTAGTGACTTTTTAAAATACCTTCAATGTTGGAAGTTACAAATTATATGATAAACATTCAATAACTGGAGTAAACTCACTTCAAAAGGAAAGACACTTAGCACCCAGTAAAAGTAATGAAATGCAACCTCACTGGGGACAGGATCTCTTAGGAGATCTGACCCAGAACCTTATCTTTACCATAGATTCACAATCAATCCCATTTTTCAACCTACATTTTAGAAACTTGGGTGCAAAATTTTGTGAAAGAGAGATCTCCATAGGTTTTTGTAGGGTCAGAAGAAGTTAGCCTTTAGAATAACAACATGTTAATCAGTTTTTCCCTTAAGAGGCCTTGAAAAAGTTATATCCTAAGGCGCTATAGAGTGAAACTTTGATAGTCAATAGTTTCAAATAGATTTTCATTTTTAAAAACAATGAATTATAAATTCCTCTTTATAAAAGGCTAAAGGCACAGTGAAACAATGAATATTTGTACTTCACCATTTTACAACTCAAAATAATTCAGAACACAGAATAATTCAGGTGGCCAGCACCTAATCTGTCCTGTAGGTGGCAAAATTATCCTAAGAGGAATCCAAGGACAAGATTCAGAATTGCTGTACTGAGGTTAATAGTGGCAGATGACTTAAAGCTTCATTTAAAAGTTTTAAAATTTTTTCAAGTTTTACAGATTTTAAAGATGCCTTTTCTCTTGCTCTGCATTAACATGGATTTGTCTGGATAGTCAATACTAATGCTCAGAAATAAAGTTCTTTTATTTTTCAGGAGCTACATTTTCAGTATGATGATTGTTTCTGAAAAATTCCTCTCCTTTTGCTTTTTTGTCCAACAGGTTTTGCTTTATTGTGTGATTCATCTAACTTGAAGAAAGAGAGGTTGGGGAAACTAAAAATCAGTTGTTACTCGTAAGCAGCTGTGAAAAGCAAGCTTGAAACCTGTATCTAAAAGGGAGGATAGGAAGCCCCCTAGATTTCAGCCAGCTTTACATTTTCACAATTATCTTGTACTGGATGGAAGAACAGTAGCAAGACTTTTAAGAAGTTATGGATAATTTTTTACAGAAAAATTGGGGCACCATGATGATGACTGTACTTACGTGTAAGGAACAGTTTGTAAATGATTACAATTAAAAAGTTAACTCTAGTCAAATAATGTTTTATCCTCAGGAGTTGATATCACTTGTCTTCATAGCTCCTTTGCTTCCTTTCAAGATGGAGATACTAATCTACATCCTGGATTCGTCATTAAAGAGCCAGACATGAAAAGCAGCCAGGGCCATCAAATAAAGACTAGTAGCAAGCACTAAATATATAGTTACTTGAAGAGCTGAGACTAAGTGGAGGATAAAAAGGAGAAAGTATAGTATGTTATAGCAGTATATTCTGACAATGCTGACACAGTACAACTATTTCAAAAATAGGGGAGAAAGGCAAGAGCAAATGAACACATTTTCAATTGTTCCAATTATCATATTGGTTGTGGTTGTATATGTATTGTTATTCTCAGACAGTGATATGTGTAAGGTAAATAAAAGAAATGAGTAATTACGTGATATTCTAATTCTACCATGCCCTATGCTCTTGAAAACCAAGATTCTCAGTATAGAAGAATATATAGTTGTAACAGAAAGGTTAGGTAAAAACCATGTAATAACAAATTTTATTTAGAAGTATCAAGAGACTTATGTGTTTTTATCTTTAAAAACATATAGCTATTTCCTAGCTCTCTCCTAGAAACAATGACCAACCCAGTAGCAATGAGCAACCAAGCTCGGACTATGTTTTCAAAAAACCATTTCTCACTGAAAGAAACCAGGCTTCTTAGAGAAATGGCCAATTCCAGGTCCAGGGCAGGAAACATGCAGGTTAAGCCTGTGATATTTTGTCAAACAAGACAGCAGGAAGCTATTAAAAACTTCTAAAGTGGTGTCAAAAAGACTCAGAACCAACTTTCAACGACCAATGATAAGACAATTTGAACTTCAATAAAATAATATTTGTAATGGATTGAAGTTCATCAAATATGTTTGTACCCACAAGTTCATAATACCTATATCTTAAAATACCTGGAAGATGATAAGAAACAAGTTTATTATCTTGAAAATTAGTAAATAAAGGGGGAAGATTCAAATATTTATTTTCCTTCTCCTATATGAACTCTACCACTGGTTAACCACGTTGCACATGTGGGGAAATATCTCTTTATAAAAATGTTCCAACTAGGGCCGGGCACGGTGGCTCACGCCTATAATCCTAGCACTCTGGGAGGCCAAGGCAGGTGGATTGTTTGAGCTCAGGAGTTCAAGACCAGCCTGAGCAAGAACGAGACCCCATCTCTACTAAAAATAGAAAGAAATTAGCTGGACAACTAAAAATATATACAGAAAAAATTAGCCGGGCATGGTGGTGCATGCCTGTAGTCCCAGCTACTTGGCAGGCTGAGGCAGAGGGATTGCTTGAGCCCAGGAGTTTGAGGTTGCTGTGAGCTAGGCTGACGCCACAGCACTCTAACCCGGGCAACAGAGTGAGACTCTATCTCAAAAAAAAAAAAAAAAAAAAATTTAAAAAAAAATGTTCCAACTAATAAATTAAATTAAAAAGAAATGATAAAGGCAGGCGTGGTGGGTCACGCCTATAATCCTAGCACTCTGGGAGGTGGAGGTAGGAGGCTCGATTGAGGTCAGGAGTTCAAGACCAGCCTGAGCAAGAGTGACAACTATATCTCTACTAAAAATAGAAAAAATTAGCTGGGCGTGGTGGTGCCTGCCTGTAGTCCTAGCTACTGGGGAGGCTGAGGCAGGATGATCGCTTGAGCCCAAGAGTTTGTGGTTGCTATGAGCTAGGCTGATGCCACTGCACTCTAGCCTGGGCAACAGAGCAAGACTCTGTCTTAAAACAAACAAACAAAACCCCAAAGAAATGATAGAATTAGAATATTCCCCAACCTACAATGAATGAATAGATCTAGGCTTTGAGTATCAATTTCGGCTAATGTCACAGAAAGAGAGAAGACATTATGTGACCTCTGGTGAAAGAATAGACCATGAGACCATGACCTATAGTCTTGGCAAAAAGATTGAACTTTAGTCTGTTCAAACCTTTGGATCCATGTGCCAATATACAGAGGACAGAGGAACATGCTGAATTGCATCATGAGGGCACAATTAGCAGAATACAGATTGCAGGAAACCTATAGGTCCTAAGACCAGGTTCTTCAATAGGTAAATTTTAAGCAAAAGGAAGGAAGAAGGAGGAACTTGTAGATCTAAAAAGAAATATAAAATATAAATCTAACAAAACAATTTAAAATGAATATTAAAATATAAAGATATGCACTTATATCTTTATTTTTATTATAAAATAATTAGGAAATGTAAAGGAAGTGATTACTGATTACTGTTGAAATCAGTCTAGTGGTTATTTTTGTGGGATTGTAATTATGACAGGACACAAAGAGGATATATGGGGTGACTGGCAGAGTTCTAAAAGAGTGTTTCCTTATAATAATGCATTAGGTTATAAATCCTGTGTCTAGCTTTCAGCATTTGTGTTTTATTTTGTAATTTCTAAAGGGTTAAAATTTAAAAAGAAATCAAAGCCTTTAGGGTTTTCCACTAAAAATTATGGATGTGAATACTTCTACTAAAAATATCAGATAATGGTTCTTAAGAAATTGCCTATATTATAGAAATGTTTCTAAATAATAAGCTACAAAATTTTGAAAAATATAGTATTAAATTCTTCTATATGTATATAGTTATAAAAAGTCAAAGAATTAAGTATACTTTCCTAACACAAAATTTATTTTGTTACAATATTATGTAATACAGTTTGGTTAAATGAACTTTGTTGATTTCCAAAATTTTCCTTTCCTACTCCCATACAAAATTATTCATGTTATTATATTAGAGATTAAAACAAGAGCATTGGAACAGATTTCATATTTCCTTGAATGTCTGCACTTTGTTTCACTCTCCATCTTTTCACATAGAACAAAGATTAGTTTTCATGCCTAACCATGATGGTCATTATTAATATGTAGTATTATACTCAGTATCATCAAATTTGCAAATAGAGATCCTCCACCTACATACTTAGCCTGTGTCTCTTCCATATATTGACTGACGTAGATGAATTTTTGTTGTTAAATGTCTTAGAAACTCAAGAATGTAAGACAGATTTAAACCATCAAAATGAAAGCAGATTTAAATGCACTATACCAATAACCATAGGCAAACATATAACTGTGTTGTACATTTTCGTCCATCAAACATTGACAATCTCTCTACAATTGTTTAAGCAGCATCTTATGGTGCAATTGAATGGTCCCCTTCTTCTTCCTTTTAATACGATTATGTGGTGTTTGAGTGATTCACATATTCAAGAAGTGACCGGTCTAAGACTCTTCGGATAAGAGCTTCCTCAATTATATTAAAATCCTACAATAAAGAAAAATAATTAGAAACATCCAGAGTCAAAAGTGTTTCAGAAACTGGAGGATGATGGTCAATGCAATGCCCTCATTTTGCAGGAAACTAAAGCCCTGAGTTAACTGACTTGTCCAAGGTTTCGCAAAGCCTGTCACAGAACCCAGGACTTTTGCCTTGGGGCTAATACATTTTCTATTTCACTTGTCTATCAATTAACTAGTTACTGTCACAATAAAATAGTCTTGATTTGGAATTTGAAATTTTTATTTGACATAATTAGTAGTTTTTAGTCAATATTACAAATGCTGGTCAGAGAGCTATGTTCCATACAAACATGTCACATGGAGTTATGGCGTCCCCCCAGGATTCCCCAATGCCAGCAATACTACTGAATATCCATTTCTGAAAAAAAAATTGTTGAAAACAAAACTCTCTTTCTCCTCATTTCCCTATGTGTCAAAATGGAATTCAAAGTCAGCACATTCTATAAATAAAACAAAAACCATTAAGAACCCTACCCTCTGCAATCCCTCTCCTATTCCATAATTAACAAACAACACAGCTGAAATCTCTATTCAAAGTCCATTCTAAAACATAAAAACAAATAAACAAAATCCAAGGAAAGCCATAAAGCACAGTAGAGCACAAAGTTTGGACATGATACCAGCTTGTTCTTAGGCAATTTAGTTAACCTTTGAGCTTCTGATATTTCGCAGTTAAATGAGGATAAAAATATTCACCTCACAGAAGTTGCTGCAAGGAATAAAATGAGATAACGATATGCATAAAGTGTCTAGCTTAGTCCATGGTAGCTCAGGAAACAAAAAATCAAAACAAAGAACACTACTTCAAGCTCACTTTTCATACCCAAGAATATGGTTTTGAGTGGCTGGAAAATATTCTTATCAAAGTAGCTTCATCCTGACTAGCTCTGGGGTCATCCTTTGTCTGAAAGATCTTGAGACTAGATTGAACATGAGTAACCAGACAGGCATGGAAGTGATCTGCTTTTAGAACATCTTATAGAGTTAAGATAAAGAGGAACCCCTTTATGTTAGCAATGAGAACCCATCGACCCAAACCAGGTTCTAGAACCTATGTGCCTTAAGGGACAAGAGATGGAGTGGAAAATATGAAGCCTCTGTCATGTACCTTGTTCAATTCTTCAAGTGGTCCTAATACTCCTACTTATTTCCACCCCATCTCCAACTTGCCTAACATCTGTGCCTGAACTGTGCAAATCACTTTATATGCATTACTTAATCCTAACAAGAGCTTTTGGGAGTAGGTGCTTTTGCTCTACTCACTTAACAAATGAACACATTGAGGTTCAGAGGTTAAATATCTTCCCCAAGGTCACACATAGCTGTGACAGAGCTATTACTTAAACCTAGGTTAGAACCCAAGCTTCTTGTGTCCAATCTAGATAGATCTGTCCAATGGGCAGATTGGAAAGCATGGATAAAGTTTTCAAATGACAGTCTTCAACAATTATTAATTTTTTTTTTTTTTTTTTTGAGATAGAGTCTCGCTTTGCCCGGGCTAGAGTGAGTGCCGTGGCTCAGCCTAGATCACAGCAACCTCAAACTCCTGGGCTCAAGCGATCCTACTGCCTCAGCCTCCTGGGTAGCTGGGACTATAGGCATGCATCACCATGCCCGGCTAATTTTTTCTATATATATTTTAGTTGGCCAGATAATTTCTTTCTATTTTTAGTAGAGACGGGGGTCTCGCTCTTGCTCAGGCTGGTCTCGAACTCCTGACCTTGAGCGATCCACCCGCCTCGGCCTCCCAGACTGCTAAGATTATAGGCGTGAGCAACCACGCCCGGCCAACAATTATTAAATTTTATCTTGAAGTTGCATAAAAAGAAAACAGTCAAAATCATGTAACAATTATATGCAAATTTAAATTTAACCCTTCACATTTTATGTATTTAGATAAAAGTAACAATAAAATATATTATTTCAGAACATGACTATGAGTGATTTTCTTCCCAACAATAGGCAATACTCCTTTGCTGAGACAGGCTTAGGGGACAATGCCTTATCTCCACATGGCAATATATGGACCAAAGTAGAGCAAAGGCTATGTTAACTTCCCCCCCCCCAGTAGAGATCTTTCCATTGCATATGTTAAGTTTTTGTTTGCTATTCTCATTTCTCACAATGGGAAATATATTCATAAGTGTTAAGACTATTCATACTATATGTAACTTTTTTTCCACCTTAAAAACTCTTAATATAATGAGATTGATCATGAGTTGGTTATTGAGGCTAGGTCATGGGCATAAGGGGGTTCGTTATATTATTCTGTATACTTTTGTGTATGTTTAAATTGTTTTCATAGTAAAATTTGTTTTGTTTAAAATTTCAATAAACACAAGCTTTGTGTTTTATAGAATTTAAAATAAAAATGCCTACAGGTCTTACTATACTGATAATGTCATGTCTAATCTATTATTAGCCATGCAACATACCATAAAAGCAACTGGATGCTGGGCAAACTCCGAGCCATTCCATTATATATATATATATATATGAATGAAAAAATATATATCTATTGATTGATTGAGATGGGGTCTTGCTCTATTGCCCAGGCTAGAGTGCAGTGGTGTCATTATAGCTCATTGCAGCTTGCAGCTTCCAGCTCCGGGCTCAAGGGATCCTCCTGCCTCTCAGACTTCTGAATAGCTCAGACTATAGCTCAGACTATAGGGACACACCATCACACCTGGCTAATTTTTCTATTTTTAGTAGAGATGGGGTCTCACTATTGCCAGGTTGGTCTTGAACTCCTGGGTTCAAGCAGTCCTCTCGACTTGGCCTCCCAAAGTGCTAGGATTACAGGTGTGAGCCACCACGCCTGGCCTATTTCACTGTTGATGTGATTTCATCTCAGTTATATAAGTTCTCAACTCCACAATTATCATAACTATATATAGGGAGAGACTAGAGTAAAAATTAAAATAATTTGGCCAGGCATGGTGGCTAACACCTGTAATCTTAGTACTCTGGGAGGCCAAGGCGGGAGGATCGCTCAAGGTCAGGAGTTCGAGACCAGCCTGAGCAAGAGTGGGACCCTGTATCTACTAAAAATAGAAAGAAATTAGCTGGACAACTAAAAATATATAGAAAAAATTAGCCAGACATGGTAGCGCATGCCGGTAGTCCCAGCTACTCAGGAGGTTGAGGCAGGAGGATTGCTTGAGCCCAGGAGTTTGAGGTTGCTGTGAGCTAGCCTGATGCCACAGCACTCTAGCCCAGGCAACAGAGCAAGACTCTGTCTCAAAAAAAAAAAAAAAATTAAAATAATTTAAAAGTTAAATATGGTTCTTTATACAATGGCTATCTAGATCACAAAGAAAATAATGTTGTCCAAGGCAGATAACCACTTCAATATTAATAGTCAAATTTATAAAACACTTTGTTTTCATGATTTCCTACTTAATGCTAACACCTAACACTTCAGCCATATATACATTTTTCTCTCTCATTCACTTGGATTAAGAAGGTAAGCTTAACACAGATATCATAAAAACATAACGTAAAAATAAGGAAATGTACTTACTATGAAATCATCATAAAACAAAGTGTGACTAACTTGCAAATGTCTTATTAAACTGCCATTGAAGCTACTTGGATTCTCGTTAGGTAGTAAACGGCAAAGTGGACAGAACTGGAAAGAAACAAGACCAAGAGTTCAAGAAAGAATTTAAAATAATCATTAGTGTCAGAATTTAAAAACATAAGTAACGATTCAACAAAATGAATTTTAACTTTATGAATCCATTGGCCATACTTCAGAATTATGTTATAAAATTGTATAAATGTTAAAGCAACATTAAATAAAACTGCATTTATTTCTTCATATGCATTTCTCATCCATATGCATACATAACAGTATGACTGTTTCATATTTATCAATTTATTCTTTAAACAATATTACAGTTAGTAGATATATCATAATTTACTTTGATATATCTACCTCTTGGAATACTTTGTATGTGGATATTTTGTTAATGCAAATGATATCACCTCTACTGTTTACCTTTTGGGGGATTATTTCCTTAGGATAAATGCCCAGAAATGGAGATCACTAAGTCAACAGTTATGAACATTTATGGTTCACAGTATCTATTGCTCTATAGTTTTTTCCTGTCATCAGCAATATGTATTAATAGCTTAAAACACACCACCATTACTTATTATTTACATATATTTTCCTAAGTTAATAGTCATTAATGGCTATTTTTAAAACTTTTTCATTGTGAGATATTTATAAACTCACAAGAAATTATAAAAATAATGCAGGGATCTCATATCTTCATCACCCAGCTTCCCCAAATGGTAACATCTGACATAACTACAGTACATTGTTGAAACCAGGAAATTGGCAATTAACCAGAGTAACAGATCTTACTTAGATCCACCAGTTTTTGTATGTAGTCATATTTTTAGGGGTGTATGTGTGTGTGTATAATTCTATGAAATTTTATCACATATATAGATTTGTACAACCACAACACTATCAAGATATAGAAGGCTTCTATTACTATGAAGAAACTCCACTGTGCTGCTACCCACTTCACTTACTTCCTCCTCTCTCCCTAACCTCTGATCTGTTCTCAGCTTCTATAATTTCATCATTTTGAGAGTGTTACATAAGTAGAGTTAAACAGCTGTGGTCCCCAAGCCCCAGGCTGCAACCATGACCTGTTAGGAACCCAGCCCCACAGAAGGAGGTAACCCGGCAGCAAGCCAGTGAGGGAGCGAAGCTTCATCTGTTATTTACAGCCGCTCCCCATTGCTCGCATGACAGCATAAGCTCTGCCTCCTGTCAGATCAGCAGGGGCATTGGATTCTCACAGGAGCTCGAACCCTGCTGTAAACTGAACATGTGAGGGATCTAGATTGTGCACTCCTCATGAGGATGTAATGCCTGATGATCTGCATAGGTGGAGCTGAGGCGGTGATGCTAGCACTGGGGAGTGGCTGCAAATACAGAGATTATCATTAGCAGAGAGGTTAACAATGTAATAATAATACAAATAAAGTGCACAATAGATGTAATGAGCTTGAATCATCTCAAAACTACCCCCCTTCCCCAGTCTGTGGAAAAACTGTCTCCCATTAAACTGGTCCCTGGTGTCAAAAAGGTTGGGGACTGCTGTTATACAGTATTTAACTTTTTTTTTTTTTTTGGAGTGCCCAGGCATGAGGGCAGTGGCATGATCATAGCTCACTGCAACCTCAAACTCCTGGGCTCAAGTGATCCTCTTTGCCTCAGCCCCCCAAGTACCTGGGACTATCTGCACGCACCACTATGCCGGCTAATTTTTGTACTTTTTGTAGAGATGGGGGCATGCTATGTTGCTCAAGCTGGTCTTGAACTCCTGACCTCAATCAATCCTCCCACCTCGGCCTCCCAAAGTGTTAGGATTACAGGCGTGAGCTACTGCACCTGGCAGTATTTAACTTCTTGAGATTGGCTTTTTCCACTGAGCACAAGGACTCTGAGATCTGTCAAAGTTGTTGGGTGCGTCAATAGTTCCTTGCTTTTTATTGCTGAGTAGTGTTCCATGGTATGGATAGCTCACAGTTTGGTTATCTATTTGCCTTTTGAAGAATGTTTGGATTGTTTCCAGTTTTTGTTTGTTACAAATAAAGCTGCTATGATATAAATTTATGGATAATACTGAATATTCCTTTACAGATGTGTGCATAAACATAAGTTTTCATTTCTCTAGGATAAATATCCAAGAGTGGGATTGCTTGGTCATACAGTAAGTGGATATTTAACTTTGTAAAAAACTGCCACACTGTTTTTCAGAGTGGCTGTACCATTTTATATTCTCACTAGCAATGTGTGAATTATTCAGTTTTTCCCCATTCTTGCCAGCATCTGGTACTGTCAAAATTTTTTTATTTTAGCTACTTTGATAGGTGTGTAGTGGTATCTCACCATGGTTTTAATTTGCATTTCCCTAATGGCTAATATAAAAGATTCTTAATACATACTGTGTTATTATATTTTAACCCAGGTTTTTTAAAAAATTTATTTATTCATGTATTCATTTTTCAAACTGTGAGATGCAGACTCGTTATGAGTGCCAAGTATGTGTTGTTAGGCAGCGAATTAGGTGGTATTCTCATTTCATCCTCACAACAACCCAGTGAATTAATTGTTATCCTTATTTTGTACATCAGTGCAACTTCAGAGCAAAAAGAAACTAGCTTGAATTTACCCAGCTATAAGTACCAGACTGGAATCCAGGCCTTCAATAGATAATCCAATGTTTTTTGTTTTTCTTTTTAACATTCTAACAGTATCCAATTTATCAGCTTGGATGATAAAATTTTTCTTTAAATTTAAATGTGGTCTTTTTTCTTTTTTTTTTTTTTGAGACAGAGTGTCACTCAGTTGCCCGGGCTAGAGTGCTGTGGCGTCAGCCTAGCTCACAGCAACCTCAAACTCCTGGGCTCAAGCAATCCTTCTGCCTCAGCCTCCCGAGTAGCTGGGACTACAGGCATGCGCCACCATGCCTAGCTAATTTTTTTATGTATATATATTTTAGCTGTCAGATCATTTCTTTCTATTTTTTAGTAGAGACGGGGTCTCGCTCTTGCTCAGGTTGGTCTCGAACTCCTGAGCTCAAACAATCCGCCCGCCTCGGCCTCCCAGAGTGCTAGGAATACAGGCGTGAGCCACCGCGCCCGGCCTAAATGTGGTCTTTTAATATTCTTTTCTTTTATGTGGTCTTTTAATATTCTTATTGTTCTATGAGGATCTCAGTTTCAATATGCTCAATTTCCATAAATAAGGGGCAATTTCTGAATTTTGCTTGACTCCATTAATCTTTGACTTGTTAATAATAAAATTACATACTTTTAATTATTATTGCTTTATAATCATTTATGATTTTCCAATGCTAGCTACTTTGCTTAACTGACAACACTGGCTATCCCAAGATAGCATTTAATCTACCCTGAGACTACTATATATAATAAAAACAGAGCTGAGAGCAAGAAATATTTTAACAGAAGAACAATATTAGCATTTCAAGGTGTGAGAGAAGGAACACCAGTTACAGAAATTTATTCATTCAATGCTCTTTATTGTGTTCCTACTATGTTCTAGGGGCACTTGAAATATGGAGACCAGTAAGACACCCGGACAACTTTGGGCTCAAATCCTAGCCCTAGCTGCGTGATCTTGAGCAGTAAGGTTCCCCTTCTGTGAAATGAGGATAACACCTGCCTTGTAGAGCAGCTGTGATATTTAGAGATAAGGTCCTTAACGTGCCAGGTGCATATTAGGCATTCAATAAATGCCAAACGTTTACTACTATCTGATCCTTGTCCTTGAAGAGTTGGGGCTCCCTGAGGGAGGAAACTACATGTGTCCCGTGGACCCCTACATTCCTGGTATCCAGAAAATAGTTTCCAACCTCTCACTGACTTACCGTTGGCAAGTAATTAATCTTAACCTGTAAAATGAGTATTATTTGTGTCCCAGGACCGTTGGTAGATGTAAAATAATACATCATTTAATATTATGAAGCTCAGTGATTATATTAGCTCAGTCTTTGGCACAAGTAATAAATGGTTGCCATTATTATCACTTATGCAGACACTTTCAATACAGTATAGCAAGCGCTATGGCCAAGATATGAATAGACAATTGTTTAAGACCTGAAGAGGGAATTACAAATTTTGCTCGGGAAGCCTGGAAAGGCTTCAGCTGAGCTGCCTCTAACTTGAAGAATGAGCCAGCGGCGAGGAGCATCACAGGCAGAGGAATCAATGTGGGAAAAGGCAGAAGTCATAAAAGGACAGGCCCTGCTTAGGTAATGGAAAAAGCTCAGTGTAGCTGAACGAAGGGTGTGTTGGGGAAGTCCTGAGAGAAGAGTTTGGAAGGGTAAGTTGGTACCACCTCTGCTCAGTATTAACTCAAGCACCTAACATGCTTTCTGTAGGCAATTCTGTAGGATGATACCAAGACCCAGAGGCACAGAAATGACTATGCCCTTGGTTCCTACCATTAAGGAGCTGATTAGAGTCTAGTGGAGGAGAGAGATGCAGAAAACTTGGAATTTTAAGCGAAAAAGCTTTCGGTTTTAGTCTTATGTTAATAGGGAACAAATGCAGGCTTCAGTCTCTGGTGTACACAAAATTTGATTGTGTGACTAAAGAGACATCCACCAGAAGGACACTGCAAAACAACAGGCTGAAGTCTGTACTACTCAAAAATGTCTTTTGTTTCTTAAACTGGGAGATTTGACCTGAGGGAAAAGAGGGTAAGAATGGGAAAGGGGAAAAAAATGGTAGGTGAGAGACAGACTGATCGTTATATAAATTCCTAAGTATTCACTTACACTCTCCCTAACATTGCCAATATCCTAACATCAGCCATCCTTTATTATTTGTCTCTATTCAATGCTCCCAGGCCATGTTGGTTCCTTCTATCAGGAACCAACAAATGTGCAGTGTACATTCAAAAGATGTTGGCCTCTTCTCAGTATGGACTTCTGATGGTAAATGCAATAGGTGAATAACAGCCACTATATTAAAAGCTGCTACCAACTTCAGATAATTGAAAACTATTTCTATGATAGCCTCCCATTTATCAGACATGGTGACAGTGTCATGTCCTGGTACCCCACAGAGGGCAGGTCCTTAGTAGATGGGCTCCCAGCCCATTCACTGTGCAGGCCAATGTACAGTAGATTGGGACGTTTGCCTGTCCCGATTTGTGACCTAGCAGCTTACAGAAGAAACTCACCCCATCCTACTGATGCCTTCAGTTGATTCCCCTTAGCCCTGGGGTTTATATCTTCCGGTGTTGAGCCCCTTGATTCCAAATTGTCCCTTTCTATATAATTAACCTTCATTTATTATTCTTTCTTCTCAATAAACTACAAAGCCAAAGATAACCAACATCCTTGAGTACATTTTCTCTACTTTTGTTTACAGATGACCAAATCGAAGACCAAAAGTACTTACTCTCTAAGAAGAGGGGACAGATCGCCTGACAGAGGCTGCTTTAATGGGATTAAAACAAAAAGTACACTTAATGTACATGAAAACAGACGTTTCTTTCCACTTTTAATCAGATGAAGAAGATTCTTTTGAAAGGATATTTATCCCCCAAATCCCCAGAATATAGATTATGCAATGCTGGTCAATAAAGAATCAAATACAAAATATAGTCCTATTTCTAGCTTGCCCTCGCTTCAATGTTTGAAACAAAGCAATGGTTCTCAGGGCGGGGTCCTCAGACCAGCAGCATCAGCATCACCTGGCAACTTATTAGAGATGCAAAATTTTCAGGTCCCAGCTCAGACCTATTAAATCAGACACTCTAGGTGTAGGGCTTAGCAATCTGTAGTTAAGCAAGCCTTCCAGGTGATTTCGATGCATGATAGAGTTTAAGAACCACTGTTTTAAAGAAAATATAATTTCTTTTAGAGAAACAAGATGAATAGTAGGGGAATAAATGAGAAATTCTACATCTGACACCTAGGTTGTAATAGAGAACACCTTTCTTAACTCCAGTACCTATAGAAAAAAGTCTTTTGGGAGTTTCATTTTACTGAGAATCATTATCAGAGCAGAAGTATGACTAATAATTTAAAAACTAGTAAAATGCTAAATAATGAACAGCACAGATAGTACTCAATTATCTAGAGTAATGGTTGATGGTCCTTCTATTTTGCATTCACTAACTATTCTTGGAGCACTGTGTTCTATTTTAAGTGCTAGGTAAGGGAAACATCAATAAACTGCAATAGATACAGAAGGAAGATTAAGATGTTGAGACGTCTAGAAACAAAACCCTTGTAACTGGGTTACCATTCTGGAAAATTTCAAGCACTGACAAAGGAAATCACTTACTACCTTGAGAGGGAGGCTGCATTACATTACCTCTGAGAAGGCTTCTCTCTACGATCATATAAAAATCTTCACTGGCTCAATACTATAAACAGCCCGAGTACACTGTAAAATAGGAATGCTGTTGTATGTCTATTATGTGTAAGCTTTGGGCAGAGAGCTGGGGGAGAAGATTTGCAATTTTTTGCTATTTTGTGCCAAAATCACTGTTGGCATGAAGCCAAGTGCATTGAGTTTCTTTTGCACCTGTGCTCATTTTTCTAGTATAATCCATGAGAAGTATGCAAATTTCTCGCTATGTTTGCTCTTTATTCATGTGAGTCATTTTCCCTGAGCTTTGTAGGGCAATTTTAGAACAATCTAGATTCACAAGGAGTCAATATCCAAAGTCTGTCCACTTTACAACAAGACAATAAAATCTCTCCTTCTTCTTACATGATTTATCTACTCTCCTTTTCAGGAATGTTGAACAAAGTAAAAGTCCTTGGGAATTCCAGGAAAAAAAAAATCTCTACATGATTTAAAAAAAAAAAATTCTTTCAGAAAGACAGACAGAAAAAGCACAATTTCTTAAGCTTCTTAAAATTAAGAATTTTTCTTAAATTAGTAAAATTTCTTAACTCTATCTGTTCTTAGCTTTGCAAGATCCTGAAAAGCTTTCATTTAGGATGGGAGTATTTTCATTCAAGAGCAGCAGGCTTTCCCTATCTGGAGAAAGTATTTAAATATTTTCTTAAAGGGATTTAATATTATTTATTTATTTGCTGCTACATTTTCTTTAATAGGGAGCAACAATGTTGGAACTATAAAAATGAAGTAAGAATGACTTACTCTAAATTCTCTGTATGGAATTTGGCGCAAAATAGGGGCTCAGACTTAATTCTTCTTCTCTAAAGTAGGAATAAAATATATACTTTTCAGATTAGATAAAATATTATTTAAATTTTCTTCCCCCTTAAAAATAAAAGATCCCTTAGGGCAAGAGCAAATCATATTTTTCTTATGTCCTATGTCTTGCACCTAGGATAATACCTGGCACATAGCAGACACCTCA
>CM052443.1:30823504-30873708 GCA_028533085.1 Varecia variegata
ATGCAGTCTTTAAAGTTGAGCAAAATTCTTTGACAATGATTGCTATTAACACATGATTACCAATACCAAGTATGATGGTTAAGAACCTAAACATGAGTGCATAAATATTTTATAATAAAAATGTTAAACTTTCAAGTCCACTAAATTCTTTACAGACAATGTCAAAATTTAGCATTCAACTATATGGTATTGAAACCAACCTTGCTGCTGTCTCCCCGAGTTCTTGTAGTGGTCCATACTTATCTATGTACTTCTGACAAGTCCTTACATGTGCCCTCATTTCACTGAGGCAAACCTATATAAAAGCAAATTCAAAATAAACTCACTGTTAAAAAGGGGCTCAATGAAATCTTATGTGATCCAGCTTTATAACTTCTAAATAAGGTCATACTGTGGGATCAATTGATTAAATGAATGCATTCATGACATCAGTACCACAAAGTTAAGGCATTATCAAGAATTAATACTATTTTCAAATTTCTCCAATACTTAGAAGACCCAAATGTTGAGTTCTTAAATTTGGTTCATCTAAAACACACACACACACACACACACACATATACACACACATTTTTTTAAATGAAAAGATGTATAGTAACTCAAATTTACCTTTTCTGCATGCAACTATATAAATAGGTTTTGAAAAGAAGGAAGTGGGAAGGAAAAATGGATGCATAAAAAGAGAGCCAGAGGGAGAAAAGAAGAAAAAAAGAAGGAAAAAGAGACAGAAAGAAAAATAGAGACAAAAGAATAAATGGATGAATTTTAGAGAAGTCCATAGTAAGTTAAAAGAAACTCTGTGCTAGTCTAAGAAAGATATAAATACCATGGCTTTATCACATACCCACTAGTATTACATGAATCCCTAATACACAGCATACTTAATGGCCCCATTAACAGCAAACATAAAAGACAGCTCTTGCAGTCCATTTTCCTCAATGTAGAATAAAGAGCCCTTGTTCCTCCAGATATACATTCACAGATCCTAACTATGAGGGATCTGTCACTAACATAACACATATTCTATTAAATGTTTCATTAGAACTCTGATAAGATCTTGTGCTAAAGGAAGCTTTGTACAGCTGTGGTAAGGTTGCCGACCCACTCTGCTTCATTTTGCCCAAGCTACGGAAGTTAAACCTCAAAGATGAAATCTACCACATCAAGAAAACAGTTATAATTGTTTCACAAAAGGCAAAAATAAAAGCAAGTGGAACAGTAAAAACAAAATGCTTGCTTTACAAATATCCATCTAAAAGATATAAAAACTAGGAGTGATCTAGGTAGCTATCTTAAACAGATGTATTACACAACCCCTAACATCCAACTTTGCACGTTAGTGTTCTCTCATCTCTTTACCACTACTGCTAATAAAAATTTATTTCTCTTTGTATTCTTTGTTCAACAAAGCATTCCTCATGAATTTAAGCAAGCTGAGGACTATATGCTGACAAACAAATTGATCAATTCAGAGTCTAGACACAAAATTATGTAAGACGGTGTAAGAGATAGCAGAACAAACATAAACCGTTGTGCCTGCTCTAATGGTGCTTATAATACAATAGAGGAGAAATGGTGTGTGGAGAAGTAGATAGGAAACTGTTTGATACAGGAAACTGGAATACTAAGGCCGAGCCTCATGAAATGGAGATCTGCCTGGACGCTAAAGAATACGTAGAGTCGAAAGCTGCAGGAGGAACGGGCAGCGTTCCTAGCAAGAGGGATAACACAGAAAGGAAGAGATGGTTGTAAGAAGTGTCTCAAAGAACAAATCAAAATCCTTGTGACTGATCAGAAATGGAGTGGGGTGGAGGGAGAGTAAAAAAAGGGAAGGGGATTTCCACCCAGGGTGATTGAGAGGAAGTTCTTGTTTCTGGCAGACACCAAAGGTAAGATCAAAAACTGGATGATGGAATAAATAGGATGAGTTTGATTTTGTGCATGTTCAATTTTATTAGGTGACAAACTAAGTAAAAATAAGCAATAATCTATTATTAGGAATGTAAACAGCTATTGATTTTGAGCATTTACTATGCTCCAGACACCCTGTTAAAAGCCAGCCATCAGTCATATATATATATATATATGTATATCTCTCACATATATATTTATCATTTACCTTCATGCCCATCCTATAACATGAACATTATCTTTTTCCTCATTTTATAAAGAGGTAAACAAAAACTCAGAATAACAACTTTCACAAAAACACAAAGAGTACATGAGAAAATTAGTCTTTGATCCCAGGATGTCTGACTCTAAAGATCATGTATAAAGTCTCTAGTTAGGTAGCCATGAATAGACTGGGTCTTATACAAACATTTAGAAATGCACTGAGCATTTACTACGTGCCAGTCACTTTCCAAAGGGCTGGGTACACACATTATCAATGAAACAGACACCTTCATGGAACTCAAATCTGATGGGAATACATGACATTAAACCAAAAAAAAAAAATCACAAAAATATAATTACAAATGGTGATAAGCGGTATAAAGCAAAAGCACAGGGTGCTAAGAGAAAGCATAACAGGGCTGTAATTTTGATAAACATCAAGAAAGGTTCCCTAAAAAAATTTAGATGTGTCAACAGAAAAAAAGCCCAACTCTGTAAAATAATTTTAAAAAGATTTATTCTGAGCCAAATTTGAGGGCCATGACCCAGAGCCACGCCCAAGAGGCCTTGAGCAAAGTGGACTCGCTGTGGCTGGGTTACAGTTTGGTTTTATACATTTCAGGGAGACAGGGGTTACAGGTAAAGTCATAAATCAATACGTGGGAGGCATGCATTGGTTTGGCCCGAAAAGGTGGGCCATCTCAAAGGCAGAGAGCTTACAGGTTATAGGTGGGTTTAAAGATTCTTTGGCTTGTACTTGGTTAAAGACATGAAGCTTTGTCTAAAGGCTTGGAATGTTTTAACATAGTTGTTGTTTATCAGAGATAAGCCACTGGACATATATTTGTGGTGTAAATTGAGGACCTGTAGGTTTGTCTTGCACATACCCTTAGGCCTGTTAATAGGTTACAAAGGATGTCCCCAAGAAGGGAGGGGAGGAGGGAGAATGGACCTCCTTCCTCCTGGCAGGCAATTTAGTTTTAGGATATTTCTTTGGCCATGAGGGGGTCCATTTAGTCAGCCGGTGGGAGATGAGCCTTAAAATTTTATTTTAGTTCACAGATGCTTAGTACGTAATCTCTCTTTTGATCTCTAGACTGATGTATCTAAATGTGCTCCCAGCATCTCCTCTTGGCCGCTCTCCAAATTTTCTCCTCCTATTAGTAGCCTGACTGATTCAAGTCAGAATGCCTGGGAGGCAGTTTTGACACCTCTCACTCACCACCACATCCAATTACCAATTTCCTTCAATTCTACCTTCTAAATATACCTTGAAACAACCTCTTATTCCATAACTAATGCTATCACACTAATCCAGCCTTCTCACCCAACCTATCCGAATAGCCACTTAACTGTTCGCACCAATTCCACTTTTGCCCACTCCAAAGCATTCTCCACGCATATGTTAGAGCGATGATATCTTAAAACTATAAAAACGATCTTGGTACTCTAAAGCTCACACTCTTTCTATGGCTTACTATTGCATTTAGGATAAAATCTAGAATCTTCTACATGGCCTCTAAGATCTCACATGATCTGACCAGGCTGGTATGATAACGAAGGTGGAAAACTGCAACAAGGAGGAAGTGATGGAGAGAGATAAATAGTGCAAAGTCCAGAATAATACAGGTGGAAATATGCCACTGGATTTGATGACAAAACTATTCATTGGTGGGATGCCACAGAGAAGCAAGAATACAGGACACATAATAGGAGATCACGGGAGTTATAATAAGAAGAGAAAATGGCGGTGGTCAATGAAAGCCTTTGTTTGAAAAATTGGGTGATGGTAGGAATTCAGGGGAACTGTCTTTCTGTAGCCAATACATATGAAATTGGGGAAAAGGAAGTGGGGAGGGTGAGATAAAACACTTTTGAAACGATGGGTAGGATGGGGTCAAAAGCAGAAGGGAAATGACCATTTTCTCAGGAACCTAAGCTGGTAACCATGAACATGGGCAGGGTCACATACCAGGGTGTCACACTCGGTGCAGTTCTGGTACTCAGATTTCATTCTTTTGGCTACATCATTTGCTGGAACTCCTTCTGAAGGAAGATATGCCCGGCAATATGGACAGGTCCACTTATTGTTCTTTAGACTGGTAGCAATACAGGAACGGCAGAATCTACCCGGAACAAACAAAGAATATATCACTTTTCGTGAAAGAGATAAAGGAGCCACCATTACGTATGTGTTTGTAGAAACTGTAGTTTAATGATACTGTGTACGCTGTGAGCCATGCTACCAAATTATAGGTCTACTTGCATCCCACGCTTCCCAAGAATCGCCTACCTTCCCAGTAAGCCGTCTTTGGGATCACACATCTCACCACATGCACTTGCATGTATTTAAGCAAAAGTAAGCATGCAAAGTGGGTGAAACAGTATTCCTATAAACTGAGTTAAAACTGTAACTCAAAGCATATCAATTGTTCTTCTTTTTCCTTAATCCTATTTTACGTCAAATTTTGGGGGGAAGTAAGTCTTTGCTCTGTGGGGTTTTGTGCATTAAAGAAAATAGCAGCAAGTCAAGGAAGTAAAAATATCAGACACATTATAGTTCTTTATAAAATAATTTTTTCTTTCTTTTTTTTCTTTTAAGAGCTGGGGTCTCACTATGTTCAGGCTGGACTCAAACTCCCGGGCTCAAGGGATCCTCCCACCTCAGCCTCCCAAGCAGCTGGGACTACAGGCCTGTGCACGGCAGCCGGCATAAAATAATTTTAAAGTTATTCCCAGATACAGAAAATTATCTAATCAAAATTAGCACTATTAGGAATGTACTCCACGTCAAGAAATATTTTCTCTGGTTTATTTAAAGATGATAATAAAATGTTAACACATAATCAACAGAATTCACAGAAAATCTCAACCTATTTATAGAAGCTGTTGAAGGCTAAGAGTACACAGAAGTAAAAATGAGCATTCAGGTTATGCACATTAGCGTGGCCTTATATCTCTTAAACTACTCGGCATATGATATCTATTTGGGAGCATTAATACATGTTAAAAGTTAGGCTTTTTAAAATTTAAGGATACTATAAACACTGAAAAGTTCATATACCACAGGCATATAGTTTAATGAAATCTCACGAACATACACATACAACCACTACCCATAACAAAAAACAGGGCAGGGCCATACTCCTGGAACCTCCCATCCTGTTTGCTTCCAGCCACAATTCTTTCTTCTTCTCCTTCTTTTTTTTTTTTAATTGAATGTGAAGGAGCTCAGGAAATTTCAACTCAAAATATGGCTCCTTGGTGTAAAGAGTATTTTGAATTAAAGGCCCTTAGAAATCAACAGGCCCTAGGAAGGGGCTTTCCCTCTATCTGCATAAGCAGATGGACCCATCAAAAGAACAATTGGCTTCCCTTCCCTTCCCAGTTATCTCACTATATTGCAGGAAAGAAAATCAAGAATGCAACCAGACCTGGCCCAAATCATTTTAAATATAATACCTGTCTCTCAAGGTTAATTTAATTTTCAAAGAGAATCATTTACAAGTCAATCTGTTTCCCCTCCCTTCATTCTCTCTAGCAACCATTTATTGCTCCTAAACAAAATTACCTACATTCCTCATCTCCATCCCCTCTAAAAGGAGAGTATAAAAATATCTGGATCCCACTGAGTAATCTCTCTGTCATTTTCCCTGCGCACACGGTAAATAAACCTCTTCCTCTTATTGAAAAGGAAAACCCCCATCAGCCACCTGAGACCCCCACCCCTCACGGAAGACCCACATCAGCATAATACTAATCTATTACCTGGCCCATCAACTAATCTATTACCTGGCACATCAGCATAATACTAATCTATTATCTGGCCCATCAACATAATACTAATCTATTACCTGGCCCATCAACTAACCTATTACCTTAGCCACCTGAGACCCCACCCCTCAGACCACCCCAGCTTAATAAAAGTGGGAAAAATCGGGTAGATGGGGCTCAGAATTTGGTGGCGAGACCCCTCTGAGCCTGCTGGGGAATAAACCTTGATTCTCCGACTCTCCATGTGCTGCTCAGTTTGTCCTCGGGACCACCCACTGTAACACTTGCTGTAACATTATTAATGTGCCTTAATTGTGAGTTGATCGTTCTGTGAACTTTGGGGCGGGGAGGGGAATTCCCCCCCATCACTTCCACAATGTACTTTAACATATAAAACATTATAATATGCTTAACAAATACAGTATCAGTCTACAGACCCCAGCTTTCTCATCCCTGCTTACTATTCTTGGTGGTTGTAATCACTGACTTCTAACCAGAGAGATCAGTTTTGCCTGTTTTTATACTTTCTATAAATGGAATCATCTGGTATGTATTCTTTGTATTTGCCTGCTTTAGCTCAATATTATGGTCATGCGATTCATCCATATTGCTATACATAGTCGAGAGTGTCCATTCTAATTTTGTGAAGTCTGTTGTGTGAACACACCAAAATTTATTTACCATTCTATTGTTAATGAGTATTTGGGTAGTATCTAAATGCTTTCTGATGCTAAGCTTCAGTAACGGACAAGCACAGCTATTTTCCAAAGAATTCTTGCTCTTTTATTCCCCTTTAACTCCCAATTATATTAGTCATTACTGATTGTTAACAGTATTCTCTCCAGCGTCTGTCAAATTATTGCAAGCACCCAGAGGATGCTTCTTCCCTTTGCAAAGTGCTTGAGGCATCTACTTAATGTTTATGTCTGTCCAGCATCCATACCTCTTTTGTCTTGCAACAGCATCCTGCTCTTCCTCTGCAGGAACTACACCTCTTATATTACTTACAGTCTTGGTGGGACCTCAGGCAAGGTGCCTACCATCCCTGCAGAAGGCATGAGGACCTGGTGTAGGCCAGGCCAAGTAGACCCTCTTTCTGGAAGTTGAATACTGAACAGAGTGACATAATGACTGATTCGGCAGCAACTAGAAGGGACTGGCCTGCTCTTTGCTTAGAACCCCTAGATCTGCCTAGGTTCCCACCTTTTTTCTTCTAGCTGTTTTTGTTATCGTCTGGTAACTTTTCTATTTTAATTTAATTCAAAACTTGATACAGTGATACTTTATGAATTTTTTTAACACTTCCATATACCTTAATTCATTTAACATTAACGAACCCCTAAGAAAGATCATTATTTCCATTTATAGATGAGGAAACTGAGGCACACAGAGTGTAAAGTACTTCTGCATGGTCACATATACATAAAGTGCCTGAACTGGGTTGGTCTTAAGCTGGGGTTTTCTGACTCAAAATTCTATAACCTTTCATCCCACCATCACTGCTACCCTAACTGCAAAGAGCAATACTTTAGGAATCCAGAAACAAAACAAAAATGCCCATCAACAAGGTCAGTAACAATACTAAGTGAATAAGATCACAGAAATTTACACAATACATGACCATTCAGAATCTTGAACTCTGCCTCCGTCCTGCACAGCCCCGGTCTACTCAGTAAATAGTCAATAAACTGATATAACAAAATGAGTCACCAGGAATGGCCTAAAGGAGAATCTTCTCTGCAGGGCCCAAAGTTTTCATTAATAAATAAGAGTGTGGTGTCTTTCTCACTAGAATTTACAACTTGCAAATGGACAAAAGCCTAAGGAGATAAGGGCCTTCCCCCAACACACCCCAAGGTGGTTGAGTATGATGAATCATAAAAGGAGAGACCAGAATGAAGAGAATTTAGGTGAAAGATAAAAGCTGAGGATGGAAGTCAATAGTATTTTTTTAAAAAGCTGATTCAATGTTCTCAAAAATTCGGAAGGAGTTGCCATTACTTTAAAATCAGATTTCACATGAAATCTCATTTTCTGGTTTCCTGTGAAAAGCTAGTCTCCTGCAACTCTGGAATCCCATCCCCAAGTGGCCCCCCAGATGGGTGCCCTTCCTGTGGGGTACCTGCCCTCACACTCATTCACATCACTTGCCTCACTCTGCTGGAGTTTGCAGCTCCTGATGGAAATCAATCAGGAACTAGATAAGGATTCAAAGAACTCTGAAACCAGATGGAAACTTAATTACCCACCCCTATTTGTTATTTTCTTAACCCTTTCTGTTTCCCTAAATTAAGTGACTAGCAATAAAATCCTTATAAAGAAAAGGTCAGCAAAGTATTGGAGGGAAACAGGAACAGACAGCTGAAGACATTGGGTATAATCATATACTGACTCTCATAAAGTAATAAATACTGAACCCTAAGTAGATTTAAAAAGAAACAAGGTGCATTAGGGAGTCCATGGGGTCTAGGGCCAGAAAGGCAAAATAAGTATCCAAGGCAGTTCACACCTGTGATCCCAGCACTTTGGGAGGCTGAGGTGGGAGGATTGCTTGAGGCCAGGAGTTGGAGACCAGCCTGAGCAACGTAGCTGGTCTCTACAAAAAACTGAAAAATTAGCTGGAGGTGGTGGTTCACACCCGCAGTCCCAGCTACTTGGGAGGCTGAGGTGGGAGGATCACTTGAGCCCAGAAATTCCAGGTTACAGTTGTAACCAAGGTCAAGCTCATACCACATACCACTCGCTGCAGGACAGTCAATAAGTCAAATGACAAGGTGTTGAGCAAGGAAAAGCAACTTTTATTCCGAGTGCCAGCAAAACTAGAAGATGGTGGGCTAATGTCCCAAAGAAGCACCTTAAGTTAGTATGAACTTTAGGCTCCTTTTTATCTTAAGAGAAGGGGAAACGATGTGGGTGTTAGGTTGCAAGAGGTAACTGAAGACCACAGACATCTGGGCATCAGTGAGGGTCCGAGGAGGTTGTAAAACTTCTTTATTCTTGGTCACTAAATTTTGGAGGATGAAGGTCTGGATGTTTCTAAAAATCTTTAACATAGCATTGTTACTGGTGTATATACTTTTCTTATATCCCCAGAAGTTAGATTTAGAAAAGGCACAATTGTCACCTTTCTTCTAGCCTATGTGCAGAGCTAAGCAGAAGTTTTTAACCTAAAGGATATTACCGCAGGAGGTCAGAAGCAAAATGGAGCTAATTATGTTAAGTCTCCCTTCCACTGTTACACAATGAGCTATGATTGTGCCACTGCACTGCAACCTGCAACAAAGACCCTGTCTCTTAAAAAAAAAAAGATCCTCACTCAAAGAAAAAGCCAAACTTCTTATAAATGCCCCCACTCCAGCCCAACCAATTGCCCCCTCAATCACTTAGCTCCAGCCAAACTAGCTTCCTCACCCTTTACCTTCCTCTAAACCAAGGCTGCACAAAATGAGGCCCCATTAAGTAATAGTTCATGTTTAAATAAGTATAGAAATGGAGAGAATTATTTAGAAATGTGGATAATAATCTGTAGAACAATGTTACATCTGTAGAATCTAATAATAATTTTTTTTTTACTCACCACTTATGAGGATAGTAATTTTTTTAAATGAGGGTTTATATTTTATATACATCTTTGGTATTTTAAAATTCCATTTTTCTGTAATACACTTTTTATTTTACAAAATTATTGGTCCATGATGGTCTGGAAGTTAAAAAAAACAAACAAACACAAATAACCTACTGGTCTTTACAACAGCTAATTTGAGAAGCACTGCTCTAAATATCCTAAAATTGCAACTCTCTCACATACTTCCTATCCCATTTCTTTCCTTTATTTTTTTTTTTTACCCTTAACACTCATCATCATAGAACACACTACATACTTAACACTTGTGTCTTGTTTATCGTCCATCTTCCCCATAACAATGCAAGATCCACAAGGGTGAGGATTTGTGTCTATGTGCTTAGCACAGAGCAGATGTTTGCAGGATCAACAAATGAATGTACTCCATACGATAGCCAAACAACCAACAACAATCCTGTGATAATGATGAAGCAAACTGAACAATGACTTTTAATTTAAGAGTTATAAGTGTGGATTCCTACTAGCAACATGTAGGTGGATGCATTGTTACCTGACAGCCAGACTTCTTAGTAGAATCTTAAAGGTGTTCTAGTAGAGCCTAACAATAATCTAATTTTTGGTTTTGACAAGCAGATTTTAATAACCCTTAAAAAAACTCATTTCATAGATGTGATGGTTAGTCTTATGTGTCAACTTGGCTAGGTTACAGTCCTCAATTATTTAATCAAACACTTCTCTAGGTGTTGCTGTGAAGATACATCTACAATCAGTTCACTTTAAGGGATTACCCTTGATAATGTAAACCAATTCTTTGAAATCTCAAATCTCTCTTTCTCTAAAGATACACATACACATACACATACACATACACATACACGCACGCACACACACACACACAATCTCATTGGTTGTTTCTCTGGAGAACCGTCACTAATAGAGAATATATTAGTAGATAATAGATATCTATAATAAATAATAGGATAAGAAGTCTTAATTTTAGGTTAAAAAAGAAGTCTTTGGGATTGTACAGATCCTGTAAGAATGAAAGCACTGATGTGTATTTCTGGATCAGTTTAAAACTCATCAGGAAGACTCTCAGACTCTACTTAGAGAACCACCAATTTGGTGCAGGCTTTACTGCTCATACTTGACCACAAATGGCACATTTTAATCCATTTACTTTAAAGCACTTCAGAATTATCCTAAACAGAGTTTTATTTAAAAAAAAATTAGGCACAGTCTGCCTTGGAGCAGTTGTATCCAACTCAGTTCAATGGAGACCTTGCTCTTCCAACCTCATGCCATGCTCCAGTGAGTACTTAGCTCTCTTAGGCCCATTCTCAACCTCTAGACCCTTTTTACATAGCTCTCTTAAACCTCCAACTCTGACCTCTTTCCCCAAATCTACTCTTCCAGTGTCACTGGGATATTTTCATTTGGATATGAATGAGCTCAGGAAATTTCACCCCAAAATATGACTCCTTGGTATAAAGAATATGTTGAAATAAAGGCCCTTAGAAATCAACAGGCCTTGGAAGGGGCCTCTATCTCCATAATGGCTAGAGGGCCCCACCAAGAACAATTGTCTTTCCTTCCTCTCCCAGTTACCTGCGTATCTACTGCAGGAAAGAAGATAAAGAATGCAATCAGACCAGCCCCAACCCACATTAAAAATAATGGGCCTCTTATATTAATTTAATTTCTAAAGAGAATAATTTACAAGTCAATCTGTTTCCCCCCCATCCATTCATTCTCACAAATAATCTATCCATCCTCCCTAGTAACCATTTATTGCCCCTAAACAGAATTACCTATATTCCTCATCTCCCTCCTCCCCTTTAAAATGAGAGTATGTAAGCTTCTGGACCCCAATGGGATATTGGACAATCACTCTGTGATTCTCCCTATGCGTAGATTAAGTAAATTTGTAATCCCTTTTTCTTATTAATCTGCCTTATTGTGACTTGATCTTTCAGCAAAACTTAACACTACCATATCCAATCTGACAATCTGACAACAGATTTCTTTGGATTTTTTTTTTTTTTTTTGAGACAGAATCTCAATCTATCTGTCGTGGGGACTAAGTGCAGTGGTGTCATCATAGCTCATTGCAACCTCAAACTCCTGGGCTCAAGTAGCTGGGACTACAGGCACATGCTACTGTGCCAGGCTCATTTTTACCTAGTTTTTCTAGAGATGGGGTCTGGCTCTTGCTCAGGCTGGTCTCGAACTCCTGAGCTCAAACGATCCACCCGCCCGCCTCCCAGAGTGCTAGGATTACAGGTGTGAGCCACCACACCAGGCCACTTGACAAGTTTTTTAAAAGCAGAAGTCAGATTTAAAACAAAGTTAAAATCCTTTGTAGGCTCAAACTCCCTGATTTGGATTCCCCGTGGGATTTGTAAAAAAAAAAAAGACAATCTACCCTGTAGTCTAGGGGTTAGGATTCTACGCATTCACCACTGTGGCTTGGGTTCAATTCCGCTACAGGGAACCAGTCCCTAGGAGATGTAAATCCTTTAACTCAGAAGGGAAAAATAAAAGAAACATTAATAAAAATCAGTTTGAATTGTTTGTTTTCAATTTATATTTGTATGATTCTTAACCTTTGGGGTCCCCATTTGTTTTATAATCCCCTCTTCTCCCATAAACAGTTTTTGTTTTCCTTTTGTCTTAAACTCTAGAGCGTATGGCCAGACAGAAATGTGGGTTGTTCCCCATTTGCTGCTGGCAAAACTTTCCTTTCTTTAAACTGTCATTGGGAACCGTCTGGATTTTGGAAGGGCTGCAGCTTTTGCTTAACTTTGGTTAAAACCATAAAGAGCTTCTTGGTTTTAGTCTTACATGTGGTTATTTGTTTTAGTTTTGAGTCATTTGTTTAGGTGTATCTTTGATTTACACTTAAGAGTGTGATAGCAACTTTCTTACCTTTATCTGCTTTCTCTACTGGCCCAGAGACACACCTCCTTCTACAGTTGGGAACTGAATAGGTGAGCAGGAGAGGTGGACCCCTTGGAGCGGGGTTGGGAGGGTTCGGAGGAAGAAGAGATACTGCTGCCACAGCCACCATTCTCTCTGCTCCATAGATAAATATTAAATATATAAATTTATAAATATATAAATAAATAAAATATTTTTTCGACAGGGTCTCACTCTGTTCCCCAGAGTACAGTGGCATCATCATAGCTCACTGCGGCCTCCAACTCCTGGGCTCAAGTGATCCTCCTGCCTCAGCCTCCTGAGTAGCTGGGACTCCAGGCTCACACCTTGAGGCCTGGCTAATTTTTATTTTTTCAATTTGTTTGTAGAGACGGGGTCTCACTATGTTGACAAGGCTGGTCTCAAATTCCTGGCCTGAAATGATCCTCCTGCCTCATCCTCCCAAAGTGCTGAGACTGTAAGTATGAGCCACCATGCCCAGCGTGCTGCTCGTGTATCTTTAAAGAAAGAGCTACAGGGTCAAAAGTCAGCTTAATTAAAAGCTGATATTCTTCTCTGTTCTCTTTTAAATACTGTTTCTCCCATGGGAACTTCTTAGTTAACTGGACCTTTTTTTTTCCTTGAACTTCTACTAACTAAAACCTATTGCCCTTTTGAAAATCTTAAAATCTCCCAAATTTGCTTTTCTAAGACTTGTTCTCCCACTTCCTTCCATTTCTACACCTCCTCCTTTTGCCATCTCTAAAACCACATAAGCCGTTCTAGAGGGGACTTTTAGTGACCCTGAGACCTTTTTTTTTTCCCTTCCTGAGCATTCCCATAGCTATAATCCTGAGACCTGTTGAAAAACACATACAAACAAAGGGGCCACTAACCACTCTTTTGGGGGTCCCCTGTTTTCCTCACTGAGTCCCAAGAGTCATGGGTAAGTTTCTCTCAAGTCTAAAGCTCTGCTCTGTTACTTTAAACTTCCCAATCTTTTTGGCTTTTGGATACTGGCACATGTGTTATATGTTGTTTCTGCACGTATCTATATGTCTATACACGTGTTTGTGTATTGTTTATATGGTACCAAATTGACTTATAAATGAATGAGTATTCATAAATTAAATAGCCCAAATGTTTTTCAAAAATTTTTATTTATTTTATTTTTATTATTTATTTATTTTGAGGCAGAGTTTTGCTCTGTTGCCCCAGCTAGAGTACAACGGCATTATCATAGCTCACTGCAACCTCAAACTCCTGGGCTCAAGGGATTCTCCTGCCTCAGTCTCCCTAGCAGCCGAGACTATAGGCATATGAGCCCCTGCATACCCAGCTAATTTTTCTATTTTTAGTAGAGACGTGTCTCGCTCTTGCTCAGGCTGGTCTTGAACTCCTGAGCTCAAGCGATCTTCCCACCTCAGCCTCCCAGAGTGCTAGGATTACAGGGGTGAGCCACCACACCCGGCCCAAGTTCACATGAATTTATTAATCTTTGGTTAATAAAGCTAGTTTCATAATTGTTGGTAAAGTAAAATAAAAATGGCTTCAATTTTTAATTTAAACATTTTTGCTTGGGTCTACTGGTAAGACAGATTTATGCTGTCTCTGCTAGATGCATCTAAGGATGCAAAGTTTAGTTTGTCTATGAGCTAAAGTTATGAGGGTTAGCTGCTGGACTCCCCTAAAGCTTTGCACACATCTTACTGTGAGCTTATGTCTTTGATTTTGAGCCTTTGGATTCTGGGGTCTAGACAGGTAGCCATGTGATACTTGGGGACACATGTGTGTCCACAGCACCTGGGCCACCACCTGCAGGGCAGAGCCACGTCCACCATAACCCCACCCTCCCTGGCCCAGATCTGTCTCCGGCTGTGCTGGGAGGGGACAGATCTTCTAGGTATCATTTTCATAGCTCTGTCTTTTGTCCTTGGCTCTGCATCAGGTTTATAAATCCTGGGCCCAAATGGGCCCTGCCCTTCATAGCTGCCCTGGGTGCCACTTGGGTACTCAAGACCCACGACGACTGGGGGAGTCACTGAGGAGAGTACTTATGTCCAGTATCTCAAAGGTTAAGATGAGACGGGCTAACGCAGGGTTATCCTGGCTTTGCTTTTTCAAGAGAAAAAAATAATAACTTAAATGACTAACCTTGTTTTCCATGACCAATTCAAATGTAATTGTTATTTTGATTAGGTAAATATAAATGGAATAGAAGTTTATAAATGAACTTTTAAATAATTATTATATTTTATAATATGTTTACTTAAAGGTTTCCAAATTCCTTTGGTAACTACAACCTTAGAGTTTTGCTAAGTTAAATTAAACCACATATATTCATTGAATACCTAAGTTATTTCCAAATAAGATATAACCCTAAAACATTAATTACTAAATACAGGTTTATGCTTATATACTTTTGGCTTCTTATTTCAGATAAACAAAAGATATTTGGGTTTGTTAGTAAATATGTCCTGTTCCACATTAAAAATTGTTCTATAAAAATGCTTGTTTCTAGAAATTATAAAATATGTATTCATAAAATGTTTTGGTATATAACAGTTCAAAATTACTTCTTAGGTTTTTTACGAGAAATTAAAGTTACTGAGAGTTGAAATATAGTTCATATATGTAATTAAAACTAGAAATAAGGGATTAAAAATAAAAAATTTTTAAAAACCACATCAGATGTACCCTGTAAATATATACAACTGTTATGTTCCAATAATAATTAAAAAAATAAGGAAACAATTCTGGAAGTAAAGTGTACCAAAAAAAAAAACCACAAGATTTTTTGGTGAGAAAAGTTATAAGAAAGGCATGAAAATGTGATTTTTCTTAAAGAAAAAGTAATTTTGTCCAGTTTAGAGGGTTGTTTCAAATTGAAAGAATAAAAAATGATATGGAAAAAACTGAATGGCCATAGAAAGTTAGGGAAAGAATGAGAATAGGAAAAAATTGTAAGAGGTTATAAAAGATACAGAAATCCTACCCTGTGTGGTCAAAGTTGAATGAGATTGGATGGATTTGTTTATTAGGTTTCATTAAAATTAGCTTTCCCCCTTGTTCATCTGTCTGTTGTCAGTATATTTTATAGACTCAAATTATTGAGCCCTCAGGGGGAAAAATTCAAATTTCCCAAAAGTGCATAATTGAATTTCAAATCCAGCTCTCTCGGTAAGGCCCACGGTTTCTACTGCATCACAATACAACTTATAAAGTGCTATGCACATATTCATTCAAGATATTGTTATCATTATTAAACTTGTTTGACTTTAAATAGGCTTACAAAGAGAAATCAGCATAAACAATCTAATTCAACAAGTCTGGAAACCTACTTTCAGTATGGGATAATAAAACAGAAAAGTTTCATTTGCATTTCTTCATTTTCCAACTTCATTTCAATGGAAAAGAGTAATTCATTTAGAATGCACAAATGGTGTTAACAGCACTCACAATCTCCAGTGCATAAGGGATTCTGGTTAACATTTGTAAAATGGAAGGGGCCCAAGTAAGTTTGCCAAAAGGAGGAATATGGAAATTCTGCCCACAGCCAGAACAATGGACATAGATTTGTCAAAACAAAGAACAGTAAAATGAGGGAAGGCAATTTGTCCAGCCCTTGTTATGCTATTTTATGACTATTTTTTCCAGTTGCTGGTTTCCTATTCACTTTAACAAAGAAAAAGATTAAACAAAAAATTTTAGCATTTACAAATTTATATTATCCTTTAGTAGAAGCAAAAGCATAATAAACAGTAAGCTATAATGTTCAAAATCCAAACCAGAAAAACAATCTTCAGTCAGATAATTAAATAGCAAAACTGTCCATTCCAGTTCTACAAAAAGTCTTCAAGATGCATACTGTTCATCTTTGGCACAACTTTAAAGTTCTCATGCTAATAAAGATTAAATTTAAATGTACTTATCCTTAGGTTATTACTGCCTTGAACTAATGGATATATTTTATGATGTTACGCAAGAGTATCTTGGCTTCCAGATTGGCCTTTGGATATTATGTCAATGAGTTACATCTGGACAGCTGGGAAACAGTAATCAGAAAGGTGGGTAAATTTAAGCTTTGAGTTTAAAGTACAAAGCTGGAACAACAGGCCCTGAAAATACAGCCACAAAATAATGCCTAGAGCACTCTTTCTTTAAACATTGTGTGGGCTACACTGTGTGGCTCATGGATGAGCAGTAGTGAAAACAGCTAAGGACCATCTAAGTCCTTTTAAAAACATTTTGCGCACTTGCATTTACAATACGGTATGTCTGTTTTCCCGGTAAGCTGAAAACCCGAACAAGCCATTGCAGTGTTGCTCTAGTACTTCATCTTAGTACAGTTAGTCTACGGTTCATAGAAGACATCAAGTGGGTTTCCGCTCCTGAACTGTGCGCACGCCCGCAGACACCCACAGACACACACACAACACACACACACACACACACACACACACACACGTATCTGGGGGAGAAAAAAAACCTAAGTAAAGAGAAAGCATAAATTCACAGATCCATCTCGCGCTATCAGTTACCAAGCACACATTAAGGACGTGCCCATTTTGTGGGGACTGTTTTTAAACTCTTCTTAGAAACTAACAGGGCTTTGCACTATCAGAGAGTTTTAGTTAAATAGTACGTGATCTTTAAGAAAGTTATTTTAATCTATACTTTCTATGGGTTTGGGGAGGCGGTGCGTAAAGCAGGTGGTCTGCAAGCTCCTGTCACTTTGTGGCTGGGTTTTAAAGGGCTGCATTCAAGGGCTTGAGGCTAACGTTCAAGCCCAAGCTCCACCCTGGGATGTTAAACTCTAACAAGTTGCTAAACTCTACCTACTACGGAAAGTCACTCCGACGCTACGGTTTGACTTGATCTTTGTGGGGTCTGGGGGTCTGGGAGTCTGTGCTGGGAAAGAGTGTAAGGGGTGGGGGTGAAAAGACAGTTCGCACAGGTCGTTGTTTGCTCAAGAGAAGAGCCTCTGTGGGCGTTCTGGAACACGTGCACAGCTCCAGCAAAACAAAACCGACCCGGGTTTCCGGGGCAGAGGGAAGCACCGCTCGTTCAACCGAGTCCAGCTAAACTGTGCTTAGCTACCTGGTAGCCGGGCGCTCGTTTCCTTTCCGTGCCAGGGAAGGGGGCTGGTTCTGCAGCCGAGAGCACGGTCCCAGCCGACGAGCCGTGGCTCTGGGCGGGACCTGTGCCTGATTCCGCATCCCTAGAGCTCCGCACCTGGGCTTCGGGAGGAGGAGCCTTAGGGGTCTGCAAGGCCCGCTTGTTTGTTCTCTCCTCCTGAAATCCTGTGTCACTTTCCGACTGGCACTTTCCCCATGGCCCGCACAGGTCCGGGTTTGTTCCTGCAGCAGTTCCCTAAGGCGCTGGCTTCTGCACAGTCCCCGGCCCCCAAGCCCTTGGCTTCCCCCAACATCGCCCTCCCCAAGGGGTGGGCGTGCAAACCGAGATCCCCTAGCACTTACACGTGGCCACAGCGGGTCCGGACAGGCTGGTGTAACACCTCAAGGCACACAGAGCAGTCGAAGGACGTGAGCGGCAGCTCAGGGTCCCCCCTGCGCTCCAGGGCCCGCGGGGTGGCAGAGGCGGGCGCCGATTTGCCGCTATCGCTGCTCAGCACGGAGCCCATCGCTGTGCCTCTCGCCCAGACAGCTGCCAATAGCTCAGTGCCTGCTGCCGGGTTGTTTTATTGTCCTGCGGTGGAGGAAGGAAGTCCCGGCCCAGCTGTGATCGCCGCCCCCAACGCACTCAGCCAGCGCAGCCCAGAAGCAGCCTCCGCCGCTGCGCCCAACCTGGGTCTGGCGCAGGGCGAGTGCGCGGCCGCGGCTCTGAAATTATCTTCTGCGAGCAGCCGTGGCGGAGGCGCGGAGGCGGAGGCGCCAGCCGCACGGTGCTGGCTGCAACGTCTCGCGGTCCTGGGAGGGTTGAAACCCGAAACCTCAACTGCAGGCAAGAGGGCTTGGGGCGGCAGTGAACCATCCAAGCTATCACACACAGCCTCCTAACCCCACTGTCAAAAGTTAAGAAAAGTGCGGGCCTGGTCGTGCTTAATGGAGATCATAGAACACCCACTTGTATGGTGACGGTCCAATCAGCCCTCCACTGTTGTAATCCTAAGCTACGAAGATGCCCTGTGACCGATTGAGCGTCTCTTAAGACAGTGCTAATCATTACTTCGTCATCTAATTAATGGGTGGGTAGCATGGGGTAGTGGAAAGACGTTCAGAGATTTGGATTCGACTCCTGTCTCTAGGACGGGGATTCTAGCGCTAAATCCTAATATCCCGTTTCCTTGGCGACTCAGGATATCCTCTATTGTTTGTGCTGTTCCCACCCCCTCCCCCTTTAAAGTGACCAAGTATATCATTCATGAACTCATGCATTTAACGAAGACTTACCTGGTGCCCACTGCATGCCAGACTCTGTTCTGGTGAAGAGGACACAGTTCTGAACAAGCAAACAAAATCCCACTTCTCAAATAACTTACTTTTTTTAAAAAAAGAACTTTATTTTGAGATAATTACGGCTCCACATGCAGGTTTAAGAAATAATACATAATACACTGTATATACATACAAGAATACATAATACATTTATATATAATACACAGGATATAATAATACATATAATACACGTATATTCTTACATCCCATAAACTTCACCCATTTTCGCCCAGACTTTATTTTTAATTAGAAGACATAAGTAATCAGCAAATAAATAAATGAACATCATTTCAGATGGTAAGAGCCATGCAAAAGGTAAAACAGGGAGTGAGGTGGGGGAAAGGATAAGGTCAGAGAAGACTTTTTGGATGAAGGGACAGTTGAGCAGAGCAGTAAATAATGAAAAGGCCAGCCATGCAGAGATTTAGGGAAAAGCTGGGTAAGCACTGGGAACAGTGAGTGAGGTAGGACCAAAGAACAGAAAGATGTGTGGAGCTGGATCATGGGGGCTGAGGGAGGTGAAAGATGGAAAGATAGTGATTCATATCTTTATAAGAAAAACAAAAGGCCCTCCCACTATCCCACTTGTGCCTCAGCTCCTGCCCTATGTCCTCTCTAAGGCCAAATCTCTTGTTGTGATTCTGCACTTTTTATGTCTCCGTTTATTAATTATCCACTCCTTATCCCGTTGGTTCAGTGTGGGTTCTGAAACCACCACTCCACTTCCATCTGTCCACAGACTGCTTCATCATCAGTGTCACTGATGATCTTCATGTGGCTAATTCCAACAGTCTTTTCATTCCTTTTCTTGCTTGTATTTGTCAGTGTCAACCACTCCCTCCTTCCAGAAACACTCTTTGGTTTTCCTTCTCTCTTTCTGGCTGTTCTTTCTCAGCCTCCTTTGCAAGAGGATGTCTCCTTCTCCACTGGCTATGGACTAGGGATCCTAGGATTCTGTCTTAGCACCTTTTCCCTTCTCCTCCCTCTCTGACCCCCTAAGAATCCCCAAAATCACATGGAGAGTCCAAAGACTTTCAAGTTCTTTTTTTCTTTTTTGGAGACAGAGTCTTGCCGTGTTGTCATCCTAGCTCACAGCAACCTCAAACTCCTGGTCTTAAGCAATCTTTCTGCCTCAGCCTCCCGAGTAGCTGGGACTACAGGCATGTGCCACCATGCCCGGCTAATTTTTTCTATATATTTTTAGTTGTCCATATAATTTCTTTCTATTTTTAGTAGAGACAGGGTCTCGCTCTTTCTCAGGCTGGTCTCGAACTCCTGACCTCAAGCTATCCTCCCACCTTGGCCTCCTAGAGTGCTAGGATTACAGGCGTGAGCCACCATGCCCAGCTGACTTTCAAGTTCTTATCTCCAGTCTAGGCCATTCAAATGCCCAACTGTTTACTTGACATGACCGCTTGACATAGACACCCTCAGCCCAATGTGTCCAATAATGAACTCATTATAATAACCACCCACCTTTCCTCCTCCAGTGGTTGATCATGCTGTTAGCAGATGGCACAACAATCCACCTCATAGCTCAGTCTAGACACCTAGAAGTCATCCTTGATTTCTTCCTCCTTATTCACATTGAATCAATCACAATCACAATTCTGCCTCCAATATATTTCTCAGTAGCTCTTGAATTGGCTCATTTTTTATCTATTTCTGTGGCCACCAATTATTTTAAATCATTGCATTCATTCTCTCGTGTGACCTACCGCAATAGTCCCTAACTGCTCTACCTGCATCCACTATTGGGTCTCTCTAATCTGTTATCCACTTTGTAACTAAAGTGATCTTTTGAAAAGCAAACATCCCGTGTCACCCTATGCACAAAACCCTTTAATGACTCTCCATAACCCTTAGGATTAAATTCCAAATCCTTAACAGGACCTACAAAGCCCTGTATGATCTTACTCTTTCAATAGCTATAAGCAGGGGGAGGTGGGGAGAGAAACAACAACAACAACAACAAAATAACTATAATCAGTTAAGATACCTTAGGTGGCAGGTGATAGAAATTCAACTAAAAGTGCCTCAATCAATAAAGATATGTATTATCTAATGTGGTAAATTAGTCCAAAAATAAGCAGTTTCAGAGTTGGCTCAGCAGCTCAATGATATACTCAAAGCCTTTAGCTCCTTACTTTCCCCAGGGTGTCAATAGTTTCCTTCATGGCTGGAAGATGTCAGTAATAGCCTCTACAATCACATCTATACACAACAATCTCCAAAACAAAAAAAAGAAAGGATAGAATTTCCTTCTTGCAGCTCTCTCTTCTTTTATATGGGAGAAAAATGTTTCCTAAAGGTCTTTCTCAGCATACTTCCACTTACATTCATTAGTCAAAATTGGGCCATGTTGGCCGGGCGCGGTGGCTCACGCCTGTAATCCTAGCACTCTGGGAGGCCGAGGTGGGAGGATCACTCAAGGTCAGGAGTTCAAGACCAGCCTGAACAAGAGCAAGACCCTGTCTCTACTAAAATTAGAAAAATTAGCCGGGCATGGTGGCACATGCCTGTAGTCCCAGCTCCTCGGGAGGCTGAGGCAGAAGGATTGCTTGAGCCCAGGAGTTTGAGGATGCTGTGAGCTAGGCTGATGCCACAGCACTCTAGCCCGGGCAACGGAGCGAGACTTTGTCTCAAAAAAAAAAAAAATTAGATAAAACTGAATAATTTTAACATAAATATACTCTAACTCAATAATTCTACTCCTTGAACAAATATGTGGGCAAATATAGCTACGAGGAGGCATAAACAGGAATGTTCTTTGAAGCATTATCTGTAATTCCAAAAATTTGTAAGCAAAAAAATTTCCATTCATAGAGGGATAATTAAATATATTACTATGTATACACACTATGGAAGGCAATGCAGCAGTTAAAAAGAACAAGCAAAGATTTTGGTAACACTTAACTATGTATTAGGTATTATTCTAAGTGCTTTATATATGTTATCTCATTTAATCTTTGTAATAACCCTTTCCTGAGAAACAGAGGTACAGGCAGGTTAAAAAACTTGCCTCAAATCACATTTATGGAAAAAGCAGAGCTGGGAGTTGAACCCAGGAAATCTAGCTCTTAATGTCAATGAATCCAAACTACTATGCAATATTGACCTTCCTCAATTTGGGCTACAGTGGAGATATTTCCAAGACACTGTTATCTAAAAAGTGATGTTACTCAAGAATACAAAAAATGAGATATACTCATGGAGGAAAAACATTATATATTTCTCACTGCCTACACACTCGAGGTCACAGCTCTTGCAAACTGAGTGACTTTGACAAGTTTCATCTTTGGTTTTAGTTTCCTCATCTGAAAAAAACACAGGCAATGTTTACCTGTAGAATTGTTCTGAGAGGTTAAATGGAACAACAATGAAACCGTTGGCTCATTGCCCGGAAGGTAGTGTCAAACACATGTGAGTTGTTTCTCTGACCTCATTGGTTCTGCAAACATTCAGTAAGAGCCTACTTCGTGTTAAGCAAAGTAGACAATGTCTAGCAAAGCACCTCACTAAACACTGGGGACACAATCAGGCCCAAGGGCCCAATGGAGTGGACAGCTATAGTTTTTGGCCATCAAGCATTTCTTCACCATCTTCTTCTGTAACAGCACCATACACAATCCTTTTGGAGGAACTGTCCTCTCATCATCCCGGTATTTAACAGATACTATTCTGATTCGTTACTATGGACCATGTACAACGTTAAATGCAATGTATATACATGTATGTGTATGTGTGTGTATGTTTCAGTGATATAACGGTGACTTCAGTGGGGCTGCCACTGACAGTCTCCACTTTTCATCCTTCACAGCCCTCTCCTGGCATGGGTAGAAGTTCCTATTGCTGTGATCTGTAGCTTCCCTAGTGTCTGTCTTTTCTAAGCATAGTTGATGCACTGCTTTTTAAATCTCCTAGCTATGCAGCATCTTACCGTTACTTACTTCTTTCTTGCTTAATTTATTCAGAGTTGAGTTCTGTTGCCTATAACCACACTAATTGACACATTTATCCTGTCCTCAAGGCTTTCATGACCTACTAGGTAATATGAAAAGAAAAAATTGCTTTTACGTTTATAATTCAATATGATAAAATCAATGGTAGAGATCTACACAGTGAAAACAGTCGTGTTAACTTCATCCAGGGAGGCAAGGAAGAGGAGAGAGAAAGAAATAATATTCCAGATACAGGGGCCTGGAATGAAAGAAACAAAGGCATAGTATTCCAGATAGAGAGGACTTGGTGAGCCCAGACAAGAGAGCAAGAACCAGCAAGCTCTTTTCAGAGAGTCTGCAAATAGTTCCTTGCTGATGGAATTTTAAGTGCATAACAGCAGTAAGGAGGAAAAAAAAAAACCCAAAACTAGAATCCTAGGCAGAATTGAGGTCATGAAATCTGTATTTGACAGGTTAATAATTTTCAACTTGCTTCTGTGGCTTTGGGGAGCCAATTAAGAGTTCAGGTAGAAGAATGACAGATCCATACCTGCAATTTTGACAGATCACTCTGTTTATGTCAAGGGTTCTCAGACTTTATCTTGCATCAGAATCACCTGAGGAGATTGTTCAAATGGCCCCATTCAGTGGGCCAGGGTGAACTACAACAGCTGCATTTTTAACAGTCCCCCAGCCAGTGCTGACTGATGCAGGGGTCAACAGACCATTCTTTGGGAAATATGATTCCACTTGATGGGCAGCAGCAGATTCTTCAGGTTGCTTTGACAACAGCAGAGATGTCAGGTGCCAGGGGAGTTACTCACATTCACTCTAATGTACTCTGTCCACGATTGTGCCTCAACACTACTGGACGACATCACGCTGATTAAATACCCTGGCACCGAAACATAGATATTTCTGAACTTATTATACAAAGATAATTTTTAAAAATTCTTATCTATAAACCTATCAAGGGTAATAAAGATTCTTAGTATTCTACAGAAATGCAAACATCTGAGATGTGATCTTGAATGGTGTTTAGCACCCCTTTGCAATCTGATTTATTTGATGATAAAATGAGACCAACATTTTCTCTCCCTGTTTTTTTTGGTTTTTTTTTTAGCTTATAAATAACAGAAAATTATTTCTTACAGTTCTGGAGGTTGGGAAGTCTAAGATTAAGGCACTGGCAGATTTAGTGTCTGGTGAAAGCCCACTTTCTGGTTCATAGATGGTGCCTTCTAGCTGTGTCTTCACATGGTGGAAAGGCCACTCTTCTCTCTTAAAGTGAGCAAGACATCAACACAAATGAAGTTCTGTTGAATGAAGGATTTATGAGTTCCCCCAGGTAAGCCAGCCAAGGCCCTCAGTCTTCTGCCTTGATTGCAACATAATTGGGTTTTCAAACTTGAATTTTTTTTTTTTTTTTTTTTAGACAGAGTCTCACGCTGTTGTCAGGGCTAGAGTGCCGTGGCATCAGCCTAGCTCACAGCAACCTCACACTCCTGGGCTCAGGCAATCCTCCTGCCTCAGCCTCCCAAGTAGCTGGAACTACAGGCATGTGGCACCATGCCCGGCTAATTTTTTCTATATATAGTTTTAGCTGTCCAGATCATTTCTTTCTATTTTTAGTAGAGACAGGGTCTCACTCTTGCTCGGGTTGGTCTCGAACTCCTGACCTCGAGCCATCCTCCTGCCTCGGCCTCCCAGAGTGCTAGATTATAGGAGTGAGCCACCGCGCCTGGCCGTCAAACTTGAGTATTGCCCTCACTTTTTCTGCTAGCCAATCTCATTGCTGTTTGTGGCTAGGTTTCCCAGATAGCATGTTGGGAGCAGCTCTCGCCATGACATCTTGACCACTGCAACTTAGTTCAACTGTGGGTAATCACATTATAACATGTTCTCAAAGCATGCTGTGTCACTTCAGGAATAACTCAGTGAATATTTCGGTAGTTGTCAGTGGACAACAAAACTGGTTAGTGTTTGAATCAACCCCACATTTGGGTTGTTTCTTTTCAATAAGGGCATCTGACCCAATCCTCTCATTTTGCAGAGAAGTTAACTGATTGCCAAGGAGGTGAAAGCATTCACATTGCATCTTTCAACATTTCAGATCAACACATTTGAAATAAAAATGAAGTCATTAAGTACAGTACTTGGAAAGCACTGGCCTATTTATAGGAAATATATTCTATCTGGGGAGGAAGGTCACAAATGGGGAGAAAATGAATAACAATAAACTATTTAAATAGTAATTTAAAACCAAATTAGAAACAACATAACAAAGTAGTCCACAGTTAATTGCATACAATTATAGGATCTTTTTGTGATTTTTTTTTTCACTGCACAACACCAACAACTGCATAAATAGTTTTCCATTGGACAGTCTTCTATTACCTATACAACTAACCATCTTTTATCACATAAGAACGTCAGCGCCTCAGGCTTTAATTTCAAAAAATGTGATTGCTTACTGTGTTGGCATTAAAAGTAAATAATACAGTTAGATTATATCTTTCACCTAGGATGAGTGGAAACGTATTTTATTGGTACATATGAGTGTATATTATATAAATATGCTCTCACTATGGAAGGCTCCTTTAAGTTAGTAGATAATAAAAATAACAATAGATATTATTTTGATTGATTACTATGGAACATGCAAGATGTTAAAGGTAATATATGTATATGTATGTGTATGTATGTGTCAGTGTTATAAAAAAGCACTTATATACATATACATACATGCACATTTGTATACATATATGTATACATATGTTTGTATAGTTTAATGTTTACACAACACTTCTTTCTTTCTTACCCCTTTTTCAAAATTGAGGCTCAGAGCACTTAAGTAACTTGCCTAAAGCCAAACACTCCCTATGTGGTAGAACAGAGTTTGATACCATATGTTTCTTTACAGTTTTTTTCTTGGTTGGGGTCTGTGACTCACGCCTGCACCCAGCACATTGTAAGGCCCAGGCAGGAGGAACACTTGAAGCCAGGAGTTTGAGACCAACCTGGGCAACGTAGTGAGACCTCATCTCTACAAAAAAAAATTTTTTTTTTTTTTGAGACAGAGTCTCACTCTCTTGCCTGGGCTAGAGTGCCGTGGCATCAGCCTAGCTCACAGCAACCTCAAACTCCTGGGCTCAAGCGATCCTCCTGCCTCAGCCTCCTGGGTAGCTGGGGCTACAGGCACGTGCCACCATGCCCGGCTAATTTTTTCTATATATATTTTTAGTTTTCCAGCTAATTTCTTTCTATTTTTAGAAGAGACACTCTTGCTCAGGCTGGTCTTGAACTCCTGACCTCTAGCGATCCTCCCGCCTCGGCCTCCCACAGTGCTAGGATTACAGGCATGAGCCACCGTGCCTGGCCAGAAACGCTATCTCTTAGAAAGAGAGAAAAAAAAAAAAAAAGCTTAGCACTCTAAATTCCCAAATCTAGAAAATAATATATAATATGGTAAAAACAGGCAGATTTAATTTTTTAAAGGCACAGCATAGGTAACTTAAAATATAGTAGTAAAGATGTCCCTAGAGTAAAGCAGATATAAACTTTATTATTCTTATTTTACAAATGGAAAACTCAAGTATATAAATAGACCTAATGCACCATTTATTTCTAGTGTATGCCTCCATGATTTGAAACACAGGGCAGCTGAGAAATAGATACACAGAAATTATGGTAGCAGTTAAATCCTAATGATCTAGAGATGGCAACAACTAGCGTATGGATTTAATGCAGAAACTTTTGGGAAGATTAGTGCTAAGAGCTATTCTGTGCCTCAAACTAAACGAGCAACTTCTCCTCTTAAAAAATAACATAGTGTTAAGAGTTGTGGGTGTCACTTTTGGATATCATATCAAATTCCAAATCACTTGCACCATGTGAAAGAGCCATGTTATCCTCAGATGTTGAAGTAAACAGCTGCCTACAAGAAAGCATTAAAGCAAATACATTTTGTACAGTATTTGTGTTCCTTTTTTTTTTCCTGTTAATGTTCGGTCTTTCTATCCTTTGTATAAGCAATAGAAAATGTGGCACAGAGGAAGTGGAGAGACATGGTCCACTTAGAGATTATGGGCCATGAACAAAAGTAGGGGTGCATCCAGGGGTCATATGGGTGATGACATGCTGTGTGGCAACTGTCTAGATACCATGCTAGGTCCACATGACTGTCTCACAGTGGGTGCCTTGACAGGTTAGGTGGCGTGACAGCTGAATGGGGTCACTACCTGTCCCTTTACAATTGGTAACAGATGTTGAAGGCAGATACATGAATCCATGGACACCAGAATTAAGCTTATTAATTTTAAGACTTCAACTGGGATCATCAAAAGAAAAGTGTAGCATTTCTCCACTTCAGTATGATAGACCAAAGCAATATATCATCATTGGCAATAGAAGTTTATTAAAAGCACAATATCCAAGAGTATATAAAAGATCATATGAAGAGAACTAACTTAAATCCATAAATCCTTCTTCAAAGTACTGGGTGGATCCAGCATGATAATAATAAGCCATGTTTGTATTTTAGTTTGTGTGTATCACTCTGACAAATAGCATTAGCCTATTTTCTTCCTCTATTGATCCTAAAACAAAACTGGCTTCCCTTTCAATATATTAGAGCAGCTACTATTAAAATACCAATGATGCTGTAGTGAGCAACTTTGTGATTAGAAACACGTGGATACAGCCCATCAAATTGGAAACTATTAATTTTTTTTTTACATATGAGCCTGATTAAAGATGATTCTACGTAAAGAAAAAGAAAGCAGGCCGGGCATGGTGGCTCACGCCTGTAATCCTAGCACTCTGGGAAGCCGAGGCAGGTGGATTGTTTGAGCTCAGGAATCCGAGACCAGCCTGAGCAAGAGCAAGACCCCGTCTCTACTAAAAATAGAAAGAAATTATATGGACAGCTAAAAATATCTATAGAAAAATTAGCCGGGCATGGTGGCACATGTCTGTAGTACCAGCTACTTGGGAGGCTGAGGCAGAAGGATTGCTTGAGCCCAGGAGTTTGAGGTTGCTGTGAGCTAGGCTGACGCCACGGAACTCTAGCCTGGGCAACAGAGTAAGACTCTGTCTCAAAAAAAAAAAAAAAAAAAGAAAGAAAGAAAAAGAAAGCAGCTTTACGTTTCCCTGATATTTAACTTTTATGTTTATGATTGCTGACCATAATATATAAACTAACAAGCAAATGATGTCATGGTAATACCACTTTATCAGATTTGTTTCAGAGAATCATCTGGCCTCCATTGCCAAAGGAGAATGAAAATCCAAAAAGTTGGTCAAAAATGGAAATTCTTCATAATGATCTGTAGAGTAGCAATAACATTAAGGACAAGCAGACTGTAAATGAAACAATTTTTATGTTAGGGTAACATAAAATTAACATTAACTATGGATTAATTCTACCCTAACCATAAAACTTATAGGAATAAAGATCAAACAAAAATTTTAAACTGAGCCACAGAGCTTCTGGTACATATACGGCCCAACTCAGAAATAATGGCTTTTTTCTGAGGTGGGGAGGAGGAGGGGATGGGTGAAACCTACCTAACAGGTACAGTGAACACTATCTGGGTGACCGACACACTTATAACCATGACTCAAGCATTATAAAAGCGATCCATGTAACCAAAAATATTTGTACCCCCGTAATACTTTGAAATAAAAAAAAAAAAAGAAGTAATGGCTTATTGTATGGCATTGCAGTGCGCTTTTGCTAGCTTTCTCTGTGTTATCAAAGTGAATATAAGAAAAATCAGGTGATTCTAAGTCAGCAGTTGCAGAGGTAAGAGAAGAATCATTGTTTCCTTCACTTTAAAGCTCCGAAGAGTCCTCCCTCAGGAAGTGCAGTGGAAAAATCAATGCCAGATGGCTCTCAAGGACATGCTGCTAATGGTTCTGCTATTGTTAAATCCCCTGTGGAGAAAATTCCTTCACAGTTAATCAATACAGCAGTGCAGCTCTGCAGACTTTCTATCTCGGCAACCACTGACCTCCACCATAGGAAACCACCCGACTGTCTCACCCCAAGGCCCGGGCAAAGAACCATTTATGACTTGGTTCAGACATAGCAGCAGAAGTTTCCCCCCTTTTCCACTTTTTATTTGTTGTTAATGTGGCATTTTAAACAATTAAGGAAAATTCATAAATAATAGCAGCTACTATTTATAAGGCCATTACTATGAACCAATACTGTACTAAGTGTATTCCATAGGTTAACTTGTTGCATCCTTGACTTCTAAACAGGTATTATCATCCACATTTGAAGTTAAATAACTGGCACAAGACTATGTAGCTTGTAAATAGTGCCGCTGGGATGTGTGACACCAAAGTTTCAGTTTTTTTTTAGACAGAGTCTTGCTCTGCTGCTCGGGCTAGAGTGCAGTGGCATCAGCCTAGCTCACAGCAACCTCAAACTCCTGGGCTCAAGTGATCCTCCTGCCTCAGCCATCCCAATAGTTGGGACTACAGGTGCACACCACCATGCCCAGCTAATTTTTTTTTTCTATATTTAGTTGCCCAGCTAATTTTTTTCTATTTTTAGTATAGACAAGATCTTGCTCTTCCTCAGGCTGGTCTCAAACTCCTGACCTCAAGCAATCCTCCTGCCTCGGCCTCCCAGAGTGCTGGGATTATAGGCATGAGCCACCATGCCCAGCCCAAAGTTTCAATTTTTCACTGCTACATTATACTTTCTGTTCTAAAATACAAAATTTAAAAGAATAATGTCATAAATGATCCCATAACTTTGATAAGTGCTTTCATTTTCTCATATTCCCTTTATTGTTGTTCATCTGAATGTTGCTAGGAACTTCTTTTCTGTTTATTCTTCTCCTAACCCACTCTAATCTTTCCATTCAGGAGTAGTAACCACTTTCCTAGAAGTGGCCTTGAACTCAACACCCCTTCCCCAGCCACCAGCCGCTGTTTATTAAAGAGTGGCTACAATTAGGTCCGGGGGAGACACATGAAGGCTTATGTGTAGCAAAATGCTGTTTATTTGAGCATCTGGGTGCAGATGGGTGGAGGCGAAAAAGAACATCCACACTGAAGGTGAGGAGAGCCTTGGGTTTTATAGAGGGTTTTTCTTGAGGGAAGTGAGCAACTGGGTCAGGACAGCCGCTATAATAAAATTTTTTTTTTCAAACAACCAGGAGGGATAAGCCTGGTCCTTATCAGGAGGGATAAGGAAATTAAGTTCCCCTCTTGCATTCCATTTCTTTATCTCTCTAGGGGTCTGGCAAGGGCTATGTGCCTAATGCACCCCTAGGAAGGGGAGAGTGGTGGGTTTTACAGGTGGTTTGGATGGAAGTTTGGGGATGGTGAATTCTTTAAGCCTAACAGCTACCTGATCCTAAGTGTCTTCTGTAGGAATTTTGAAATTCCGGCAGACAGATTTCAAAAGATAGAGAAGGAAGGAAGAGAGGGAAGGAGAGAAAATAAATCAATTTCTCTTTGCATTAGTTTTTTTTTTTTTTTTTTGAGACAGAGTCTCACTTTTGTTGCCCGGGCTAGAGTGAGTGCCGTGACGTCAGCCTAGCTCACAGCAACCTCACACTCCTGGGCTTAAGCGATCCTACTGCCTCAGCCTCCCGAGTAGCTGGGACTACAGGCATGTGCCACCATGCCCGGCTAATTTTTTCTATATATATTTTTTTAGTTGGCCAGATCATTTCTTTCTATTTTTAGTAGAGACAGGGTCTCGCTCTTGCTCAGGCTGGTCTCGAACTCCTGAGCTCAAACAATCCGCCCGCCTCGGCCTCCCAAGTGCTAGGATTACAGGCGTGAGCCACCGCGCCCAGCCTATCTCTGCATTAGTTTTAACATACAAAATTCAGAAGCTATGTGTAGTCATGTTCCTCGTTGTAGACTAAAGAATAGAGAAAGCCTTTTGGGGCAGTGAGAAAAAAGCAGAAGCACCGGAGAAAGCTGGAGAAAGAGGACCCTTGAATTCCCTCCTTTCAGGTTTTGGCTTTTTCCTGAGGCCCAGCTGTGACTCTGTCCTTGGATTCTGTGAAATGTCCCAATTTTCCAAAAAGTTCTTTCTTTTGCTTAAGATAGCTACATTTGGCTCTTGTTACTTACAACCACAAGATTAACACTTAAAAAAAAAATAAATGCCCTTAGCATTTCCCCAATTGTCTGTCTCTTAATACTGTTGATATGTCTGGAGGCAGAGGGGTTTTGAGTGAAGTCTGGAGTTGCTCCTGCTCTCAGCTGCAAGAGACAGTGATTCCTCGCTGGCTTAAATGGTAAGGAGGTTTACTGGCTCAGGAAGCCACTAGTCAGGAGGAAGTGCAGGCTGCTGTGCTGACTTAAGCCAGGGGCTCCGGCACCATTTCCCTGCTGTTCTTTTGACTTGCTTCCTCCTGAGGCAAGTGGTGAGACAACTGCAGCTTATGAGTGCAAGGAAACTCTCCTAATGTTCCCCAACGCATTTTCACTGGCCCTAATTCTTGTTACAATTCCTGTGGCCAGAGCACAGACATGTGCTGAGGTTAGGCCCGAGTTCCTGAACCAACATCTGGAAAGCAAGACAGAGATTCATCAGGGTCATGTTCCCAAAAAGCATGGCTGCTACTTTAGGGCAAGGATAGAATAGACGATGGAAATTCCACCAGAAGGTCCGCACCACACCAGGCTCACCCCTTAGGCTTGCTAGCATACATACGGTATGAACAGCACTGGCTGCAGAGCCAGACCGCCTGAGATTTTTCAGATTCTTGGCTTTCCTCTGAGTCTTTTTCCTGTCCTCAGCGGCAGCTGCCCCGTCACATTCTTTGCTTACAGGAGGCACTGGAGTCTTTGGTCTGTGTTGAGCAGCCTTTGCTCCCCAGTGACCTCTTCATGGCCGATGACAGCACAGGAAGCTAGGGATGAGCCAGGGAGTTCCTAGAGTTGGTGATCCTCTTGGCCACATGCAAGCTGAGCCCACTGCCATGCTGGATCTTGGCTGCATCTGCTTTTTGTAGCAACTTGGTATTTTTCATGGCCCTGAATTTCTCAGCAGTGGCGCTGGATGTAGAGGTGGTTGGCATGTAGTAAGTACTATCCCAGTGTCTGAGAGACAGTAAGGAACACAGGACTCTGCAAACAGAATGCCTAGCCTTGGATCCCAGCTTTGATGCTCATCAGCTGTGTGAGCTTGGACAGCTTACTTAACCTCTCTGTGCCTCATTCTCATCATCTGTAAAACAGGATTAGTTATGGCACCTACCACATAGGATTTGGAGAATTAAGTGAGCTAATATATGTAAAGCCCTTTGAAGAATGGCTGGCTCACAATAAGCCCTAAGTGTTTCCTAATATTATTATTACTATTTATTGTCTTAGGTTGGATTCCAAGGAAATAGACTCTGAGAGGAATTTGGGTACAGGAAAGTTATTGGGTAGTACTTTTGGGATCCATCAATCACGTGAGTGAGAGAAGGAAGCAGGTTTTGGCAGAGGGAGAAGCTGAACTGTGATGCAATTGTTACAGAGGACTCAGCCTATTCCATGGGGGAAAGAGGGAGCAGGGATTCCATGGAGCAGGGATGATCCTATAGAGCTGTCTTTCATTGAGGCCTTGGTACCACTCCTTACTCCACACCCCTGCGCCCAATGTTGGATGCAGACTGCCCCTGAGGAAGGGGAAAGGGCAGGACAATACCTAGAGTGGGACATGGCTGTGGGCCATTAGTGGACTTCACTCCTAGCAGCTGGCGAGAATGAGTACCTTGGTCATGACCCCACTCATATGAGATGCATTCACCTAGGAATCAACCCAAAGACTCATCCAACTGTGGTATCAACATCAAGTTCAGCAATCTGGGCATTGTGCTGTCATGTTTATCAGTTCTGGCTATAGCTTCTCAGAATGATGAATCACCTCCCAACACCCCAGTATTCAAAGAGCAAGATATCTGATTAAAAAATTGGAAAATAGGAGACTGGGCAGCAACACACAGTGTTCACTGTTCTAAAACACATATCCCCCTATCCTGTTGGACAGGAAGAGCAAGAGCTCTCATGCAGAGGGGTGAGGCCCCTGGTTGACCACACTGGCATTCTGAGGATGTGTCCCTGAGAAGACTGCCCTTTCCATTCCCCTTATTGGGCCCTAGTTCTGTCTTCTGGGAAGATCTCCTTTATCCAGTGTCCTCCCTGGCCATATTTGGGGTGAGTGTTAGCATTGAGTCCTCTTCTAAGGGCTATATGTATTAAGCAACCTATTTCCTGATGATAGACTTCCCAGGTCATGGGAATTAAATGGTCCTAAGATTTTCAAAGTGAGAACATTTTCAAAAAATCCTCGACAAACATACCCATTCACAAAATAAGAATGGTCTAAATAACTTAGGCCTTGGGATCCTGAGGTAATAACTGGAGAATGGGATGGGTTTATCAGATTGGGTTATACTCCTACAGCTGGGACCAGTTTCTCAACCATGTGGCTAAACCGATGATAAATGGAGGAATGGATGTTTGGGAGTGACCTTTGCATTGCTCTGTTAGTAATTCAACTGGATTGACTGGTTTTATGGGCAAGATACATAAAGCACTCATGAATTTGGAAAATTTTGTAGTATGATTTCCTCCGATCATACTCAAGAATCCCAAGCTATCCTTTTGACCTAAAGAATCACTTAAAAGAGATTGTCTATTCTAGAATATAGTTTAGAGGTGAAGGTTTAACAGGGATTTATGTCAGCAGCAAAGAAGAACAATTAACAATTTAATTTATTTGGCCTTACTTATATTACTATTATAATGGTAGCTGATTGTTCATTTGCATTAGATGCTCTGATTTTGAAATCATTAATGTCAAGGGTTAAATCACTGCACACCCCAACCCCCACCTCCATATACACACAAACAAATCCAAAGTTACTAAACCACTGACAATTTGCCAAGTGGTCTAACCTTTGACAGTGTCTTTACCTTGGTAGGTGTAAAAGAACTTTCAGATGTGATGCAATTGCAGATTATTAGCACATTGGCTGCCATCCTAAAAAAAAATTTTTTTTCCTTGGGGCCATGGTGTTTTATTATGAAAATAGAATAAAGACTTTAAAAACAAAACAATCCTTTCTAATTTAATGAAAAATGTGTTTTTTTTTATTGTTTTCTGTGAGTGAGTTATATGCAACCTGAAAAATAGTTCACATGGGTCTCAAGGTAAAGAGATGCATGAACTACATGAGCTTCACGAGGCCCCAGGCTCAAAACTAGCATGAGTTAAATACAACTCACATGACAGTTAATGCATTAAGCAAAAATGCAAAAAATGCAATAAAAATGCATAATGACAAGGGTTAAGTAAAAATGGGGAGTTATGTCTGTCTCCCAGATTAGGGGCCTTATCTGATTCAACTTTATAAACCTAACATTCTAGCACAAGGTCTTAAACATGGTAAAAACATGGTAAAAGTTTGTTAAATCATAAGTGGAAGTTCTTTGTAACTGGTCACTCACAATTACTCCACATTTACTAATATTTTTAAAATGAGCTCTGTTTGGAATGAAATTTTTACTTTGCTCATCTATCTATATACCTAGCATAAATGGCAGAAATCTAGTTGAGTTCTTGAGCAATTGAATTTTTAATATTAATGTCAACATCACCTTATAAGCAAATGAAGCCTTCTAAATTAGGTGAAAGTGGTTGAAAACAACTTGCTTTCCTAAGGTGTGAAAAAAATATATCATCTGAATTTATGTAGTGAAAATGTTCTTTATGGGAAAAGCAAAAATGAGCAAGTTTTCCAAGGCCTTATCCCTCTATAGAACACATGAACACATATGAATAATCACCATGCAAATTTCACTGATTCTTAGCCCCACAGTGACTGATACAGGATCTCTTCCACCCTCTTCCTGTTTACCCGTAAGTATTTCTGGCAGTTATCATGAGATATCCTACCTAAGCTTGCAAAAGAGTCTATTTGCATTGGCACTATCATTGCTTCATAGTAACTCCTTTATCAGACTATCCCCCACTTTGCTGAGTGCTGCTACATACCCTTGCAGGGCTGCCCCACGTCTCTAACACAGGGCTGTCTGCAGGGTGATTCTGCAATTTTGATAGTCCCCGCTGTCTCTGTTCGTTACTACCATTGATAAGAGTCTCTTTCCACACTAGTAAATATAATTATGTAAAATATTTTTATTGGCTCATAGCATTGTTTATTTGGAAATATCAGAATTTATAGAATTTTACCACATATTAATATTTTAGTGGCATTTTTTGCGTATATGATAATTGTTGTAACCAATCCCCCATTATTGGACATTTGGTTATTTCCTTTTTTGCTGTTATAAATAATGCTGTGATGAGCATCCTTGTAGTCAAACCTTACACATTTCCTTAATTTTTGCTTTAGGATCATAATTGCTAGTATAATCTGTTTTACATGATTCTTAATAACAAGGAAATGATTTCATAAGCATTCAAGGACTGAATAGTTTTCAGAATTTAGAAGAGCAATTTTCTATAAAAATAGAAAACACTAATGATCATACCATGTATACCAACTTAATTACCAGCTACAACAATTCAAGGAAGAACTGTCCAGTGGCCTGGACAACTATCTTCCTGGCTACATTGGTTTTGTTTAAAAACTGCTCACCATCAGGTAAACAATATGGTTTTGTAACTATTTTCAGATGTTTTTATTGTTTTGCCTTAAATATATAATTAACCATTTGAATCTTTTAAAAAACTGAATAAGGGCCGGGCGAGGTGGCTCACGCCTGTAATCCTAGCGCTCTGGGAGGCCGAGGCGGGTGGATCGCTCGAGGTCAGGAGTTCGAGACCAGCCTGAGCAAGAGCGAGACCCCGTCTCTACTAAAAAATAGAAACAAGTTATCTGGCCAACTAAAAATATATATAGAAAACAAAAAAATTAGCCAGGCATGGTGGTGCATGCCTGTAGTCCCAGCTACTCGGGAGGCTGAGGCAGGAGGATTGCTTGAGCCCAGGAATGTGAGGTTGCTGTGAGCTAGGCTGACACCACGGCACTCACTCTAGCCCGGGCAACAGAGTGAGACTCTGTCTCAAAAAAAAAAAAAAAAACAAACAAACAAAAAAAAAAACTGAATAAGAACTATGATCCTCGTTAGTATAGTGGTAATAGTTATCTCAAAAAAAAAAATAGAAAAAAATTTTAAACAATAAATAAGAAAAAAATTTTAAAAAGAACTAAATGAGCTCTTTTAATTTTAACATTTTTCACCTGTTTATGTGATGCGAACATTTAAACAGCAGAAGTAAATTTTGTATAAGAGCACATTCTAGGGAAACTAATAATGGGAGCTCTAATGAGGGCAAAGAAAGGACTTAAGGAAGTTTCTAAAGCAGAGCTGCTGTTTGATGTATTAGCTTCTAGCTGAAAACTGGAAATTAGGAAGGAGACTACAGTTCTCAACATTTATGTCAGTTCTGTTTTGTTTCTTCTACTGGTCTCTTCCCTGTTAACCAGAATCTAAATCTCGTTTGCTAGGGACAAGTCCCAGGCCAATTCTCTACCTCTTATTCCAGTCTTCTTTCTTTTTCAGAGACAAGTTCTGTTCAACATAACCCTATCTATCAGATAGGGAATTTCTGGTAAATAGCTCTCCCAGTCATGATCGCTACATTGAGTGACTTACAAATTAGCCACTTGCCTAAAATAATAATAGGTATAATTTATATGTACTATGCACTGGACTAAAGTCTTTAATTATTTGGATACAACCCTAGGTTGCTATCATCTGTAAATAACAGAAAACTGACTAAAGCTGGCTTAAGCAGTAAGAAATTATACTGGCTCAAATAACAGCAAATGTAACAGTATTATTGGCTTCAGGCCTGGTTTGATCAGGGCGCTATCTCCATTTCTTTGCAATTCTGTCCAGTTCTATATATCATCTTTGCTCCAAAGCTGATTTCTCTGGTGGTGTGGAATGAGTGCTGGTGGCATTTGGGACTACTTATGTGTTTTTGATGTATGGAATAAGAAAGAGACGTTTTGTGATTCCCCTTAATAGAGTAAGGAAAAAATTTCCCAGAAGCCTCCATTAAGCAATTTGTATGGCTGGGCTGCCATAACAAAATACCATAGACTGGATGGTTTAAACAACAGAAATTAATTTTCTCACAGTTTTGGAGGCTGGAAGTTTAAGGGCAGGGTGCCACCCTGGTAGGGTGATGTGAGAGCTCTCTTCCTGGCTTGCAAATGGCTGTCTTTTCACTCCATCCTCACATGGCAGAGAGTGAGCAAGTTCTCTGGTGTCTCTTCTTAGGAGGACACCAATCCCATTATGAGGGCCTCACCCTCATGACCTCATCCAAACCTAATTACATCCCAAAGGCCCTATTTTCAAGTACAATCAAATTGGGAGTTAGGGCTTCAACATATGAATTTTGGGAGTACACAACTCAGTCCACAGCATCCTTGTTCATATTTCACTGGCCATCCCTGGACCAATCATTAGGAAGGAAAATGGGATTATAATGACTGGCTTAGATGGATCGACTGAGGTGAAAGGATTTTGAGGAGTCAAGCACAAAGTCTAACACAAAGTAGGTATATTTCACAAATGAGGAAACTGGCTCTGAGAGATGTTCAGTATCCAGTGGGATGGCATACATGTAAGTGGGAAAGCCAAGGGTAAACTCAACTGACTCTAAAGCTCTTGTGCTTTGTACACCAGCATTGCTTATTTTCTTTTCTACTTTGCAGTTTATCTGTACCTTCTAGTTTTAGGCTATTTTCTCTTTTGATTGTGGATAATCTTCCCCTTGCCCTTGCAACCTGAGTGGGTACAGCACAGGGCCCTGAGCTTTCTGCCCCATCTTTGATGCTAGGCATGGAGGGGCAGGCCCAAATATAAACAATTCTGCTCTTTGCACTGCTGTTCAAGGCCTTTCACAGACTACTTCTTACTTAACTTTTTCAGTGGAATGCTACCCTTTCACTTTCCTGAAATCTCTACTCTTGTCAAATAGGGCTGCTTACTGAACTCCAAACACACTTTCCGTTGTTGGCTTCATTATACTTGTTCACACTGTTCAACCTGACTGGAGGCCTCTGATTGTTTTTGTTTTTTTCTTTTTGACCCCCTTGGAAAAAATAGAAACTTTAAAGTAAGATACATACGGGTCTGCTCTTTACTAGCTAGTGAGCTACAAAAAGTTGCTTAAACCCTCTGAGCCTCAGTTTCCTCCTTTGCAGACTATGGATACTAATACCTACTCCATAGGGTTGTTCTGAGAAACAAGAATCCAGGCCAAGTGTTGTGGCTAACGCCTGTAATCCTAGCACTCTGGGAGGCTGAGACAGGAGGATCACCCAAGGTCAGGAGTTCAAGACCAGCCTGAGCAAAAGCGAGACCCCTTCTCTATTCAAAATAGAAAAATTAGCCAGGCCTGGTGGTACGTGCCTATAGCCCCAGCTCCTCGGGAGGCTGAGGCAGAAGGATTGCTTAAGCCCAGGAGTTTGAGGTTGCTGTGAGCTAGGCTGATGCCATGACACTCTACTCAGGGCAACAGAGCAAGACTCTGTCTAAAAAAAAAAAAAAAAGAAAGAAGGAAACAAGAATCCATATGTGAAAATTCCTGACAAGTAATAAGTACTTAATAGATGAGAAATTCTTCAAGACCTAAAGTCCCACTTCCTTCATAAATTTTCTTTTATCTTCCTAACCTGAAGCAATTACTCTTTCTTTTTGAACTCGCATAAAAATTACAGCTAACACAATTGGTTTGACTATTAACCAGGCACTATTCTTTGATAACTCTTCTGTTGCTGTCTTGACTGCTATTTAAAACTTTTATAACTATTTAACTTTCCAATTAGATTATAAGCAACTTGCACCCTCTGCATTATGTAGCACAGTGTCTTGTCCAAATGTTTGGAAAGAATACCTTGGGTAAAACTTTCTCTTCTTCAGGCACAATTAACAGTATTTTCAATGTTAAGTAAATAGCAGTCATTGTCAATTATGAGGCTGAGAATAGAAATACTGACATAGGAAGATTATATCCCCCTGCATTTTGGAGGATTGCAGGCATGACTGTGAATAAGCACAAAGAGCCTCAATGCTATTCTGCATGGGATGTGGCTCATACTGTCTCCAAGATTCTTACTAATTGCAAAGGCAGCCTGCTTATCCTACCCAGGGGTGTTGGGTCATAATTATCCCACCTTTTTTTTTTTTTGAGACAGAGTCTTGCTCTGTTGCCCAGGCTAGAGTGCTGTGGTGTCAGCCTAGCTCACAGCAACCTCAAACTCCGGGGCTCAAGCAATCCTCCTGCCTCAGCTTCCCAAAGGAGCTGGGACTATAGGCACATGCCACCATGCCCGGCTAATTTTTCTAATTTTAGTAGGGTCTTGCTCTTGTTCAGGCTGGTCTCGAACTCCTGACCTAAAGTGATCATTCCGCCTCCGCCTCCCAGAATGCTAGGATTACAGGCGTGAGCCACCTTACCCAGCCAGCTATCCCACCTTCATCCCTTCTTGCCCCAGTTTATTAAGCTGGCCTTTGCCTTGCTTCCTGTTGCAAAAGTTATTTTTCTGGTATCCTTCCAAGTATTCCATGCCAAAAATGACATATAATTTATTGTCCTAAGCAGGACCCTGCTGAGGATAAGAAGGGATGTTATTTATAATTATATCAAGACAACAGACAGCATATAGTACTGTCTCAGGCCAACTATCCATACTTCTGGTACAAGAGCTTTGCCTTGCATTTGACTGTTCTTTCCTTGGGGACAAAGAGCCTGTCCCCAAAACTCAGGCTGGTTAGTGAGCAGAGGTCACAACCAAGCAACAGACCTCCCAGACACTGATTGCCTCACTTGAGGACACTGTTCTTTGCCCTCCTGGCTGGACTTCTGTTGTCAGCTGAGTCAAACTCTCCTGCCTCCTTTCTACGTGAGTCCAGGGCTAAGTCCCAAGATTAGCGCCTGTTTTATTCTAAGAAAACAGTTGTACTTCCTGCAATAGGGCAAGTGCTGCTGTTAATCCAATCAGCTGGTTAAAGTACAAGTAGTCCCCAAATAAGAGCACATAGTCACAGGGTGCTTTGCACTTAGAAGGCTCTGCCAATTATACATTCCCAGTGTAATCTACAACACTCCCAGCCTTGCACGAAGTAGGTCATTGGGTCAGAATGCTTTAGTGAGTTCCAGCAAATTGCAGTGTTGCCTTGGCTGTCACTCCCAACAGCTTCCTTCCCACCCTGGCTTTTCTCCTGGGGGCCTTTTGGTCTCTTGGCCAAGTTGTGAACTTGGGTTTCTCTGACTCTACTTTTAGACACTTGCCACCAAAATACTTTCCAAAGCATCTCTGCCTCTCATTATAATTTCTCCTTTATTAAAAACACTTTCCCTAGAAGGCCATGTTTAAAATGCACATTAACCTGAAGGGAAAGGATGCCAATTATGGCAGATAGGATGCCACTGTTGGTGGGTGGGGGGATCTCTAGACATCATTTGCCAAAGAATTATCAGTATAATTTCATCTCCTCGAGGACATTTCTGGTAAGTAGGAGGACAAGATTAGAAGAGTTCAGTTAAGAATCTTCCTTACAGTAAATTTTGTAAACAAAAAGTTCTCTGAAAAGGAAGTTGGAGGAAAGAGACCTTATTCCAGTGAACATTTTGCAACCTGGGGAGACAGCCTTTGGCTTAAAAGGTACATTCCAGAGAACAAAGGGAAGCCTGGGGTTTTATGGTAAAAGTTCCTGCCCAGGGTTTCCAATCAGGTCATTTTTTTGCAAATGAAGAATTGAAACTTACTTAGTTCTGAGTTCTGATTGGTTGATACAATGGATCCCTGACTGGTTAATACAGCTGAGCTATGATTGATTGATGCAGCTGAACCCTGATTGGTTGAGGCAGGTGAGCTCTGATTGTTTGGTTTAGGTGAATTTTGAAAGTCCCAAAGATGAAAAGGTGTGAGTTTTCAGGCAACTCAGAGTATCTGTATGACTCCTAGGCAGCAAATAGCCCCTTGGCTCTATTTTGGATTCCGACCCAGTTAGCCACTCAGGATCCATCTTGAAGGATTGGCTTTTTTTTTTTGAGACAGAGTCTCGCTCTGTTGCCCGGGCTAGAGTGAGTGCCGTGGCATCAGCCTAGCTCACAGCAACCTCAAACTCCTGGGCTTAAGCAATCCTCCTGCCTCAGCCTCCCGAGTAACTGGGACTACAGGCATGAGCCACCATGCCCGGCTAATTTTTTTTTTCTATATATATTTTTAGTTGGCCAGATAATTTGTTTCTATTTTTTAATAGAGACGGGGTCTCGCTCTTGCTCAGGCTGGTCTCGAACTCCTGACCTCGAGCGATCCTCCCTCCTAGGCCTCCCAGAGTGCTAGGATTACAGGCGTGAGCCACCACGCTCAGCCAATAAACACTTATTGAAGTGAATTTATTTGAGTTTCAAATGGAGAGATCACCAGAGGAAGGTACATACTGGGAATAGGGGATTGAATTGTGAAGAAATGTGAACCTTAAAGCCAATCCTGGCCGAGAAGAGCGAGACCACGTCTCTACCAAAAATAGAAAGAAATTATCTGGACAACTAAAAACATATAGAAAAAATTATCTGGGCATGGTGGCGCATGCCTGTAGTCCCAGCCACTTGGGAGGCTGAGGCAGGAGGATTGCTTAAGCCCAGGAGTTTGAGGTTGCTGTGAGCTAGGCTGATGCCACGGCACTCACTCTAGCCTGGGCAACAGAGCGAGACTGTGTCTCCAAAAAAAAAAAAAAAAAACACAAGCATTTATTGAAGTCAACTTTGTGCAAAGTATTATTCTAGGTGCTGATGATACCAAGAAGAATGAGACATAGTTCTGGCCCTCGAGCCACTCAAAACCTTGTGGGCTACTCAAGGAAGAATTATGCATTCCACAAAACATATTATCTGTCCCCACTCAGTCAAAATATCATCCCCCAGCGTGTTTTCAATTTATTTGAAAATTACATACACAATTTTATTAGAAAAGCAAAAGAATCACAGTAAAAATGATCCACCACTCAAGTATATCTACTGAGAAAGAATAAATTATACATGCTTCTTTCCAGGAAAATTTCCCAGCAAGTTGTAAGTGCATTCTAATTCTCTGTCTTCTGGACACTTTTATGGTTGTTGAGTCTCCATGTATGTATACAGTAGCTTAAATACAATTAGATTCACATTTATCGTAAATCCCGATGTCTAATTCACTCCCATCCCTGTGCATACTGTGCATACACATAATTCCCTCCTACCTCTTTCAGGAGCCAGAAAAGAGAAGAGAGTAGGACAGGGTATCACAGCTGTCTTCATATCGCTGGAAGGTTGACACTTGCATGAAGGATACATTCAATCTGCTTTTCTCCAAAAGCATGTGGATCTAGGTAAGCATTAATGAGCATAGTTAGAAGAAACATAAGCAAAGCCTTCTAATTATTAAGATTTTCCTAAAAAGAGGACAGGATGTCTTGAAAGGCATTGAATTCTTCTTCATTAGCTTTAAACAAAGCAAAGGTTAGACAACCTCTTGAAAGGGGTGCTATAAAGATGAAGATGCTTATGTATTTTTACAACACATCAATGGCCTGCACTCAGGGAAGGGAGTGATCCCAGAAAAAAGCTGAGCCAGTTTGAACAGCACTGAACCTTTTCGAGCGCCCCCCCTTTTTTGCTGTTCCCTAAAACCCCAAGTATGAAATATTTATTGAATGATCTTTCTTATGGGAGTGGAGGGAACTTGATAAAACACAATGTTATCAATGGGAGCGCCCAGATTTGGAAATTCTCAAGGAGGTATTACCACTAGGATTGCTGATTGTGTGTGCAGCCTCTGCCAGCTTAGAAACTCACATCTGTTGGAGGAGTGACTCACTTTAGGCTAAAAGGCTAAAGTGTTGCTTTAAAAAAGAGACACAATCTGGGCCATTATTCAAGCATTTAGAACAAAGTTTAAACCCAAACTGGGATCAGTGCCTGGGTATTCATCAACTTTGCAAATGAAAACAAAATAAACTTGAAAACAATCTGTTGAGATGAAGTAGGGAAAAGAGTCATAGGTAAATTCACATGTGTTTGTGAAGACGCATTTTGAGTAATGTGGTTCATCACGTGCTTAAGTTTTAAACAAGTTGAACATTTTCTTCACAACTGTCTTAAATAAGACTGTATCATTAATTTCAAAAACTGTTTGGATACTGTCTGGCCTCTTAAGTGTTTACTTGGCTCATTGTCTGGAAAATTAGCATTCTCAGATCCAGAACTCTAAATTATAAAGAATTATTTCTCATAATATGAGATCTCGCAATCTCTGCCAGCCCTTCACTGTTGTTTTATGTATCCCAAAGAAAAAAAATCAAAGCTGGGTGCAGTGGCGCAGGCCTGTAATCCCAGCTACTCTGGAGGCTAAGGTGGGAGGACTGCTTGAGCCCAACAGTTCGAGACCAGCCTGGGACACAGCATGGCACTATCTCAAAAAAACAACAGCAACAAAACAATCTTTTGAAGGATAGCTTCACTGGAAAAATTGATTGAAAAAAAATTAAAATAGGCAGGGTGCAGTGGCTCACGCCTGTAATCTCAGCACTCTGGGAGGCCGAGGCGGGAGGATTGCTTGAGGTCAGGAGTTCTAGACCAGCCTGAGCAAGAGCGAGACCCTGTCTCTACTAAAAATAGAAAAATTAGCCGGGGGTGGTGGTGCACACCTATAGTTCCAGCTACTAGGTAGGCTGAGGCAGGAGGATCGCTTGAGCCCAGGAGTTTGAGGTTGCAGTGAGCTACAATGACACCACTGCACTCTAACCAGAGCAACAGAGCGATACTCTGTCTCAAAAAAAAAAAAAAAAAATTAAAATTAATTAAAAAAATTTTTTTTAAATTATACTAGCTTATACCTACTGAATCATCATTCTGCTGGGCATTATTCTTTATGTGTATTAACTCACTTAAGAAAATCTACTTTATTTCAGTGTACACATTAACATGTCAGGTGCAAAAAAAATTTAAAAAAGGAAAAAAAAGAAAATCTACTTTATAGGTTAAAATCTTAAGGAGAACAGACCTTTTTTCTATCAAAGCAGTCCCTGTGTCGGTGATCTGAATAGCAGAAATGAGCCTTGTTTTTGGTTTTTATTTTGTCCTGGCTTTTTGTGTGTATTTGTTCTTGCAAGAATTGCCACACTTCACGTATTTGAGTCTTCTTCCAGAAGCGTCAGAAAATAAAATTTATCTCCTCTAAGACCTCTAATAGCAAACCTCAGACCCACTGAATCAGAATCTCTAGGGGCAGGACCCAGGAAGCTAATTTTTAACAAGCACCCTCCGTGAATGTTACGAATATTAAAGTTTGAAAACTACTGCTGGTCTTCCTCTTGGCATAGTCAAAGTTCCTGCAGCTCCTGTTTTTGTTTCCCCTTTGGTAGCCCTCCCCCTGAGAGTGTTCCTCTTCTGCGGTTTTCCCTTTTTTCTCTACTGCAGGTAAAATGGAAAACCTACATTATCCTAAGAAAACATATTTGGAGCTCTCTTCCTGATATTTTTCATAAAATGCCATATATTGGAGGAGAAGTGGAACAGAGAATGCCTGTGCTAGACAGAGGTGGTTCTTGTTAATAAGGTTGAGAATCCAGTGAAAGACACCAAATGCTTAACAATCACATATATACATCTTCAAGATTTGAACCTATAAATTTTCTCTATTATTTCCCATATTATCACTTACAGTGGCTTACTGTAGTGCTAGAAGTTTCTGTTTTTCAGGTTCTCCCATCTCTCACTATCTAGGCTTATTTAATCATCTATTACTGTACTATTACTTTTGAAAAGTAATACATGTCTATGATGAAAAATGAAAACAGTAGAAAAGAATACACAGTGAAAAGTAAGTGTCTGTTTAATAGTCAGTGAGATGGCGCTGTGGCCAGTTCGTGGGGTGTTCTCCAGAGATATTCTGTGCATATCAATAACCCTTCTTTTGGTATATATAACCAAATGTACACAAATGGGAGCTCACTGTATACAACATGCTACATTTTGCTTTATTCATTGAACAATAGACCTTACTGATTGTAAATCAGTAACTCATTCTTGTTAAGAGTGTGTCTGCTATGTTAGAATATAATGTAGTTGTGGTTCCCCTTCTCTAACTTCATGGCTCCTAAAGTGTCTTGCCAAGACACTGAGATCTCTTTAACTACTGTGCTCACTCTGTCTCCAGGCTCTCTTTACTGTGCTTCCTTTTGGTTTGCTTCAATATAACTGTAATGAAATAGTCAACGGTTATGTAACCCCATTCTCTTTTTCAGACTTATCCTAGGTAGATCTAAGGTTCAGCCAAGGCCGGGCGTGGTGGCTCACGCCTGTAATCCTAGCACTCTGGGAGGCCGAGGCGGGTGGATCGTCCGAGGTCAGGAGTTCGAGACCAGCCTGAGCAAGAGCGAGACCCCGTCTCTACTAAAAAAAAAAAAAAAAAAAATAGAAAGAAATTATCTGGCCAACTAAAATATATATAGAAAAAATTAGCCGGGCATGATGGCGCATGCCTGTAGTCCCAGCTACTCGGGAGGCTGAGGCAGTAGGATCGCTTGAGCCCAGGAGTTTGAGGTAGCTGTGAGCTAGGCTGACGCCACGGCACTCACTCTAGCCCGGGCAACAAAGTGAGACTCTGTCTCAAAAAAAAAAAAAATAAATAAATAAGGTTCAGCCAATAACATTGCACAGCTCACAGGTAAAAAGAAGGTTAAAGGGATATTGAGGAGGAGAAGTCTCTGAATCATACACAAATATTTGCCAAAGCAGTGTTTTTCAACTCCAGGTCATGACCCATTTATAGGTTGTGAAATCAGTCTAGTGAGTTTACTAATTCAGCATATGTTAGAAAGAAAGAAAAAGGAAAGTAAAATAGGAAAGTTGTGTGACACATATAGAAAAGGTAAGTATTGCTTATGAAACTTTTGTCTCTGTTGAAGTCACAGTAAAAAAAATAAATAAATAAGGGAAAACCATTGTCTCACGTATATCCCCTGGGAAAACACATTATTTAAATCAAAGTAAGGGGTTTATGGGCAAAATAAGTTTGGAAAGCCTGAGAACCAATTTGCCTTTTGGACATTCAAAGCTCATATTAGCATATTAAAAGCCCTGTATAGTCTTGCAGTGAAGAAATCTGTTTAACTACACATTTTCCAAAGATTGGCTACAGAACTTTTTCCATATTCTGGGGATAGCATCTAGTAGCAATCCCAGTACTGACGTGGAGGGAAGGCACTTTCCTCTGTGCTGTCACAAGCCTCTGAATTCTACTGGGAAATTAATCTCCAAGAGTGCTAACTCTTGCTGTCCTTCAGATTTTGAGGGTTTCTTTAATTTTTTTTTTTTTTTTTAGAGACGGGGTCTTGCTATATTACCCAGGCTTATCTCAAATTCCTGGCCTCAAGCAATCCTCCCACCCTTCCAAAGTGCTGGGATTACAGGCATGAGCCACCACACGCCCAGCCCGTCCCTGAGTTTGATCTACTGCAGTCTAATCTGATTATTATTAGGAGGACATGATGGTGTCTGTGTGCGTAGCAAAGTACAGGCCACTGATAGTAAGGAAATAGCAGCACATGTAAATTTGCTCAGTCTTAATCTGATATTTAGGATTAATTGGTCTCACCATTTCTTGCTTTTGATCACTCATTTAAATCCCAGGGTTTCTTCCAGGTCTGTAGCTAAGACCTCTTCTCAAGCCTCCTCCAATTTGGGCATCCTAAACTGATCTGATGCCAAAGTTTGAGATCCCAGGGCCTTCCTTTGACCATAATACCTTCTGCAGCTCCACTAGTGTTACATAAAGAGGACTGGGGTCAAAGTCCTAACATCTAGGAATGATGCAGTAACTATCCAGACTGAGATATTGTAACCCTGGAAATTTAATTTACTCCTCTGTGTCTCCAATTACCGTATGTAAAATAAGGAAATTGGACATTGATCTTGGAGATCCCCTCCTGCACCAATATTTGGGCTTTTATCCGGTGTTCTTGAAACTTCTTCCCTCATTCTCTCCAGTCCTTCCTCTCTTCTTCCTTTCTTTATTTACTTTCGAAAGTTTTTTTTTGAGGGTCTGCTCCTTGCCAAGCATTGTATCAACTGCAGGAGATCAGATGGTGAGCAATAATCTTTACATCCTGTTCCCAGTAATCACCTGCTTGGACAAAGTGGTGACTCCTAGCTCTGTCCAATCTCAGCCCAAGTGCATTTAGATCAAGCCATCCTTTTACAAGATCACTATTATTACCACGGAAAACATTTCTTCATTTCACAGAAACACCTATTCTGTTAAAAATATATATATATTTATTTTTTACATTAGAAAACAGACCATGCCCGTTTCCTGTTTGGGATGCTTCCCCAGATAACAGCGCCGTTGTTCCCTTGGAGAAAAACTTAATGTCATTAAGTGCTGCCAAGGTTCAACATTATATTCATATAACAGCTGGCCAAGGTTCACATTATATTCATGCTTGAGATAAGTCCCATCCAATAGAATTCTCTTCACGCAAGAATCACTTCTGAGCTCTAGCTAGAAGAAATTTAAAATTTTAAAAATTAAAAAATTAAAAATTTTCTATTTGTTAAATGACATTAAAAGAAGTATACTCTCCAGATGGTAGAAGATAATAGTTACAATGTACTTTGTACTGGTCACATCTAGAACACTATGTTCAAATCTAAGCATTACATTTTTAGGGCAACAGAGGCAAATAAGAGAATTCTTAGAGAAGAGAAGGAATTTAAAACCACATAGAAAGGGAACTGCTAAAGGTGTGTATTTTTAGGCTAGAGAAGGGCATATTTTAGGCTAGAGAAGGGCACACAATAGCTGTCTAGCTCTCTTGAAATATATCCAAAGAGGCAGCATTCTTATTATATATTCCTATGGAAAGTAAAATCCAGATAAAAGGTTGAAGCCATAAAGAGACATGAAGCTCAATCTAAGATCTAGATTGGTCTTTGCTTATGTACTTAGTGACTTCTTTTTTTTTTTTTTCTTTTTTTGAGACTTTTTTTTTCGGAGTCTTGCTCTGTCACCTGGGCTGGAGTGCTGTGGCATCAGCCTAGCTCACGTCAAACTCAAACTCCTGGGCTCAAGTGATTCTCCTGCCTCACTCTCCCGAGTAGCTGGGATTACAGGCACGTGCCACCATGCCTGGCTAATTTTTCTATTTTTAGTAGAAACAGGGTCTCGCTCTTGCTCAGGCTGGTCTCAAACTCCTGACCTCAAGTGATCCTCCAGCCTCGGCCTCCCAGAGTGCTAGGATTACAGGCGTGAGCCACAGCTCTCAGCCCTCAGTGACTTCTTGATCAGCAGAGGTAACCAAATTTAGGCTAGACTATCATTCTGCTGGAATATTGTAACTGTTAATTCTATTTTAGATATTAGATTTTATGTTCCTTCTTGATCTTTGGTCAATATGAAATGCAGAATCTCATGAAGGAATTAGCCCACGTTTTACAATCTACAACAAATATGAAAAGCTTTAGCTTATACAATTTGATATAGAACCTAGGTCTTTTTTTGAAACCCTGTTACTCACAGCTCTAACTGCAAAGTTGTGTCTCATCTCATTCATATTTCTGATATATATTTCCAAGGATAAATAGTATAAAATATCTCATGACCTCAAGGACATAGTGTGAAGATATGGATTACCTGCAGAGCCAGAAATGTAGTTTTCAGCTTTTTAAAAATTGAAACTTCAAGAGTATTTTCTTAAAATAGATTGAGTTCAACTTGCCCTGCAATTGTCTGGAAGAAAACCTGCTATCAATTTTCAGAGAATCATCCTGGAAAGTGCTCTCTGCCTTTTAGAAGTAGGATGAAATCGCCTCCCATGTCTGTCACATCCTGCGGGTGGGCAGAGTGCCTCTAGGAAATATTACTGGGGATGCACTGGTCTGAGTGAAGGATGAGAGTGAAGGTAACAGGACAGAAGCAACGAATGCATGGGGTGGGGTGGGGAGAAGTAGAAGGGTGGAGGTTACCAGATGGGGAGAGGGAGGACGGGCAGGTGCCACAGCAAGCAGCGGTTAGGATAGTCAGCACAGCAGCTGAGCATGTGCACAGACACACGCAAGGGGACTGTGGAAAGAGTAGGAGTCTCCTTCCCTTTCCAGGAGGGCATTTAGATGGATTATAGAAGAACTGTATCCTCTCAGATTTCAATCCATTAGTTTTGAAAATAGAGAAGCTTATAGATTCTGATGCTGGTAATACTACTGCTTTATATTTCAGTGCTATCTGGTATTATTCAAAGTTCTTTCACATTTTATGGGACCAACTATAACATTTTAGAAACTTTAAAATTTTCTTGAAATTTTTGTAGCCCCAAACCTGTTTACTGACTGAATTCAGAGTATCAAATGTCTTTGTAAGGTCAGTGAATTTAGTGGGTGGCTGTGATGATCTCTGCATTTTATTGTTGCAGTAACTAATACAAAGATCATGTCCCCAGCTTGACTTCACTTTCTGGCCCACTGTGTAGTTTGGAACATTAGAGTTAGTTCTGTGGTGTAGAATATTGTCCAAAGGGCGTTTGGCCAGGACATTGACTCAAATGCTTATAAGTGTGAAAGGCAGATCCAGGATGCAGTTTACAAATTTATTCTAATAAACCTTATGTTCATGTAGTTTTAGGGCTTGTGCCAGTGATTCCTCGAACTAAAGAAGAAATGTTGAGTATTATTTTTCAAATTAACATTCTTCGTACCTTGCAGTCTTTCTCAGAAAATGCCAACTCTGTTTTAATTTCTCAAATAACATTAAGAATTCTGTTCAGGTCCATTTAGCAAGTATTTGTTGAGGATATAGTAAAAATACAAATTATGACATTTATAAGCATCATGGCAACAGAAGGGAGATAGTATATAATGGATGAGAGTATGGGGTCACAGCTGCGGTGGTTCATACCTGTAATCCCAGCACATTGGGAGGCTGAGGAGGGAGGATCACCTGGAACCTAGGAGCTCAAGACCAGCCTGGGCAACATAGTGAGACCCCGTCTCCACAAAAAAATAAAAATTAGCCAGGCGTGGTAGCATATACCTATAGTCCCAGCTATTCGGAGGCTGAGGCAGGAGGACCACTTCAGCCTAGGAATTTGAGGTTGCAGTGAGCTGTGATGGCTCCACTGCACTGCAGCTGGGGGACAGAGTGAGACCCTGTCTCAAAATAAATAAATAAATATTGGCCGGGCGCGGTGGCTCACGCCTGTAATCCTAGCACTCTGGGAGGCCGAGGCGGGTGGATTGCTCAAGGTCAGGAGTTCGAGACCAGCCTGAGCAATGAGCGAGACCCCGTCTCTACTAAAAAATAGAAAGAAATTAGCTGGACAACTAAAATATATATAGAAAAAATTAGCCGGGCATGGTGG
>CM052443.1:30873808-30925833 GCA_028533085.1 Varecia variegata
TTCTAATTTCCTTCACTATAAAGCTATGGTATTCATGTAGCTGGGACTACAGGCACACACTGCATGCCTGGCTAAGTTTTTCATTTTTAATAGAGACAGGGTCTCGCTCTTGCTCAGGCTGGTCTCAAACTCCTGACCTCAAGTGATCCTCCCACCTCGGCCTCCAGAGTGTTAGGATTACAGGCTTGAGCCACCGCACCTGGCCTAATAAACCTACATTGATGAGATTTTTGCTGCAGTCATTTACTTCCATCAACACATATATACATGGGGAGAATCACAGAGTGATCACCCACTCCTAATGGGGTTCAGAAGCTTATAAACCATCCTGACAAAACAGGTTATGCGAAGGGGGCAAAGAGAAATTTTACTGAGGGGCAGCAATATATTACCAGGGAGAATGGATGGACTTGGAAACCGAGATTACCTTGTAAATGTACATACATATTTTTTAGAGACAAGTTCTCACTCTGTTGTCCAGGTCAAAACAGGTGCATTCCACCACACCCAGCTAATTTTTAAATTATTCTGTAGAGACACGGTCTCCCTATGTTGCCAGGCTGTAACAGAGGAAATGGCCTGGAAAAAATGGCAAAAATATTTTCTGTCTCTTTAAAACATCCTCCTTTTTGAGAACTAAAGCCTGCATCCCTGCCTCAGGCCAGTGGTTGGGAGGACCAGAGTAAGTCTTTTGTTTACTTATGCGACAGGAGATGGCCCAGCCTGACCTGGTAAAGGGAGATCCTGGGCGGTGGTCACGAGAGAGATTGTCTTCACTGGAGATGAGATGATCAGAATCATCAACTGTAGTTGAACAGTAATTGCCTGAAGCTGAGAACACAGCCTTTAAAAGCTCCGGATTTCTGCTTCTGCGAATGTTCCGGAAATTTGGAGTTTTGAGACGAGGAGGTCTACTATTTTTCCTCCTTTGCCAGCAAAGTAAACTCTTTCCTTCTCAAACTGCTTGTCCTTGTTCTTTTGATTCGGCCTCCTGGACAAGTGGCTGAGTTTTCGGTAACAAGGCTAGCTGCGAGCAATCTTCCTGCCTCAGCCTCCCAAAGTGCTGGGATTAACAGGCCTGAACCACTCACTGTGCCTGGCCTGCAGATAGTTTTCTTTGACAGTGAAAGAGTAGTAGTCAGGTGTGGTTGCATTCTTGGTCTTACTGGAAGGGGAAGAAAAAACAACTCTTCTCCTTGGCAGGCCTGGATCTTAGGCAGATAAAGGCCTGTCCTTTGGCAGAGATGGTCGTGGAGGGTAAAGTTGGAGAGACCTTGAGGCTTCTTCAGTTCATTTCAAAGTGTCATATTGTTATAGAAACCACAGGAGGATTTCCACCTAGGTCTAGTTGCTTGCTGCACAAAGAGCCAATTATTGAGACAATGAGAATTGCCAAGGAAGAAAGCAATTTTTTTTTGAAACAGAGTTTCACTTTGCCACTTTGGGTAGAGTGCAGTGCGATGGCATCATCATAGCTCACTGCAACCTCAAACTCCTGGGATCAAGCAATCCTTCTTCCTCAGTCTCCCAAGTAGCTGGGACAATAGGCACTGTACCCTGCCCAGAAGAAAGGAATTTTTACTGAGAAAGATGTTCGTAGTGAGAACAGGAAAATCAGTCTCAAACCTGTCTCCCAGGGCTTTTTAAGGAGGGGCTATGTGCATTGGGGAAGGTTGTGGGGAATAGTGAATCTTGGCATCAGGAAGTCTGCACAGGGGTCTTTGGAATCTCAACTCCATTGTCTTTCAGAAATTCTGCCATTTCTGGGAAACAACTCAGAAAGGTCAAGTATTTATTCATAGTTACAGGGTTCTGATCATTGAGCTCTACTGGCCTGAGAATCTAAAACATAAGAGAGAGAAAGGATCATAAAAAAAAAAACAAATATAGGGGCCATTGATATCTGCTCATAGAGCTGGTTACAATATTGGGGGCTATAGGTTTCTGAGCCCTGACAATGCCAAATAGGTCAATTTTGTTAATTATATTATTCAAATATTAAATATTCTTACTAAGTACTTTTTTGTTTTATCAATTATTAAGAGGGTCTGTCCATTTTTTCTTTTAATTGTTCTGATTTTATCTTTATGTATTTTGAGACTATCTATTAGGGAAAATAATTTTAGAATCATTATAGATTCCTGTTGAACTGATGATATCATTCTGAGATGTCCTTGTCCTGTTCTGCTTCTCTTAAGAATGACACTCCCACACACTTGTGTTCCCAAAAGTTTGGTACTTGACCGTGAGGCTGAATCAGTGAGAATGAATGAGGAGGACAAGTGGTTTGAGGACAAAGAAAGAGAAGTTTGTTAATTTGCTGGCAAATGAGGAGGACAGACTAGCATCTCAAAAGTCCACCATCCTGTCTTTAAGCAGAAATAAAGGGCTTTTTAAAAAGGATGTTTTGGCTGGGTGAGATGGCTCATGCCTGTAATCCTAGCACTCTGGGAGGCCAAGGTGGAGGATTGCTTGAAGTCAGCAGTTCAAGACCAGCCTGAGCAAGAGTGAGACCCCGTCTCTACTAAAAATAGAAAAATTATCCGGGCATGGTGGTGAGCACCTGTAATCCCAGTGACTCTGGTGGCTGAGGCAGGAGAATTGCTTGAGCCTAGGAGTTTGAGGTTGCTGTGAGCTAGGCTGACACCATGGCACTCTAGCCCAGCTGACAGAGCAAGACTCTGTCTCAAAAAAATAATAAGAAAATAAAATAAAAGGGGGGTTTTCAGAGGTTGGGCTTGGATATAGGTGACCAGTGTCACAGGTCCTGGCTTCAGGCTATTGTTGTTTTACTATAATTGGTGGTTTTCTTTCTTTTTTTTAAATTTTTTTGCCCCACAACCTCCCCTATAATTGGTGGTTTTGATGGACTGTATCTCCAGTGACAACAATCTTGTGACCCTTTTCCAGACAGTTCTGTTCTGCCATCTCCTGTGGTTTAAGATACTAGAAGACAAAGGTAAAGACTAGTTTTCGGCCCTTTGATTACTGTCCTCAGGAAGGAATGTAGGTTTTAATTCCCCAAAAGGGTGGGGATTTTAAAGAGATAACTCAGAAAACATTTCATTTCATTTGAATTAAATCATCATGTTAATTGTCCACAAAATTTTACCATCAGTAATTTAGTATAACTCAACAGATGGCGGCACTTCAGTTAACACATTTGTAAATCTTCTGGTATTCATATGCCTGAACTTATTTATTCATTTTAAGTCTGGCACAGCTTTGCATTGCTTGCTCTGTAATTATTTTTCTTCAGTTGTTTCTTTTGTGTGTTATGCATGGGCTGGTTGTCGTATTTTTGCTATTAGCTAGAACTATATGAAAATAATCTCAAAATAAATCTCATTTTTCTACCTGAGTCTTTATATGGCTATGCCTTTGTCATTATCTCTCTTCTTCTGTCTTCTCCATTTCTCTCCTATTGCGCTCTCTTCCCTACTCTGCTTCACAACTCTGGGGAAAGATTACACAGAAGACAGTAAACTGCTGTGTCTTAATGGCATGTTTGGTTCAGAACCATGGAGAGCAGCCCACATAATTCAACCTAATGACAGTCATCGTATGATTACGCCAGTTCTCAGTTGACCTTGTTCTAAACCCTAGGGTTTAGAGCAGTGCCTGACATATAACAAATGTTCAGTAAATATTTGTTAAATGAAATGAACTCACCATATTGGAATCAATTCAAGCAAGATTGTGAACACTTTCATAGTTCTTGATACATGCCACCAAATTGCTTTTCAAAAGTAGGGCATTCATTTAAAGATCCACCATCTAAAACTCCTGTAATTTTTCTCTTTATTTCCTTTAACCATTTGAGTTATGTGGGTGATGAAATGAGTGCCGACTGTGTACTTGCCCTCAAAAGACTCAAACTTCAGGTGAGGGAACAGATAAGAAAACAAATAATTACATTACAGTGAGATCGATTCTATATTAGTATATGCAATGACATGTAGAGGGACACCTTACCTCTAGACATGAAGGCCAGGGAAGTCTATCTCATGAGAATGTGACACTGAGCTGAATATTGAAAGATAAGAATTACAGGTGAAAAGAGTATGATGAAGAAGTAGTAGTGAAATTAAAGGAAGATTTTATATCCAGCTCATTGCTTGTCCCTCCCATAACCCTTGCAAAAGTACCTGACTATTTATCACTAGTCAAGGCTAAATGAAGCAAGAATGGACACTGAAAAACAGCAATCCTTTTATTTGTCTTAATAAATTGAATAAGAGTAACAAAGGGAATAATTTATTACACCATATGGAGTTAGGTTTTGGACAGCCATAGTAAGGGCAGTGCAAAATGAGTAAAGACAGAAAGTCAGGGGTGTGTGTGCATGTGCGTGTGTGTGTGTGTGTGTGTGTGTGTGTGTGTGCATAAAAGGAGGAGGAGGGAAGGAAAGAAGAAAAGAGATGGAGCAAAGGGAGAGAGAGAGACAGACAGACAGACAGACAGACAGAAAAAAGCACTGACTCCGTAAGAGAAAAGAGACTGAGATAAAATGGACAATAAGACAACAAGAATCCTGATTGAGGAAGTAGCTTTGGCTCCAGCATTTCTATTTTTGTTTGTATGTTTCAATTCCTGTTCTTGGATTCTATGAAATGTCTACATTGTGAGAATTTACTTTCCCCTGCATTCTACTTGAGTTATTTTGAGCGGGTCTCAATTTTTCTGTAACTAAAGCCTTAAGGAAAATGTATTCTAATTAAAGGGAGCTGATAAAAAGAGAGAGAAAGAGATTCAAGAGAATCCAAGTGTTTCAAATACGGTTAAACCTTTTCATTTACAGGGGCAAAAGAGTGTCCAGGAAAACAAAGGCCAGGTCAAAATATACCCTAATATGTCATGCCAGGAATCTGGGCTATGGAGAGTCGGTGAAAATTTTTATGGAAGGGAGTAACATGTCTAGATATGCATTTGGAAGAGTTCATTCTACAGAATGGAATTGGAGCTGGGCAAAACTAGAGGTTGGAAGAGTAGTTAATTGGCCACTGAAAAATTGAGGTGAGGGATCTTTCTAGAAACCTCCATGCCATGAGAGCCCAGTGGAGGAAGAAACAAATGTGTGGGCTGAAGTGTAAAAGAAGAAAGATGAGGCAGAGGTCCAAGTAAAGCACTTGCTTGTGCACATGTGAAGGCCACAAGATCAGAAACATGGAAGGCCAGAGTCTGGGGACGCTGGTACAAGTTGCTGGACTGCATGCTACTGTCTAGAACTTGCCTCTCAGTGGAACTAGAACTTCATCACCATCCGATCCCCAAGGCCACCTCTGAGAGACCATCTTTTTTTTTTTTTTTTTTATTGTGTTCACAGCATCAGAACATAAGAGAGACCATCTTGCTCATACGAAAACAGTCCTTATTGGTCCTTTGCCCTAGACCTGACATTTTGGACTAGTTCTGTTCTCAGTTGTGGCTGAGTGTAACAAATATACAATAAATCACCTTCTGCTATTTCAGCTAAAGAATAAAAAAAAATTGTGAGGATGGAAAGAAGAAATGGAAATGATTTGAGAGGTATGTAAGAAGTAGGAAGGCTTTATAAGAACTCTCTATATAAGGAACATGTTGACTTTTTGTTACATTTATGACACATCTTTTTCCCTTTAAAATTTTTATTACTTTTTTTTGCCAAATAATTAATTTAAATTTTGAAGTAGGCTGGGCATGGTGGCTCAGGCCTGTAATCCTAGCACTCCGGGAGGCTGAGGCTGGAGGATCGCTTGAGCTCAGGAGTTCAGGACCAGCCTGAGCAAGAGTGAGACTCCGTCTCTACTAAAAATAGTAAAAATTAGCTGGTTGTGGTGGTGCACGCCTGTAGTCCCAGCTATGCGGGAGGCTGAGGCAGGAGGATCACTTGAGCCCAGGAGTTTGAGGTTGCTGTGAGTTAGGCTGACGCCACAGCACTCTAACCCAGGCAACAGAGTAAGACTCCGTCTCAAAAAAGAAAATAAAATAATAAATTTTGAAGTAGTTAAATCTGCCCATTTTTTCTTTTGTGATTCTTCATATTCTTAACCTTAACCTTTTTTTTCCCCCACAGACAGGGTCTTGCTCTGTTGCCTAGGCTGGAGTACAGTGGTGCAATCACAGGTCACTGCAATCTTGAGCTCTTGGGCTCAAGTGATCCTCTCATCTCAGCCTCCTGATTCACTGGGATTATAGACATAAGCCACCATACCGGGCTTATAGTCTTAAACTTAACATTGAATTTATAGGTTAATTTGGAAAGAACTGCCATATTGACAGTGCTGAGTCCATAAACAAGGTATATTTGTCCATTTATTTATTTTTTCAAATTCCAGTGAAGTTTTATAATTTTCTTCCCAGAGGACTTCCATTATTAAAAAATTATGTATATAATATACTTTATGCTATATATATTCCAATATTCTCAAATATGTTATTGCTATTGAAAGATGTATCTCTTAAAATGTCTATTTTCTAATTATCTGTTACCAATATGTTAATAGTACAGTTGATTTTTTTTTGTATTGGTCTTTTATCTAGTAAACTTGTAGAACTCTTTTTCTGTTGTTGTATATACTTTTTCTATAATAAAAAATATATTTTCTATATAGAACATATTACTGCCATGACATATCTATTTGTTTTTCTTTATGATCTTATACCATTTATTACTTTTTATGGCCTTAATTATGGCAGCTAGGACCTCCAGAATTATGCTGAATAGGAACAGTGACAGTGCACATACTTAAGTAAAGGAGTCAATTAACCAAGAAGACTTAGCAATACTGAATATTAATGTAGCTAATGAAGAGCTTCAGGCGCTGGGATCGCTGTGTGGTTCCCGGGAGCAGGCTGAGCTGGAGGGTGACTTAGGCTCGCTGAGACAGCATCTCAGGGACCATGGCGGAGGGAGATAATCAGAGCACCAACTTGCTGGCTGCAGAGACTGCAATCTGGCAGAGCAGCTGCAAGGGTGGGGAGAAGTGATGCTGATGACGGATAAAGACCTCGGATGGGAAAGAGCCAGGTTTCCACCGGCCATCATGGGTGTGGTTTCTTTGGTGTTTCTGATGATCTACTATCAGTGTTTCCTGTTTTGTTATGTTTTTGTGTTTGGCTGACTACATTGTTCCTATTCTAGCACCTAGAATTTTTGGCTTCAATAAATGGACCACCGAAGAACAGCAAAGATTCCATGAAATCTGCAGCAATCTAGTAAAAATTTGATGCAGAGCTGTGAGCTGGTGGAAACACCTCTTTGCACAAAAAGAAGAAAAACCTAAAATGTACTTCATGACCACGATCTTGCTGCGGTTGCTTAGGTGGGCCAATAAGTCCACAACCTGCTTCTCACCTACCTGATAGTGACTTCCTGAGTGTTGCTTCCTGGACTTAACCAACATGGAATCATTTCGAAGTACATTGGAATGGCCAAAAGGGACATAAACAAGCTTCTCAAACAAAAAGAAAAGGAAAATGAATAATTCACTGCTTTATTCAATGTGATTAATGGAGTTTATACATTGTCCCTGGGGACAGTTTCTACTATACTCTCTGGATACTAAAATGTTAAAGAAGTAGCTCTTTGTTCTCCCTCACTCTGCCCACAGTTAATAGAAATTCAGACTCACCAAATATGGTTTTGTGCACAGTGTCTTCATGGCAAGTGTAGTTGGGTACATTCTCATCAGTTGGCCTTATGTGGAAAACTCATTAGTGAGTATGACTTATTTTGATTTTTCTCCCCCGGTGTTAATTGAATTCTTACTTGTAGGCAACTTCCTTTAAAATTATATAGTGGTGGACTTTACTCTTTAGGACAGTTAAAGTGACTTTGAATTGTTGGAGTTGATCTTTGCTTTAGCTAGGTACAAGGTAGTGGTCTGTGGCTACAGGAAGCTGGTTCTACTGTCTGCTTTCACAGTCTGCTTAAAAAACTGTCTGATTTCAGAAATATAGAAACCAAGTTTACCACTTCTGATGAAGAGACCAATTAAGAATCATTCCTCATTCTGTTTCTTTGCCGTGGGAGAAGAATCCCCATGGAATAAGTTGAAACTAATTTTATGCCCTAGTGTGTGTAGGTTTCTCCCTTGTGCAAAACTTAGCAGGTCGTAGGAAACATTGCTCCTTTATCCCAAATGAGAAAAATCTGAGAGGCTTAGAGCTCTTGTTCCCTTGCATTGAGACTTCAAATTAGTAAATTGGTAAAGGCTTTTTAATAGCAGACTTCCAAAAGATAATATTTAGAATTTTTTAACATGCTTTTAATTTCACGTTTTCAGCTGACTTTAGCTATAATATACAGCAGATTAAGACTTTTGTCTATGACCTTCACTCAAAAACCAGCCAGTAAAGGCCAAAAGTCTTCTCTGTTTCATCAAGATTCATTTCGAATACAAAATACAAAAATATTTCGAATAGGAAATATTCTTACCTGACTAATTTTTGACCAGAATAAGCTTTAAAGGTAATCCTCAATATTCTCTTTTTATGGTAATTACCTGTCCATTTCAGTCCCCATAGATTTGGCATAGGAGATAGTGATTACACTGATGTCTGACTTTTTTCCTAAATACTTCTCTGAAAAATGCAAGGACTGTTGGTGAGAGCAGACGTGAGGTGATGATAGTTGGCCTCTGGTCTACTTAGATTTTGTAACTCCTTGGAAAGTTTCTTATAATCATTCTTTCCTTCCCAGTAGCTAGAAATTTAGAGTAGTTGAAATCTGTAGGAATGAACCTCTGAAAGCCAAAAATGTGACATATTTGGGAACAATTCTTAAACTGATTAGCTATAATATAGTTTGTGAATTTATTGCACTAATGCTGTAAAACCTGTACCTTGTGGCATATCTGTCCCTATTAAGTGTTAAATTCCTCCTCCTTTAATATTGCCGTAAATGGTGGTACCCATTGTAAGCATATGTTTGATTTTTGTAAACTTTCATGTGAAAACTACCTTAATTTTACCTTGGTTTCTTCATTGTAAATAAGCCCATCTTCCTACCCATATTTTTTGTGTGTATACATGTTCTACTGAATTCTACTGCTTTTGCAGTTTTAATTCTGTGTTATTTCTTCTACTTTGTTTTGTATAAAAGGGGAAAATTTAAAAAGCTGGGGAAAAAAGAGCTTCGAATTTCATGCAGCAAAAGTTGATAGAAGTGAAATGAGAAATAGACAAATCTGCAATTATAGTCAGATATTTCTATACTCCTCTCTTAATAACTAATAGAACAAGTACACCAAAAATTCACTTTTAATCTAAGAATATAGGAGAACGTATCATTCTAGGCCAGGCGCAGTGGCTCGTGCCAATAATCCTAGCACTTTGGGAGGTTGAGACAGGAGGAGGATTGCTGGAGTCTAGGAGTTTGAGACTAGCCTGAGCAACATAGAGAGTCCCTGAATCTACAAAAAATAGAAAAAATTAGCCAAACTGCACAGGCATGCACCCATAGTTCCCACTTCTTGGGAAACTGAGGCAGGAGGATTGCCTGAGCACAGGAATTTGAGGTTGCAGTGAGCTATGATGAGGTCACTGCACTATAGTCCAGGCAACAGAGTGAGACCCTGTCACAAAAAAAAAAAAAAAAGGACATATTATTCTATAAGGCTATCAGATGTTGGGGCTTAGAAACCAATACCCTAAAATGTGGTGCTTTGTACATACCTAACTGAAAAGGTCTCTCTGACCTCTCCCCTCACCCACCACCTGTCCTCACTACCCCCACTCTCTCTCTAAAGCATAGGATTCTCTGAAGTTTCTTATCTGCCTGAAGTACAGAAGTCTACCAAAGTAGAAAACAATTACCACCAGTCCCTTCCCTGAGTTTTCATTAACTAAACTCATATTGTACGAGGGAAGACTTAAATCTGTCAAGAAACATGGACAGACCTTTGTCATGAACCATGGTCTACTCTGCGGGCCCAACAGACATTGTCCGAGACCACTGCGTGTTCTTCAGGACATTGAATTCTCCCCATAATCATTTATTGTCCTTCAACAGAATTCCTCTTCTCCCCAGTCCCATGATCTGTCTTGCCAGGATCCAAGCCGCCATTCTTTCATAGTTAATGGTCAGAGTCCATCTAAGCATTATTTAGATGTACTGAGATGGTATATAAGCTTCTGTACCCCTTTAGGGAATTGAGTCTTCATTCTGAAGGCTTCTTTGTATATACATTAAATAAATTTGTATTCCCTTTCCCCAATTAATATGCCTTGTGTGAGTTGATTTTTCAGTGAACTTTCAGTGGACCAAGAGAACCCCTTGGCTGCTACAAAGAATAAACATAAGGATATAAGAACAGATATAAAAATAGTGTTGTGAGTTGAATTGAGATATGTTGACTTCCTAATCCCTGTAGCTGTGAATGTGACCTTATTTGGAAATAGGGTCTTTGCAAATGTAATCAAATTAAGATGAGGTCATATTGGATTAGGCTGGGCCTTAAATCCAATGACAGGTGTCCATATAAGGAAAGAAAAATGTGAAGACACAGAGACATAGGGAGGAAGGCCACATGACAATGGAGGCAGAAATTGTAGTTATGCTGCCACAAACCAAAGAATGCTAAGAATTGCTGGCAACTACCACAAACTAGAAGAGGAAAGAAGATTCTTTCTTAGTGCTCGCTTCGGCAGCACATATACTAAAATTGGAATGATACAGAGAAGATTAGCATGGCCCCTGCTCAAGGATGACATGCAAATTCGTGAAGTGTTCCATATAAAAAATTTTTTAAAAATAAAATTAAAAAAAAAAAAAGATTCTTTCTTAGAGCCTTCCCAGGGAGCATGGCCCTGCTCATACCTTGATTCCAGACTTCTGTACTCTAGAACTGTGAACTAATAGATTTCTCTTGTTTTAAGTCACTCAGTTTGTGACAATTTTTATAGCAGGTTCAGGAAACTAATACAGATAGATATAAAGATACAAGGTAAGGATAAAGAAGACTTGAGCAACAGCATCAATCAACATGACCTAATTGACATTTGGAGAACATTCATGCAACAATAGCGAAATACATCATTTTTACAAATGTGCATATAACTTTTACCAAGATAGACCATATTCTGAGACTTAAACCAAATCTCAATGGATTTAAAATGATTCAATCAGGCCGGGTGCGGTGGCTCACGCCTGTAATCCTAGTACTCTAGGAGGCCGAGGCGGATGGATCGTTTGAGCTCTAGAGTTTGAGACCAGCCTGAGCAAGAGTGAGACCCTGTCTACTAAAAACAGAAAGAAATTAGCTGGGCAACTAAAATATATAGAAAAAATTAGCCGGGCGTGGTGGCACATGGCTGTAGTCCCAGCTACTCGGGAGGGAGGCTGAGGCAGGAGGATTGCTTGAGCCCAGGAGTTTGAGGTTGCTGTGAGCTAGGTTGATGCCATGGCACTGTAACCCAGGCAACAGAGTAAGACTCTATCTCAAAAAAAGAAAAAAAAGGTTGTTTCAGATATTCTGAGTTCCTTGAATTTTCATATATATATTTTAGGGTCAGCTTGTCAATTTCTATAAAGAAATCATCTGGGATTTTGATAGAAATTTCAGTGCATCTGTAGATCAATTTGAGGAATATTGCCATTTAAACATTTAAGTCTTTCAATCCATAAACATGAGATATCTTTCCATGTGTTTGTCTTCTTTAATTTCTTTCAAACTACATATATTTTTAACTTGTGTAGCAAGTTAACGAAAAAGTGCACAGCTTTTGGGGATTGCTTAACAGTTGTAACTATTCTTTTTATTTTTATGTAGGTAAAATCATTTTTAATGTGTCAGAAATCAAAGGCACTTATAAAAAGGGACTCATTAAAACAGTATCTGTTGCCTCAAAAAAATTTTGAAATAGAGGCAAAAAAATCACAACAAATTCTATTAATAATTAATGTATAAACTGAAAAAGTACAATGAAAAGTACTTGAGACTGGACGTCAGGAAACTGAGAGGCTTTTTCTATCTGTGTGCCTAACTAGGCATAGAACCTTGGGAAAGTGGTTTTATCTCTCCAGGACTATTTCTTCACATATAAAATGAGATTGTAATTTTTCCTAAATAGAAAATCATCGATCAAGAGAACTATTGTACAACATGGGGATTACAGTTAATAACAATGTATTGTGTGCTTGAAAATTGCTGAAGGTGTTGCCGGACACAGGTTCAGCTGCCTGCCTCCCAAAGGCCAGATGTGAGAGGCGAGTGTTGGTGAAGGAAAGGTGGTTTCTTCAAGTGCCAGTGTCCTGAGGAGATGGGGGACTCTTGTCTCAAAGACCATCTCATCTCCTCTACTTACTGAACAACTTATAAAAGGAAGGGGTAAAGGGAGTTGGTGGCAGAAAGCAAGCTTTGTGCAAGTCAGCAAGACATGCTTGGTGGTTATCAGCAAACAATAGGTCATCTGGTGGATCTTGTCTTCAGCAGTCTGCGGTTGGCCTATACTGGACTCTTGATCTGTTTTTCCTCAAGGTCGTTTTCTAACCTTGTGTCGGACAGCAGTGTAAGCAAGAAGCAGGTTAATTCTAAACTTAAGACAAAACAAACCGAAAGCACACTGGAAGCAAGATGGCTCCCCTTTAGCTAGTCCAGTGCGATAGTCTGAATGGCCCTTGGGGTGTGCTTAGAACAGTAGATTTTAAATGTTCTCACCACAAATAAATGACAAGTATGTGAGGTAATGTATATGTTAATTATCTCATTTTGGCCATTCCACAATGTATATGTACTTCAAACTATCATTTTGTACACCATAAACATATATACTTTTTCTTTGGCAACTAAAAAAAGATAGAAAATAGGTCAACAAAAGATAAAAAAAAAAAAAAAAAAGAAAAGAAAATAGGTCTATGCTACCAATCTACAATATGTCATATAACTGTATTTTTTAGCCTTTTTTTATTTATTAGTTTTTTTTTTTGAGGCAGAGTCTCACTCTGTCACCCCTGCTAGAGTGCAGTGCCATCATCACAGCTCACTGCGACCTCAAACTCCTGGGCTCAAGGGATCCTCCTGCCTCAGTCTCCTGGGTAGGCCACCATGCCTGGCTAATTTTTCTATTTTTTGTAGAGTCAGGGTATTGTCGTTTTGCTGAGGCTGGTCTTGATCGGCCTCAAGCGATCCTCCAACCTTGGCCTCTCAAAGTGCTAAGATTACAGACATGAGCCACAGTGCCTGGCATAGCGTTTTTTTTTAGACTAAAGCTTGAAGATTACAAAGCACATGATAAATGAGAATTCAACTGGGTTCAGGAGTTTATATGCCTTTCTGATAAAATGGGTTATGGGAGGGGGAAAAAGGGAATTCTGTTGAGGGACAATAAAGAACCAACCAGGGAGGATGAATGGATGGGGAATGATTGACTGGTAAATAGTTCCTTTTTAGAATTTAAATGAGTCTGAGTAAGTGAACATTATTTTCTTAGAGTCTGTTCAGATGTGGTCACATCCCTGGTCTTTCAGGGAAGGGAATAAAAGGATAATTGTTCTCCTAGGTGGGTCCAGATCTCCGGCAGGTAAATAAACTTCAATGATTTAGGGACAGTCCATGCTAGTGGTGGTGGGGAGGAGGTCAGAGAGAACTTGAGGCCTCTTTGGTCAGTCAGTCCAGAATGTCAAAATATAATATTTTGGGGTTAAAATATTTCTAATTTCCTTCAGCTATGATCACATCACTGTACTGCAGCCTGGGCAACAGAGCAAGACCCCATTTCTAAAAAATTAAATAAAGAAAAGAAAACCAAGCACTGATATTATCCCCTATCTAAGAAGCATAAAGGAGAAAAATATTTATAAAAGATCTTTCCTTGCTGAAGATTAAATTAGAGGACATAAAAAGCATAAATATCTATAAGTCTAAAACAGAATTAAGAGCCTTAGGGTACAAAATTGTGGTTATGATTCATCCTTATGAATCCATTTGTTTTAGTTAGCATTTTAATGTTAAAGCTTATTTTTTATTTATTTTATTATTTTTTGGGGACAGAGTCTCACTCTCTTGCCCAGGCTAGAGTGCCATGGCGTCAGCCTAGCTCACAGCAACCTCAAACTCCTGGGGTCAAGCGATCCTCCTGCCTCAGCCTCCCAGGTAGCTGGGACTACAGGCAGGGGCCACCGTGTCCGACTAATTTTTTTTCTATTTTTTTTTAGTTGTTTGGCTAATTTCTTTCTATTTATAGTAGAGATGGGGTCTCACTCTTGCTCAGACTGATCTCGAACTCCTGAGCTCAAGCAATCCTCCCGCCTTGGCCTCCCAGAGTGCTAGGATTACAGGCGTGAGCCACTGTGCCCGGCCATGTTAAAGCTTCTTAACACAATAAATAAAATAAAAAGTGCAGGCCAATATAGGGGTTATATATTTAAACCTTTTTTCTTAGTATTTTAAAGTAGCATAACATAAAATCTTTGAGTTTATAAAGTTTTTCTAACCAGTTTTATTGATATATATTAGTTACACCTTAATACACTTTTAATCTACAAATATTTTCAGGACAACCCCTAACTTCCAATGCTCTGATATACAGGTAGGTATCATCTATGAGAACTACGTGCTCCAGAATTAGAATTGTTTTATTTTTAAAGCCAATACTCAATAGCACCATCTGCTGTTGAAATAAGTGAAATTTAATAATAGTGGAAAGAATGATAGACTCCGATCTTCACGTTGAAATGAATACAATAAATCTATTATAGTCCCAACTTTCTAAGCTTAAAGAATGCATGTCTCAGAAAAGATAAATAGCCTGTCTAAAGTAACAGATGTCTTTCTAAAATGTTATATACTATTTGCAAACTAAAATTTTGTAAGTCCTTTCAAAACAAGGAAACTTACACGGAAAAGCAATTTATCCTAGTAATCAAGCATCTAAGGGTTAAACTGAGTTTGTTCTGTTTCTGGCTTCAGTGCTTATTACTTTTGCTCTGTGCATCTGTATTTTTACATCTGAGAATTGGCAACATATATACGTCTTAGGGTTGAGGTGAAAAGCAGTAGACAATGTAGGTAAAGCACCGTACTGGATACGTAGTGATCAGTAATGGTGATATGATTTTCATTCACAAGTGGAAGAGCTGCTTTTGAATCCAGATTTCTCTGACTTTAGTGTCTATATTCTTTAAACTTTACAGCACCAGCCATCAGTGAGACTGACAATATCATGCATACAAAATAAAACAACCCCAAAACATTTGATAGCGGGATATCAAAGTATAAGACCATTGCATAGCATAAACCTGATGGGATTCTTCCATTTGGGGAGAGAAAGAAGCTGGATCTCATCTTCACTACTGGGAAAAGAGGTTCTGAATTGGTTGTGCTATTGTTGTTATTTTGTCCAGCAAGCTTCCCCTCTCTTAGAGACAGACCCTGTCCTCTTGGCCTTGAGGGCTGGCAGATGACCCAGCCTGGGCAATCATAGCACCTCACTTTTACTGTACAGGGTGAATTGTCCAAAGGGCATGTGATGCAAGTCAGAGAAACAGAGTAGTGTGATAGCCTAGACCCCATACAATACTGGGTACCTCATTCCTAATAAAATGTGGTGGAGACCTCTATCTGTTATCCCATATTCATTCTCCTTTTCATTTACCAACAGAATCCTTGAACCTATGTTTTACAGCCTATTTTACAGATAAGTATAAGATGACCATGAGACTCGTTGGGGCCAGTGAGATGTGAGTGAAATTGTTGAATGGCATTTCTATGATTTGACTTTAAACCATTAGACTTGTGCTTTACCATTCTCTTTTCCCTATTTCTGCAGGCTAGTAAGCAGATGTGGCAGTGACTCAGCTTAAATCCTGCAGATGAGGACATTTTAGAAGACGGTAGACCCACAAACTGGAAAGAGCATGTGTCCCTTATTGATTTTGTGCCCACACATTCTAGAAAATCCTTTGAGATAATTCCCAAGTCCTTATAATTTTGTGAACAAAAACTGGGTGCAGGCCTTAAGAGAACATTCTTCCTCTACCTTTCTCACCTCTCTTAGGAATGGCGTTGGAGGATATTGATTAAGAGACATCCTCCTAGCAGGCAGATCAGTTTGACTGAACATGAGATTCAGTCCACTGACTGGGGTATAAATTTTTGCTGTTCTTGTCCAGTGATCATTGTAAATGGTCTTTCCTTTTAAAAATGGGATGGAGATTTTCCTATATTCCTCCACTGTTGACTGGGGATGTTTTCATTTAAACTTTAGCCATTGGTAATAGGGCCATGAAGACCTGACCAAGAAGAGCACACATCATCCAGAGATCCTTGGGTTTGGAACTGGGTGTGGTGACTAGATGTGATTTTTGCTTGTTTTTGGGTACAAGGTGAGTCTATTTCAATTTTAAAGGGGATAATTACTGGGTAGTGGCATTCTTGGAATGTGAGAAGAAGAGTATGTGTGGGTGCTGAGAAGCTAATGGGTACTTTGTGGTATATGATGGGTATTGTTTTTATTTGTCCAATAAACTTTTCCATCTCCATTTTTCTAGTCATAGATCCTATCTCCCTGCCTATAGAGGTGGCAATATATGACCCATGTCTGGCCAGTAATATTATCCACCCCCCTGGATATTGGTTGGCTCAGAGAAAGGCATGTGATACAAGCAGGATAAATCAGAGGCATTTACAGGAAAATCTCCATCCCATTTTTAAAAGGAATGACCTGGGATTGATATATTGATCCTTCCATTTCTGCTTGATTTGTTAAGCTGAGAGTATAATTGGGAATGTGTGCAGACCCTACCATGTGGAGAGAAGCTTCTTGAAGAATGAAGCCAAACAGAGAATTAGAGATGAGAGACAGAAGGAAAAAGTCCTGCTAGTGATGAGTCCTGGATTTTGGTCCCTGAATCCCTTATGCTTGCAGCTCTTCCCTTTTTCCTGTGAGTTTTATCCCACCTTCACCTACAGTTAGATGAGTCATTAAAGTACCTTCTTTGCTGAAGTTAGTATAAGTTTAATTTGTTTTGTTTTGACATTGAAAGGATCCTGACTAAAAGGTCTGCTACTATGGCCACAGGTAATATCATCTCCTTTAAGGGATTTCCACAGTTCAAATAGTACCTTGTCAAAAGAAAGAAGAGACCACGATACACTGGGAAAGAAATAGATTTTTATAGTGAAGTTACTCACTAGAAACACTGTGTATGGATGTGGTGTTAGATTGCAGTGTCAATACATAAAACAGAACCTATTTAGACTCTGCCATAAAAAGGAATGAAATACTGATTCACATTACAATATGGATGAACCTTGAAAACATTTTGCTAAGTGAAAGAAGTCAGACACAAAGGCCATATATTACATATTCCACTTATATAAAATGTCCAGAATAGGTAAGTCTATACAGACAGAAAATTAGTGATTTGCAGGGGTTGGTGGGGGGGATGTCAAATAACTGCAAATAGGTACCAGGCCTCTTTTTGGGGTGAAGAAAATGTTTTGGAATTAGATAACAGTAATGGTTGCATGACTTTCTGAATATACTAAAATCCACTGAATTGTACACTTATTTAAAGGGTGACTTTTATGGTATATGAATTATATCTCAAAAAAATCCATTTAGGCTAAATTACTCTTGAAAGTCCTTCTCAAAGAGTCTAAACAGCTAGTTTTACTTTCAACAAAAATAAATTGCCTTTTTAACTTTTATTTTTAGTTGAGTACCAGATAAAGTAGTATGTTTGCATTTAGGAGTCCTGTTACAAAAGAAATAAATCTTATAACTTGAGTCACACTCAATTATAAGAGATTCTCACATTATAAAGGGTAAGGAATTAAGATCAGAAGTATTCAAAAGGGGACTCTGTGTACCCCTGGGGATATAAGAATAATTTCCAAGAGGTGCTCAGGCATAGATAGTTTAAGGAAATGAATTTCCGGATCCTTAACTTGCACGTGCTATCTTTTCTAACTTATTCTGTGGCCAAGGCATCATATCATTATGTCCTATTGTCATTTCCTACTTCCTATTTATTAATTTACATTAGAGAGGCAAACCTCTCACCTCTCATAAATTCTTACTGTGATAAAAACCTCAGTGTGTCAAAAAATCATACAATTTGAGACACTGTTAGGAAAACCTCCTTTAATTTACACACCATAAAACCATGATAAGAGTAGTGCATTTTTCACCAGGCACAGTGGCTCACTTCTGTAATCTCAGCACTTTGGGAGGCTGATTTGGGAGGATTGCTTGAGGCTAGGAGTTCAAGACCAGCTTGGGCAACAATAGGGAAGTCCTGCCTTAAAAAAAAAAAAAAAAAGGAAATATGGGGCCGGCGCAGTGACTGCGTGACTGACACCTGTAATCCTAGCACTCTAGGCCGGGTGTGGTGGCTTATGCCTGTAATCCTAATACTCTGCAGGAGGATCACTCGAGGTCAGGAGTTTGAGACCAGCCTGAGCAAGAGCCAGACCCGTCTCTACTAAAAATAGAAGGAAATTATCTGGACAGGTAAAAATATATTAGAAAAAAATTAGCTGGGCATGGTGGCACATGCCTGTAGTTCCAGCTACTTGGGAGGCTGAGGCAGGAGGATTGCTTAAGCCCAGGAATTTGAAGTTGCTGTGAGCTAGGCTGACGCCATGGCACTCTAGCCCCAGCAACAGAGTGAGACTCTGTCTCAAAAGAAAAAAAAAAAAATCCTAGCACTCTGGGAGGCTGAGGCAAGAGGATGGATGGCTTGAGCTCAGGACCAGCCTGAGCAAGAGCGAGACCCCGTTTTTACCAAAAATAGAAAAAATTACCTGGGTGTGGTGGCGCGCGCCTGTATTCCCAGCTACTCGGGAGGCTGAGGTAGGGCGATCACGTGAGCCCAGGAGTTGGAGGATGCAGCGAGCAACGATAACGTCACTGCACTCTATCCAGTGCAACAGAGACTCTGTCGCCGGGTGCGGTGGCTCACGCCTGTAATCCTAGCACTCTGGGAGGCCGAGGTGGCCGGATTGTTTGAGCTCAGGAGTTCGAGACCAGCCTGAGCAAGAGCAAGACCCCGTCTCTACTAAAAATAGAAAGAAATGATCCGGACAGCTAAAAATATATAGAAAAAATTAGCAGGGCATGGTGGCACATGCCTGTAGTCCCAACTACTCGGGAGGCTGAGGCAGTAGGATCGCTTGAGCTCAGGAGTTTGAGGTTGCTGTGAGCTAGGCTGACGCCGGGGCACTCTAGCCCAGGCAACAAAGTGAGACTCTGTCTCAAAAAAAAAAAAAAAAAAAAAGTAAATAGGTAGATAAAGAAACTTAAAGTGCATTTTTCCCTGCCTTATCTTTTAAATTTCCAGTATATAACTCAGAAGGAATTAAAAAAAGTGAGTGACACAATAGTAAAATTCTTTTTATTCACTTCTACTTCTTTATAGGAACACTCTATAAAAATGAAAACTAGGAATGGAAGGCAGTTCAGGACTCCACACAGTACATAAATACTGGCTTCCCGTACCTCCACCCCCATGAAGTAAACACCCTAACAGAGTGGCGAAAGGAAGAGGCTGAGGATGAACAACGCGGAGGTCTGCAGGCACACCCCTTCCTTGCTACTAACAAAAACGCAGCAGCGCAGGAGTTTCCCGCTACATTCGTGTTAGTTGCAGCACCCACAACAGCATATACATTATGTTCACTGGTTGAGTCCGCATAAGTGGCAGTGCGTTTCTAAAAGCATGGTTGTGTTCAAAAGATACATGGACTGTTCAGGTCAACCTCAGCGAAACCCTCAAGCACCTGGCAGGCAGCACACCTTCTTCCGTGGGCAGGTGTCCTTTGCCGCTCCATCAGCAGCGTGGGAAAAACAGAACGAATGGGCAGGAGGCAGTGCAAACAGCCACATCAGTTGTCCACAGCAGCCTGGGAGCGTATTTGGGGCGCCTAATAGGCCTGGCCTACGTGGAAAGTGAGGAAGCGCCTCTGTCACTGTGACAGCACCTATCTCTAGTGCCCGTCTGCTCGCTTGCGGGTAGCACCTGACTCTGCTTTGCCAAGTAGGAGCGTGAGAACCTGTCACAACACGCAGTCGCTAGCCGCCCTGGCCTGGCTCCGCCCACAGCGTTCGTAGCCCCTCCCCAGCCCCGCCCAGTTGGGGGGCATTCGCACAGCACTTCCGGCTCCAGCCTCTAAACCGGCTTCCGTCGCTCTCCACTTCCCTTTCCTCAGCTCTCTTCCCCCGTCCCTACCGCCTCCTTTAACACAGTCACGTGAGGGGCGCGCGCGGGCGCTGCCGGGAGTAGTACTGCCGGTCGGTCAGAGTTCGGCCTCAACATGGCGGTTCCGGTCGGGCAGTGACCAAGGATTTGCCGTCCGAAGGGCTAAGTGGCGATTGTCGCCGTCTCCACCTATCAGGGTGGAATGCGAGGACGCGGGGGCGAGCGCTGAGGAGCGGCGGTGACAGGGAGGGGGGCTGTGCTGTGTGCTCTGGGAGCTGAGGCGGCGGCGTCTGTTCCTTCTACTCGTCTCTAGGCTCCAGTGCGGGGCCCCGCCCGGCCGGGCTAGGCCGGCGGGCGGCGGCGGTAGCTGCTGCAGCCGCAGGATCAACTCTGAGGGTGGGTCGGAGGGCGGGCGCCGCCGCTGCCTCTGCCGCGGCGATGGCCCAGTGTGTACAATCAGTGCAGGAGCTAATCCCAGACTCCTTCGTCCCCTGTGTCGCCGCGCTGTGCAGCGACGAAGCCGAGCGGCTCACCCGTCTCAATCACCTCAGCTTCGCGGAGCTACTTAAGCCCTTCTCTCGTCTCACTTCCGAGGGTATGTGATGTCCTCTGTTTTTCACTGGGCTCCCGCAAAGCCGTGGCCGGGAGAAGGAAGTTGCGGGCGGGCAGGGGTGAGAAGGGCGGTGTTTACGTCCAGGAGCCGGTAGAGTGGCGTCTGGGATTGTGGGCACTCCGGTGGCGGCTGGAGGAGGGGCCCTGACTGAGGTTGTCAAGATGGAGCGGTCTTAACCTCTAGTTTGTCTAGGCACTTACTTTTTTCCTCGGACAAGCCAGGTCGTTAAGTAATTGGTATAAAGAAAAGAGCGAGTCCCAAAGAAGGGAGTTGAGATGTTCTCAACCGCCACAGGGAAGGAATTAGGAAGTTGCAAGACTGGTTGGTGGGAAGATGCTGCCTCCTAGACTGACGAGGTCTGAGAGTAAGGAAGACCTGTCATCTTCCCCTAGGTGCTAAACTGAACTTTCAAAGTTGTCTTAAATTTACATTCTTCTGGCGTTGAGGCTTATCTCAGTCTAAATCACTGTTTCAGCTATTTTACTTTTTCTTTAGGTATACAGTATTTTGCATAACCTAGATATTTGGAATTATGTAAATTTATAGGGATGGAAAAGTTTTAAAATTTGGTTTCTCAGGGATTTAATCAGAGAAATGTGTCTTTTATTAAGGAACTACCTGTCTTCTCCAGCTTTGAATTTTTTATTAAGGAAAAATAAACGTGATAGAACTTCAAGTATGGTTTAGTCAATATCTTGAAAACGTAGTACAAGTAAAGTTTTTTGTTAAGGTCTGTATAAAATGAGGGGTTCTATTATAAACGTGTGTCAAGCAAAACGACTGTGATGTTTATTTGGTTATGATGACTTATCCACAGAAATATCAGTGCTATACCATAAATTCATGTATTTACATGCCACAGGTGTTCTTAGGGAGATAGCTCCATTACAAATTTGCTTTTGTATTTAAAGAGGGAGCTGTCCAAAAAAAACAAGATTTGGAAACTTTTGGTTTTCTTCAGCCTTTCCGCCTGTACCTTAGCCATCAGTGCTGTACTAAATCAACAAGAACGAAAAGTGCCCTATGTTGTTTTTCTTTTTAGAGACAGGGTCTCCTGTCACCCAGGGTGGAGTGCAGTGGCCTGATGATAGCTCACTGTAACCTTGAAAAGCCTCCCGAGTAGCTGGGACTATAGGCATGCACCACCATGCCTGGCTAATTTTTAAATTTTTTGTAGAGTCTCAGTATGTTGTCCAGGCTAGTCTGGAACTCCTGGCCTCAAGTGATCTTCTGGCATTAGTCTCCCAAGTGCTGGGATTACAGGTGTGAGCCACTGTACTGGGCCTACATTCTTAAATTCTTTAAAAAAAAAACAAAAACCCAAACAACCAAACACTGAAGAGCCAGTTTGACTTTAATGTGTGTGCTCTTTTCTGCTTTGTTAATAGAATAATAGGCCAGGTGCGGTGGCCAAATTTCTAATGCTACCACCCTAGTCCATGTCTTAATCATCTTAAACTTTAAAATTTACATCAACTCCTGTTTATGCTCACCACACAACTCATGAATTTCCCAAAATTTCATACTGCTCAGGAATCTGTGACTACCTCACATTTACCGTTAAGTATAATATCCTAAATCCCGTTCATAGAATTCAGGGTCCTCCCTTATCTGGGCATTACTATTCCACACCCCATTAGGGAGAGTTTTCCTGACTGTTCCCCAACCACTCAATCATAATTTATACCTTTTACCTGTACAATTCTAACCGTATCCCTCTCTTCAATAGGGAATGATCACCCTCTTCCTTTCTACCAGCTGTCTACCTATCCAGTAATGGCCAACTCATTATACTCCTTCCCTAAATGTTATCCAGTCTGCAGAGGAAAATTAGAAATGTACTGATAATGAGCCTGCACTGTCCAGTACAGTAAATACCAATTACATGTGGCTATAGAGCAACTGAAATATTTCTAGTCCAAATTGAGGTATCAGTGTAAAATGCACACAAATTTCAAAGACTTAGAAATAAAAAAGAATGTAAAATATATCATTAGTATTTTTATGTTGATTACATATTGAAATGGTAACATTTTAGAAATACTGGCTTAAATAAACATTTCACTTGTTTCTTTTTACTTTTTTAATGTGGCTACTGAAAATTTTTAATTATACATGTGTTTTACATTATATTTCTTTTGGATATCATTGCTCTCTAGTGTAAATAAGTAATTCTAAATATTGTCAGGAGATAGATGACTTAGTGATTAAGAACACAATATCTTAAGTCACTTTGCCTGTTTTTAAATCTTTCCCAGATAAAAGACTGTGGGCAAGTTAACATTTGTATGCCTCAATGTCCTCAGATTTAAAGTGACAATAACATAGGATTTAATAAGCACTGAAAGGGAAAAGTTAGACCGGGCTACGCCTGTAATCCGAGTATTTTGGGAGGCCAAGGTGGCAGGATCACTTGAGTCCAGGAGTTCAAGACCAGTCTGAACAACGTAGCAAAACCCCGTCTCTACAAAACATAGAAAAAATTAGCCCAGCATGGTAAAGTGCACCTGTAGTCCCAGCTCTAAGAATAGGTGGGCGGATCGCCCACGAGTTCCAGGCCTCAGTGAGCTGTGATTAGGCCACTGCACTCCAGTCTGGGCCACAGAGCCAGACCTTGTCTCTAAAAATAGATGAATGAATGAATGCATGCTATGTAAAGTAGGTATTGGGTGTTAGCATTATTATTCTTTTTTGAAGGGAGCAGAGTCTTGCTCTGTTGCTCAGGGTGGAGTGCAGTGGCACCATCATAGCTCACTTGATTTAGTTTTTTTGCTGGTAAATACATTTTGGGGTTCTTTACAGAGATAGCTTTCTTCAGGCAGTGAGGCCTGAGCATATCACTTCAGGCAATGTAATTTAAGAATATGATTAACTAAAACAAACTAAAAAGTTTCCTTAGAAGGAAAAAGGAATGTTAGAAAATGACTGGACTCCATTTCTGGCCTGCAGGTATGCTGTTAGTTTAGGGTAAAAATTTACCTTGACTGTTGAGATACCAAATAGTGTCAAGTACAGTACCAAGTATTTTCAGAAGACTTATTTGTAGGTTTCAGTAGAAAAATCCATGATTTAAACCTATACTGAAGAGAGGGGTGGGTGGAAGAACAAATTTAAGTACTATTCATGTGTAGGGCCTTGAAAATAGAGTTTAGAATGTATTAGGCAGACCGGGTGCGGTGTCTCATGCCTGTAATCCTAGCACTCTGGGAAGCTGAGGCGGGAGGATTGCTTGAGCTCAGGAGTTCGAGACCAGCCTGAGCAAGAGCGAGACCCCGTCTCTACTAAAAAAAATAGAAAGAAATTAGCTGGACAACTAAAAATATATAGAAAAAAATTAGCCAGGCATGGTGGCACATGCCTGTAGTCCCAGCTACCCAGGAGGCTGAGGCAGAAGGATTGCTTGAGCCCAGGAGTTTGAGGTTGCTGTGAGCTAGGCTGACGCCGCGGCACTCTAGCCCTGGCAACAGAGTGAGACTCTGTCTCAAAAAAAAAAAAAAAATTAGAAAAGAAAAAAGTGAATGTGTTAGGCAGTTTTAGGTTCCTTAGACACATTTTTAAAACCTGAAAAGTATTTATTACATTGTTTAAAATGGTTGTTATATATATTCTCTGATTGTTATACTTGATATATATTGGAGACTTAAAGTATTCATTGTTTGACACAGATTTTGTGATCCTAATACTTCTTGAAGAATTTCCACTGGCTGTTTATTTCAAAGAGTAGTGGTGGTGTTATTAATTTATCAAGCCGTATTGTTTTTGCTTAGTGATAGTTATTTGGTAATTCTAAACAGTGTTTCAACATATTGTTTAGACATTTTATAAGTTTCAAGAAAATTTCACCAGGTGTGGTGGCTCACGCCTATAATCCAGGCATTCTGGGAGGCCAAGGCCGGAGGATTGCTTGAGCTCAGGAGTTCCCTACCAGCCTGAGCAAGAGCAAGACTCCATCTCTACTACAAATAGAAAAATGAGCCAAGTGTTGTGGCGCATGCCCGTAGTCCCAGCTATTCGGGTGGCTGAGGCAGGAGGATCGCTTGAGCCCAGGACTTTGAGGTTGTAGTGAGCTATAATTATGTCACTGCACTCTTCCCAGGTGACAGAGCGAGACTGTCTAAAAAAAAAAAATTTCACTTGCACAATAACTGTTGAAAGTATGTGGCATGTATGTCATTATTATCTTGAAATTGATTAAGCTTATTTAAGGGATTAAAAAGATAAGAATAGAATGAGATTTTTATGTAAATCTTGCATGGTTTCTATTGAACTAGAAACACTGGCAAATTAGATCAGGAAATATCCTTTGAAGGACACTTAATGCCTTTAGTTTTCTTAAATTTCTTTTAGTTAGAAATATTTCATCAATCTTAATTCCATGTTGGTCTAAGTATGTAATTAATCTCCAAGGTTTTCAAGTACTAAACCTTGAATAACATTCAAATCTGTTTTTCAAAATTTAGATATACATGTTTGTGTCATTTTTATGCAATTATGATTTTTTTAGCAATTGAGGTTTTCTTTATATAGTAAAGTTTTATATGCTAACTAAAAGCATAAAAGATAATCATTATTTTCAAAATACATTTCATAGAGCACTAGATGTATTAGATACTCCCTGAAAAATATTCACACTCTGAGTGAATATTCACACTCGAGTGTGAATACCAGGAAATACAAATTGTTGAGGACCATTTCAGAGGCTGGCTACCACACCTAATAACTCATTTCTGAATTTATAAAAAAGATATTCTAGTTTTGCCCAATATTCAGGATAAATTCACCCTGAATGTTGGGCAAAACTAGAATATCCTTTTGTGTTAACACTTAAGAACACCCAAAGGTTATTAGCCAAGGGGAGGTTTAATACACACACATCTACTTACATTATTTGACAGTTATTACCAACTTTAAGGAAAATACTTGTGCAGCCTGTTCCTAAAGATAACAGAAATGTACCATAGTATTATCTCCTTTTTTTTTTTTTTTTTGGTTTCTCTGTTATGTAATTAGACCAGCTGGGAAGTTTAACTATAGAGAGAGGCATGTGTGTGTTTATTTAAATTAGAAAACATAACAATTACAGAAGAATGCAGAGAATACAAGAAACATCCAGCTCGCCACTACCCAGAACTAACAAATATTAACCCTCTGTCTCATTTGTTTTTTATCTTTTTCTTTTAAAAGAAATCAAACACAGATATGGTTGAAGTTCACTTTCTAACTTTCCTTAGTCCCTTTTCCTTCCTTCCTTCCTTCATGTAGGCAACCACTATGATGGAATTTACATGTTTACTTTCTGTACATAATTTATATTGACAAGTGTATATATTTGTGCTATATACAGTATTTTTAAAATATTTCTGAGACTTAGGTTTTGTAATTAAAAATTTTAGAGGTCAGAGAGTACACATAAGAAATTTGGAAAGTCTTTTTGGATATGACTTTATTTAAAATATAGGCAGGTCTGAATTTTGATATCAAGCATTTTCCATTGAAAACAAAGTATCATTTTTCTGTGAGTAGATACCCAGAACCAGCTTATATATGATGACCCATGATGCAGTTGGAGTAGGTGATGTTGTACCAGCTGCTGCTAATACCCCTCCCATCATTTACTGTCAAACGTGGTGTTCAGTGCTTTACACTTACAGTATCTCACCTAAATCCTTAAAATAACCCTGTGAAGTAGGTATTAATCACATGTTCCAGATGAGGAATTTGAAACACAGAAAAGTTAAAAAGTTGTTCAGGGTAACCCAATTGATAAGTGATGGGTTGGGATTTAAATTAAGGTTTGACTCCAGAAGCTGGGCCCTTCATTATAATGGACTGCTTTTAATACTACTGTGGAAATTAATCATCTTGTCTGATTATATTTATATGAAAAAAATATATGCTCACATTTCCTATAGCAGACTGTAGGCACTGTCTTCTTGCTACAATCACCTCAGAACCTATTCCCTGTCCTGAAGCTCTGAGCTACTGGTTATAAATCTCAGATTGAAGCAAGGACTATAGCAGGGTAGAAAAAGGAGGTACTGGGGTAGGAGAAGAGATCTGGGGGTTGATTTTTTTTTTTTTTTTTTTAAGTAGACTCTTTTTTTTTGGAGACAGAGTCTCACTCTGTTGCTGGGGCTAGAGTGCCATGGTGTCAGCCTAGTTCACAGCAACCTCAAACTCCTGGGCTCAAGCGATCTTTCTGCCTCAGCCTCCCAAGTAACTGGGACTACAGGCATGCGCCACCATGGCCGGCTAATTTTTTTTTCTATATATTTTTAGTTGTCCAGCCAATTTCTTTCTACTTTTAGTAGAGACGGGGTCTCGCTCTTGCTCAGGCTGGTCTCAAATTCTGAACTTAAACAATCCTCCCACCTCAGTCTCCCAGAGTGCTAGGATTACAGGCATGAGCCATCGTGCCTGGTCTTAAGTAGACCATTTTTAAGACCAGTTTTAGGCAAAATTGAGTAGAAAGTACAGAGAGTTCCCACATACCCCATACCCCTACAGATGCACAGCATCCCCCACTATCATCAACATCCCACACCAGAATGGGCATTGATTTTTATGGTAGTGAAATAGAGGCTGAGAATGCAAGCAGAAGACTAGGGAAAGTGGAAGGAAGCCCACATGCAGCATTTAATTCCCCTTTCTTTCCCTTTACTCTTTTTAGTATTGATACCACAGACCTTACCCTGTCATGGACCAGCCTTAGTGTGAGGTGAGAATTAGAGATTTGGTATGGATGGTGGTTCATTTCTGCAAACTCCAAACATAGTAGAAAGGAAAGGACCTCTAGTAGGGAAATTGTGAGCAGTAGCATTGTGTGAGAGGAAGGAATCTTATGGTTTGTAGATTGTCTAGCTAGCCCTTTTGGAATATGAGGGAATGTTGTAAACCAGTTATATTTCTGGAAGAATGTTCCATTTGGAATTTCTGGTTTCTGATGTGAGCATCCTTTTCCTTTGTAGACCATTAACCCAATTTGGGGTTATTATGCATTGTATAGAATTAACATTAAGTTTTTTCTTTTTTTTTTTTTTAAAGTTCATATGAGAGATCCTAATAATCAACTTCACATAATTAAAAATTTGAAGATAGCGGTAAGCAACATTATCACCCAGCCACCTCAGCCTGGAGCCATTCGGAAGCTTTTGAATGATGTTGTTTCTGGCAGTCAGCCTGCAGAAGGATTAGTAGCTAATGTGATTACGGCAGGAGATTATGACCTTAACATCAGTGGTATGTAACAAGGTTTATTTTTTCTTTTAATGAAAAATTTTTTTTTGTTTGAGAAAGTAATTGTTTGACTTGGGAGATCATGCAACAAATATTTAAATGCTTACTGAATGCTACAGCATGGGAATACAGTGTTGAAAAACAGTCCCAGGAACTTTGGCTTTTTATTTTATTCTGGTACCTAAAGTAATATGTAGAACATAAACATAATAAATATTTGTTGAATGAAAGAACAGCAGATAAAAAATGACATATTCTTTTGTGACATAAGCAATATAATTAAAAAGCATAAGTTTATTGTATTTTTATCTTGCTTGGTGTTAAGTGGAGGAAATGTTTATAAAATATGTATAAATATATAAGCTTTTATGAGTGCTTCTTAATCTGGTTTAAATGGTAAATGTTTTCATAACAAGACTGGTCAGTGAAATTTTATATTAATATGTAAAAGGAGTTGGCAGGCAGGGTGTGATGGCCCATGCCTGTAATCCCAGCACTTTGGGAGCCTGAAGGGAGGATTGCTTGAGGCCAGAAGTTTGAGACCAGCCTGGACAACATGGTGAGACCCTGTCTCTACAAAAAAAAATTTAGCTGGGCATGGTGGTGCGCGCCTGTAGTCTCAGCTATTCAGGATGCTAAAGTGGGAGGATCGCTTGAGCCCAGCAGTTGGAGGTTGCAGTCAGCTATGGTTGGGCCACTGCATTCCAGCCTGGGTGACAGAGGGAGACTCTGTCTCTTAAAAAAAAAAAGAAGTATTTGGTGTAACTCTTTGGCAATATTCAAAAGTCTTAACTAATTGAAGGACATGGGATAGGTTTTTTAGAGGGAAAAGATTAGATGTACATCATCTGGGCCGGGCATGGTGGCTCACGCCTATAATCCTAGCACTCTGGGAGGCCGAGGCGGGAGGGTCTCTTGAGGTCTGGAGTTCGAGACCAGCCTGAGCAAGAACGAGACCCCATCTCTACTAAAATTAGAAAAAATTAGCCAGGCAACTAAGAAACAAAAAATTAGCTTGGCATGGGAGTGTATGCCTGTAGTCCCAGCTACTCAGGAGGCTGAGGCAGGAAGATCGCTTGAGCCCAGGAGTTTGAGGTTGCTGTGAGCTTGGCTGCTGCCACAGTATTCTAGCCTGGGCAACAGAGCGAGACTCTGTCTCAAAAAAAAAAAAAGTACATCATCTAATTACTATGTTTTAGCAGCCTAATAAAATAATCTTTTCGGCCATGTACTTTATGCTATACTACTTTAATATCTCCTAATTGCATATTTAAAGATTTTCCTAAACATATGCAGAGAACTTAAGGGGCATGTTTTAGGTCACAAACTTAGTTGGTTTTTTCTGACTTGTATAGTTAGAAATATTTGCAGAATTATTTTGTTTAAATGTTCTATAATTTTTCTTCATTCTTTGCCATTAATTTTAATTCCAACAAGATAGGTTAAGTTGATAATTTTAAGTTTAGAACATTGTGATTACCTTTACCAATCAAAAGAATCTGAATTTCAGGATATAGTACATATTTGAGTAGTTCCTGGCATATGTTTTCAATATGAGGCAAAAATTTGGATATTTCTCTGAGAAAGTAATGGAATTTGAAATCTTATTTTCCTGTCATCAATGTTGTAGTGTGAAGGGCAATGAATCAAATGACAGAGTGTCCAAGTTTTTAATACCACCATAGCCATTAGTTAATCAGATAACTTGAATAAGTCACTTTGTGTTTCTGAGAATGTTTCTGTCTTGATAATAAGAAAGTTTGATTAGATTCTTTCTTAAGGCTTTTCTCAGACCTTTAATCCTGTGATTCTGTTTTATAGGATCTTAACATTTTTGTTATTCATGAAACAGATATTTATTTATCTGCTGTATGCTTTGCATTAAGATATAAAGATTAATAAGACATACTTTATGAGTTCACAGTCTGATAGAGAGACAAACGTGTTAATCAGTACTTATAGTACATTATAATTATAATACATTATAATCATAGTACACTATAATAGAGATATGGCGTATCTGGTATGCCAAAGTGCCAAGGGGACCTAGAGAGGAGTTACCTATCATATTAAAAAAAAAGTATCTCTTTTTATAATGCAAGTATTTTGTTAACCTCCAAAGCCCATATACCTTTTACTTTTAAAAAATTTATCAAAATGATATAATATATGCACATAGACATAATGCTGAAAAGACTTACAAGGAAAAAACAACAGTGATCTGCTCCCTGCCCCCACCCTACCAATTCTTTTCGTGTTTTTCTCTGGTATTTGTTATGTGTTTCTAAGTAATATTTTTATATGCTTCTCTATGGCTTAATAAGTTTTTCATTTTATTTATTGATGTCTCATTATGTTTGATAAGGATTTAGCTTAATTATTCCCTTCCTTTTCCCTATCTCATAATTTTTGGTTAATATTCACTGTTACAATATTAGGACTAAATATTCTTCACTTCTTCACTGCTGAGCCATTTATTGGGCTTTCTTGGACAGTATTTGTTTTTATAGGAGTTAGTAATTGTCTTTTAAAAAACATTTTGCTCGGAGTTCCTTGTGTCTCTTGCTAGTCTCTCAAACTTCAATAGGATTTTCTACTTAACAGATTAATTTGTCAAATAACTCACTTATCAAGATTTCTTTCCAGAAGACTTCTCTCTTTCTACTCCATGCATTCTCAGTGGGGATGGTATCATCTTCCAATGAGGTGAAAATTGGCCCTGGAGGGCAAAATATCTTAGATATAATATATAATGGTTTGTGGCTCTCCAAAGGGGGTCATGGTACATAAATAGATACACAATATATCTGTGGTATTATTTAAAAAGGTTTTTTGGTGGTGGGAGAAAGCCATTAGGAAAAAAGTATAAAAATACTCATTACGGGGAAAATCATGAAATAAAAGTTGAGAAACACTATTTTATTCCATGATGAACTGGTTATTCTCCAGGGCCTGCTCCACAGCTGTCATCGTGGGGATTTCCTTCCTTTCTCTTCTCTGTAGTCTTTCATTCAGATCTTTTTTGTATTTCCTTGATTTGCTGAAGGACATCTCCAGTAGCTTCCTGAGAGAGGCTGCATGAAAAATAAAATTTTTGAGAAATTAATGTCTTAAAATGTTCTTGTTTTATATACTTGATTGATAGTTTGACTGTGTATGTTATTAGTTAGAAATCATTTCCCTCTGAATTGATCCACTTTCTTCTAGCTTCAAGTATTTTTCTTAAAAAGCTGAAAGCTATTATGATACATATCACCCCTGTCCCTCCAACTTTTAGAAGCTCTTTATCCCTGCTACTTTGAAATTTCATGTTGGACCTGTTGTAACTCCATTTTCACTCATATTACTGAGTAGCTTCTTTTGACAGTCTGGTCATGTATACTCTTTAGTCCTGAGAAGTTAATTTTCTTCTTTCTTTTAATTTCTTCCCCATTATTTTCCCTGTTCTTTCAGAAACTATTGTTCAATGTAGAATTTCCTGAGTTGATCCTCTAATATTCTTATCTTTTTTTCTAATATTGTCCATTTTGTCTTTTTGTTTTACTTTCTGGGTATGACTGTCCTTGATTTCATCTTCTGACTCTGCTATTGAAATTTTAATGTTTGTTCTCTTTTTTTGTTTTTTTGAGACAGGATCTCGCTCTGTTGCCCAGGCTGGAGTGCAGGGGTGTCGTCATAGCTCACTGCAACCTCCAACTCCTGGGCTCAAGTGATGCTCCTGAGTAGCTGGGACTGTAGGTGTGTGCCATCATACCTGGCTGATTTTTCTATTTTTTGTAGAAACGGGGTCTTGCTTTGTTGCTCAGGCTTTTCTCGAACTACCTCAAGTGGTCTTCCCACCTTGGCCTCCCGAAGTGCTGGGATTACAGACGTGAGCCACTGTGCCTGGCCTCCTCCTCCTTCTTTTTTTTTTCTTGAGACATTTTTTTGTTACCTGGATTTTCCTTTTTTGCCATGCAGATCTTGTTTTATGTTGTAGTATCTTAACTCTGAGGATATTAATAAATTGTTGTTGGCTTCTTTTTTTTTTTTTTTTTTTTTTTATTATAGCTTATTATGGGGGTACAACCGTTCTGGTTAAGTATATTGCCCATGCCCCTCCCAGCCCCCCTGTTGGCTTCTTTTTGTTTTTAAGTTTTCTTCTATCCTGTGCCTTTTCTTCCATTATATTATTTTTATTTTGTTTGTTTGGTCTTTTTTTCATATTGGAAAACTTTCCTCAAATGTTTGGTGAGCCTGTGGCATTATTTTCTATTTCAAATGGAGGCATTAAAACACTGGGCATAAAAGAAAAGCCTATCAGTGGACTTCTTTATTGGTTGGTAAGGCTATGACTAGGCTTGAGGGTTGCACAGTTTTTATTATTAATACTTACACTTTTTTTCTTAGGAGCCATGTAATTTCTTCAGAGAAGGATTCTTATATATACTGTCTAGCTATCTGTATCCTAGGGGGCCTTATTTAATTTATATTTTTAATCAGTCTATTAAAGTGGTTTGGTATATAGTCTGTAGGAACAATATAGTCATGATTTGGTTGTAAGAAATTATTTTATCTAATTATCTTACTTGTATTCTCAGGTCCCTGCCAATATGTCCATGTAAGGGAGGATGCAGTGCTATTTGCCTTGAAAAGCAGGTGGAGGCATTACTATAGCTGAACTCTTTAGGCAGATTTTTAAAAGAATCCCAAGTGGTTAGGATAAACTACATACCAGAAGAAAACAATTTCTTCAGCTTCTTCCCCTACTACAATAAGGCACCTCCTTTAAGCTTTATTTTTATGTTGGCTTTGAAGTCTGGGAATGAGATACAAAGTACTGAATTTATTTTAGTAAAATTCTATTAGAACAATACTCTCTGGAGACTATAAAAAAGTGATTTTATGCATTTTAATAAGGTAGTAAGTCTCTAGATGTCCAGAAGTATGCTTCTGATTTTTACCATTAATGTGAGTCAGCATACTTTCATCTGTTCTGTTTAAGAAATAGATGTTAGATTGACCTGTTAAAATGAGTGAAAAAGACAAAAAAAAAATAAAAAACAAAAAAAAAAAAAAAAAAGAAATAGATGTTAGATATCTACCTCATAAGCCCCCTAGCTTAACAGTGCCATGTTTTCTTCATCAGATCAGTCAGAGCTAGTATTCTTTGGTACAGTCATTGGAAAGACACATTGATAGAGTTGAAAGGATCTTCATCATACATAGGTGTCTCTTGTGGTGGTATCAGTTTTCCAGATTGTTCTCCCTCCACTCCTTGCCTTGTTTTCCCAATCAGCTACTATTTTGCATTCATCCCAATTAACATGTCTGTCTAATTTTTCTAAAATGAGGGAGGTCTTTTGATGCTTTTTCACCCTTTGTTATCTATTCTGTTTACTCTTGACTTACATTTGGTAAATCCAGGCATCGTCTTTGAATAGTATATAGTTTGGGCTGCATCTTATTTTAATAAGGAAGAACATGTTATCCTTCCTTACCAAGACAAAGTACATTCTGCTTGGGGAAACTTTTAGTAGCATGCTTTAGTAGCATGGTTGCTGTTTCAGTTCCAAACAAAGAACGTGTAGAGATGGAAAGGGGTATGAGCAAAATAGGATTTTATCCCAAAATAAGTATTGGGTTATTAAGTATGAAATGTCCAGTTTCCTTAAGTGCTAAGTTTGACAGTTGATATCTCTGACATTTCACTTTGACACCTCTTGTTTTATTTTTATTGTGAAGGTACATACTCATTCTTTCAAATGCATGGTTTGGCTTGTGATTATCTTTCAAAAATTTTTTTACAGCAATTTTTGTGAAACCGTGGATAAGTCAAAAATTAAAGTTATTTTAAAATATGAGTTCTATTGTGAAACAAATGCAACGCAGACAGCTCAAAATATCAACAAAGTGTTTGGGAAGGATGTAGCTAATGAACACGATATGTTTGTTGATGGTTTGAGAAGTTCCATTCTTGTGATTTTAATCTTGAAAATGAGCCACGGGAGTGACCTGAGACTAATGTGGATAATGATGAGCTGAAAGCTGTAGTGGAAGTGAATCCATCTCAACCTATGCGTGAATTAGCAGCAAGGTTTGACATTGCTATTCCAGCAATATTGGACCGTTTGAAACAAATCAGCAACGTAAAGAAGCTGGACAGATGGGCTCTGGGTGAACTAAACAAGAGTCAGAAGAGAAATTGTCTGGAAGCTTGCCTTTCTTTGCTGTCATGACATAAAGGTGAACCATTTCTATACCATATTGTTACATGTGATGAAAAATGGATTCTTTTTGATAATCACAAGCATTTGGCACATGGTTGGATAAAGATGAAGTGCTGAAACACAGCCCAAAACCAAATATTCATCAGAAAAAGTTAATGGTGTCTGGTGGTCTAGCACTGGTATTATCTACTACAACTTCATGAAACCTGGTCAGTCAATTACAGCGGATGTCTACTGCAACTAATTGGACGAAATGATGAGGATGCTTGCAATTAAGCAGCTGAGATTGGCCAATAGAGACAGGCCAATCGTCTTGCAAGACAGTGCTAGACCACATGTTGCACACACAACACTGCTCAAACTACAAAGCCTGGACTTGGAAACTCTCTGTCATCCACTGTATTCACCAGACCTTGCACCAACGGACCACCACTTCTTCCAGGCTTTGGACCACTTCTTGCAAGGAAAATATTCAATTCACAACAAGCTGTGGAAAATGCTTTTCTCGATTTCATTGCCACTCACTCTCCAGGCTTCTTCACTGCTGGCATAAACAAGCTACCATTAAGATGGCGAAACTGTCAGTAGTTTAGGTGCGTACTTTGATTAATTGTGCTGCTGCTTGTTTGAGAGATAATAAACTTTATTATAATGTCAAAAATTGGACATTTCATATTTAATGACCTAATAAAAGAGAATTTTTAAGGAAAGAGTTTTAAAGTCTTCTATTACCATAAAAATTTTAAAAGTTACCATTTTCCCACTACTTTCTGGAAAAAGTACTTGAAAAAGAAAAAATTAGTAGGGTGTCCTTGATTTATTGGCATTTAACAAAATTGAACGAGGACTTCCAATTTAGCCTTTCAAGTAAATACGTGGCTGAAGGGAAAACTTATCAACTTGAGTGTGACCTGTGAGAAACATAAAACCCATTTCTGCCATATATATTTTTAAATTTTTCCTCATATCTTTAGCTAAGTATGCAGTGTCTTGCACCACCAGTATTTGGAAAGTTGTTATTTCAATTTACTAACTTACGCACTGGGTAAAGTGGCTTATACCTGTAATCCCAGCACCTTGGGAGGCTGTTTGCCTCAAGACGAATATAAAACTAGAGCAGTTTGGACAACATATATGTCTCTATGTGTGTATATTCTGCTTTCTTTTTGATTTGATTTGATTTTTAATTTACATAATTCCAAAGGCAGAACTATAAAGCAAGATACAGAGAGAGTTAGCCTGCATTCATTTCCCCTCATCTCCTCTCTTCTTTCTCTTCTTTCCCTTATAGATAATTAAATGTATTAGATTTATCCTTCTGTTATTTTTATCTTTGAAAATATAAACAAATATGTGTATGGGTCTTCATATTTTCTTTCTTACACAAAAGTTCATTTATCTGCTTTTTTCTACTTTTCTGCTGTTGCTTTTTTACACTTAACAATGTATCTGAGAGAGCACTTCATAGTAATATATATTTTCCCCTTTCTCTTGCAGTTGCATAGTGTATACATTTACTGGATGGGCCATAATTTATTTAACCACTTCCCTCCTGATTGACTTGTGCATTTTCTAGACTTTCAGTATTATTATAGGTAGTTTTGCAAAGAATTGCTATTTTGAAGATCTACTTTATTTATTCAGAACTCCCAACCCCCACCATGAAACAAACCTTTTTTCATAATGTATTTCTTTTCTTTTCTTATCATTGTTACTAAGTGAAAATACACATGAACTTTCCAGACAGAAACTAATTTTGACTGATTTGGGGAGTAGGGTTATGTTACTGGTTGGTGAGAAAATTGGTTTCCTGTTGTAGTAGATATTAGTCTGTGTCATTTATTCTTCTATTTTTGCTATTTTTCATATAGATTTTAATATTTTCTTCTTTTATAGCAATAAACATGAAATTGTTCCAGTAATAGCTCAGTAATATATGGGTCATTCTCATGAGACATTTGTTGGAATTAAAATTTTTTGGATATTTGGCTAGATAGGTTAGATATGCTATTTGGTCAAGATGAATGAATGGCTTTTTTCTACCAACTTTCTAATTGTTTAATATGGTATTATAACATAAGCAGAAAGAATATATTTGCTGTGTTTTAAGTGATTAAGATGAAAGCAAAAATGATATAAGATTTGGAAGTCAGGACAAACAGCTAGAAATAGAGTGTCCTTTTAGTAAAAGTGTGATTTAGATAATCTGCTTCAAACCTAGTAAATGACTAAATTCAAACGAAAAATAAAATAATAGTTGTGATATAAAATGCTTAGTATGGATCTAGAGAGAATTGACATTTTAAGAATCACATTATATACATTTATACAAAAAATCAAAATATACTTCTTTGAATTTGATTATAAGGTTAAATTAAGTATGTTTTGAAATTCCATTTAAAGAGGCTTTCTTAGGTCATACTCAAGTAATCAAATTACAAAGTAAGGTTTGTCCACCATACCACTATTGACATTTTGAGCCAGACAATTTTTGGTTGTGGGGGGCTGTCTTCTACTGTGTATTGTGGGATGTTTTGCATTATTCCTGACTTCTTTCCCTAGATGCCAGTAGCACACTCGCCCCTCCCCCAGTTCTGATAACCAAAAATATCTCCAGACATTGCCAGATATTTCCTGGGGATCAAAATCATACTTAGTTGAGAACCACTGTTTTGAAGTGTTCTCTGATTTCTGAAAAGGATCTACTGTGATAGTATGACCAGTGGCAGGGGCACAAAACTTCAGTTCTAAAGAAGTAATCTTTATATTAGGTAATATTTAGAGGATTAATAGGTAAGTAGGTTGTGGGAATACTGTGCAAGTTTGGGAATAGCTCAGTTTTATTTTTGCAAATATATATACTTCCATGTATGAGTATATTGTTGTGAGTGGCTTAAAAGATGTATGTGTGTATATATACTATGTACACCATACATACACACACACACATCTGAAAGCACAAGTGAAAAATGCTTGTTTACTATTAAAAATTATCTTTCTTACCTTTTAGGAATATGGATTTGAAATTTTGTCTTTGTAAACTGATTCTGTTGAGGAATTTTAATATATTGTTTTATATATTGTTAATTTTAGCTACTACTCCATGGTTTGAGTCTTATAGAGAGACCTTTCTTCAGTCGATGCCAGCATCAGATCATGAATTTCTGAACCACTATTTAGCATGTATCCTTTGACCTTGATGTTCTCTTAAAATCAAATATTATGAAAGTTATTAATCTCAGAAATAGTTAAACGAAGGCAAAATTGTTGAGGACATAGAGAAAGGAGAAATTAATTTTTATTGAGTATGCATCAAGTTTTTGTTGTTGTTTTATTAAGTGACATTCTAGATACAGGACTGCTGTAATAAATTAATTTTTGATTATAAAATAAGACAGCTCAGGGCTTGCTTATTATTTTCCTTAGCCCCCTCGCTTGAATATTTCTGCTTAATAAGTTTTAAACCTTTTTAAAGAGATAATGTGAATGGTCAATGTTAACTGCTTTCACTGATTACCTCAAAGTTAATTGCTTATCCTAAAGCTTATATTTAAAAACAATTTTCCACATTTCTAGTAATCATTTTGTGGATATTATCATCCTTTGATGATTATGGCTTTTAAGCTTCCTTAATAAGGTTGCAGAGAAAAGTTAAGAGGTAGGATAGATTGTGAAACTGCACTGAGATGGAATGGAAAGGAGCAAGATTCAGCAGAATTCCTCATTATGTTGATAGTTGTATAACTTTGATATTATCCATTTTTGTTTTCATGAATTTTTGATCAAATAAGTAAATGATATAAAAACTCAACAAAAATTCTGTAAGATTTAGAACCTTGAATTACTTTGGAGTGTTAGAGAAATTATTTTGTGCTTGCAGTGAAAACCTATGAATTTAGATTTTTTTTTAGCTCAGAAAATGTCTCTGTAAAGTTTATCTTAATAAGATAATATTTATCATTGAGTGATAAATGATAATTACCTTAATAATATGGTTTACAAGGTATGTTGGTAGCATCGTCTAGTGAAGCTGAACCTGTGGAACAGTTTTCAAAGTTGTCACAAGAGCAGCATCGAATTCAGCACAACAGTGATTATTCCTACCCTAAGTGGTTTATACCAAATACTCTTAAGTATTATGTACTTTTACATGATGTAAGTGCAGGAGATGAACAGAGGTAAGTTTTACTTTGTTAATTTAAAATTTTGTCCTGTTAAGTGATTTAACATTAATTTGGATTTGGGTTGTTTGAATTTTGGATTTATTTTTTGTATGCAAAAGTAAACAGTTTTACATGTGCATTTATTAATAGAGCATTTAACTTTATCTTTTATTCTGGATTTATATTCAACAGCTAAGTCATTTTATGTTAGATTTCATATGCTTACCTCAACTTTGTTTTCAATATATTTTTCTTATATGGTCATTGTACAAAAATGCTTCTCATTTTACTCCTGTAGATCTTAGCAGTTGTTTCTTTTTTTATATAAGGTTATTTCCCTCTTTTTTTTCTTTTCTCCTTCCCAGTTTTCCTCTAACTTTCACCACCTGACTGTTGTTTAAGAGGCGCTTCTTTTTTCACTGTTCATTCTCATCACATTATATTTCGGGTCTTGATGTTTTTCACAGTCTTAAAAACTTACAGACATTTATGTTCCCCTTAATATTTGTTATTAGTGGTTTGCAGTACTTTTATCTTTGTGATACGTGAATAGCTTGCCTTTAAAAATAAATTCTTGAAAAATAAGATAAACATTAAAAAGCAATTCTACTTTTACAGCTTTGTAGTTTATTTTGGTTTTTGGTTTAAGGTGTGAATCAAATTAATCTTTTGTTTCAGATTGTTATTCTGATATCTCAATGGCATTTAGGATATGTAATTTAATAATTATTTCCTACTCTTGTTCTGAGCACAAACTGCCATCTTTTTTATAAATTTTCCTATGTAGAACCAAAAAAAATTATTCTGAGGATTACTCATCTTTAGGATTTTTTGAAATGTCTTTAGCCAGTTGGATAAAGTGCGTTATATAAATAGAAATAATTTGAACTGACTACTAAAATTAATATCTGTCAACTGAATGTGGAATATGTCTTCCATATTGAATAATTATAACTAGGATATTTAAGTGATAATTCAAGTATTAGATTAATGGTTCTTATGTTTAGCATTAGTAAAATGATCCATGAGTTTGGTTTATTGTCCTTGGGTATGTGTATACACACACACACACACACACGATTTCTATATTTATATAAATTTATATAACTATATAATCTTTACATATTCGGCCTTATATGTAACATAATTTAGCTGTTTGATAGGCTTATTTGCATTGTATTAGCATTTTCATTTGAATGTGTTTTAAGACTTGCCAGGTAGTTTTTTGTTTGTTTGTACCAGGTTACTGATTGGCTTGAAGAAAAATAAACATTTAAACTTAGGTTAACTCTGTGAACCAAAATTTCATTTTCCATAGTTTGTACTGTTTACTTCCTAGGCTATCTTATTTAAATTATCTCCCACCAACTAACAAGTTTATCTCTTTTTTCTGAGACAGAGTCTCACTCCATTGCCCTGAGTAGAGTGCCGTGGCATCAGCCTAGCTCACAGCAGTCTCAAACTCCTGGGCTCAAGTGATCCTCCTGCCTCAGCCTCCTGAGTAGCTGGAACTGCAGGCGCGTGCCACTACGCCTGGCTAATTTTTTCAATATTTAATAGAGACAGGGTCTCACTCTTGCTCAGGCTGGTCTGAACTCCTGACTTCAAGCTATCCTCCAGCCTTGGCCTCCCAGAGTGCTAGGATTAAAGGCATGAGCCACTGCGCCCGGCCCAAGTTTATTTATCTTAAAGTATGGAACTTAGAATATTTTTGTTGCTTCTGAGATCTGTTGCATCTGAGCTTATGGATCCAGCTGCTATAAATTTTGCAATAAAAATGGTGGATTTTATGAAATAAATACCTTGGCTACTTTTGTTCCGTTTTCTCTTTTTTTTTTCCCCTTTGAACTGTGTTCTGTTTTGTAAGTTTTTGGTGCTGTACTTTCCTGTTTTATCTCTTGTGTTTATTGATAAATGTTCTCTAAGGCATAATTTCCAAAAGTCCTGTTTCCTGAAAGCAGTTAGTTCCCATCTTTGAGAGGAAGAGTTCCTTATCTATAAGTTTGAAGCTGCTCCTTGGAAATTCACAGTGCACATTAGCAAATGGAAAGCTTGGAGATAGTCTGCTGTAAAGAAACTGTATTTTTTTTTTGGGGAGACAGAGTCTCACTCTGTTGCCCAGGGTAGAGTGAAGTGGTGTCATCATAGCTCACTGCAACCTCCAACTCCTGGGCTCAAGCGATCCTCATGCCTCAGCCTCCCCAGTAGAGGCAAGTGCCGTGACGCCTGGCTAATTTTTCTATTTTTTGTAGAAATGGGGTCTCACTCTTGCTCAGGCTGATCTCCAGTTTCTGAGCTCAAGTGATCCTCCTGCCTAGACCTCCCAGAGTGCTAGGATTACAGGCATGAGCCACTGCTTCTGGTCTTTCTTGACTGGTTTTGTTTACTGTGATTCCCCAAACTATTTTGACCACCACACCTCTCTTTGAATAGCATATAGGAGTATTTTGCAGAATTATATTCCATTGAACACATTTTGGTTAACTCTGCTTTCGGATGATATCCAAGCTAGCTAAATTTCAATTGAAGATCGTGATTTTTGTTTTAATTTTTAAAATTATTTTATCCTCTAATTTACTGTTATCTATTATTGCTTAAGTTCTGCTCTCATTTACTACAAACTTTTTTCCATTTTTTATTTTAGAGCTGAATCAATTTATGAAGAAATGAAACAGAAATATGGAACTCAGGGTTGCTATTTACTTAAAATTAATTCTCGAGCATCTAATCGAGCATCAGATGAACAGATACCTGATCCTTGGAGTCAGTATCTCCAGAAAAATAGTATTCAAAACCAGGTATATGTAAAAAAAAAAAAAAAAAAAGAAGCAAACCACAAAGGGTGTATTTCAGTTTTATAATAGTATCACTGTAGAATTTTTTATGTCTTGACTTAACTAGTATAATTATTAATATTAATTTTGTGGAATCTGGCCAATTTCGATCCCTCAACTGTAAGCTCTTTAATTGGTAGTTCAAAAGCCCTATTTTTATCTGACTAAAATGTCTTATGTATATTCCTTTCAGTTATATAATGTCAATGTTAATTGATCTTTTTCTTAAAAGACGAAGTGAATTACACATTAAGAATTGAATTAGATTGGCTAGCCATGTAGAGAATAGAATTTCTGACATGTCCATTTAATTTATTATGAATCCTTACAGTCAATTTTTTATTGCCCCATGCTCTAGGGTTGCTTTCCTACATTTTCAACATATTCTTATACCTGCCTTTTGGAGCTCATACTTCTTAGATGGGCAGGCTTTTTTTATGTACCTTTCCTTTGATTTATCTTCCTTCTGAACTTTCAGGAAGTGTTATTTCTTCCTTACTTACTCCTTTCTTAACCTAGAGTCCTAGACTATGTTAATTATTGTTTGTTGGCTGAAGCGGGTGGGTGTAAGGTTTTACGTTCCGTCAAATTTCCAGGGTACAATAGTGAGCCACTTAGTAGTAATGAAATGCCTATTCCTATTGCCTAGTTCAGATAATCAAGAGTTAACTACTTTTTGTTTAGAAGGAGGAGTTTTTATATGGAAAACATACTTATATTTTGTACTGTTAAGCTGTGTTATGTACTCTTTATATGATATTTAAAAAATACGAGTTATAATCAAGTTATAATTTTTGATCTGATATAAATATTGTTTAATATGTTTATTTGCCTTCTTTTTCTTTTTTTTTTTTTCTTTCTTTTTTTTTTTTGGAGACAGAGTCTCACTGTGTTACCCGGGCTAGAGTGCAGTGGCGTCAGCCTAGCTCACAGCAACCTCAAACTCCTGGGCACAAGCTATCCTCTTGCCTCAGCCTTCTGAGTAGGTGGGACTATAGGCGTGCACCACCATGCCCGGCTAATTTTTCCTATTCTGTTTAGTAGAGGCTAATTTTTTCTATTTTTAATAGAGACCAGGTCTCGCTCTTGCAGGGGCTGGTCTCAAACTCCTGACCTCAAGTGATCTCCCTCCTCGGCCTCCCAGAGTGCTAGTATTATAGGTGTGAGCCACTGAGCCCAGCCTGCCTTATTTTTCTGTCTTATATATGGAATTTTTAATCTAGATACAGTGCTATCCTGGTATTTTACTGACCTTAATATTGAGTTGACTGCTGACCTTCTTTAAAATAATGCTGAAGACTTGTCTCTGAGCAAAAAAACAGTTGGCTGTGAAGGAGTTTTAATTTTTAAAATGGTCTTTCAGAGCCATACTAAGAATAGGAACAGTACTGAAAAGTTCAATTTAGAGTCCAGCCATCTAAGGTTGTGAAAGGGAACATAGATTGTACAGTTCCAGAAATTTTAACAGAAGAAAGAGAGATCAGAAATTCTATAAGTTAGAATCCTAGAAGCCCAAGGTTGGAGGATAGTTTAAAGGTTATCTAATTGAACCCCTGTTTTTTGAACCTATGAATGATATCATCTAGTGACAGTATTTGCTATCTTCTTAAGTGACCCATTCCATGTCTGATCAGTTTGAGGATCAACCAAAAGTTTTCTCCCTTTGCTTGTATTCATTGGTCCTTTGAGGGGGACTATGTAAGTTTGCCATTATAACAACTTAAAAAATATACAAGGTTAGTTCTCATGTCCCCTTTTATATTTTTCCAGGCTAAAAATACCTAGTTTTTTTTTTTTTTTTTGAAACAGGGTTTCACTCTGTCATGCAGGTTGGAGTGCAGTAGTGTGATCCTAGCTCATTGAAACCTGAAACTCCTGAGCTCAAGCAATCCTCCTGCCTCAGCCTCCCAATTACCTAGGATTATAGGCACATGCCACCATGCCCAGCTAATTTCTGTTAGTTTTTGTAGAGAAGGGGTCTCACTGTTGCCTAGGCTGGTCTCCAACTCCTGGCTTCAAGCAATGCTCCTACCTCAGCTTCCCAGAGTGCTGGGATTATGGGCATGAGCCACTGCACCTGTCCTAAATATACCTAGTTTCTGCAATTTTTTCTAAAGGGGTGTTTTTATACTTCCCTGTACTGGTCATTTTCTTCTTAAGTTCTAATTTGTATATTTCACTCAAAGCATGATACTCAGAATAGTACCTAATATTTGCTGGTCTTGTGGAGTAGTCTTGATATTTTTAGTTTGTTTTTCTTGTTAACTGAGAAAACAGTGCCTTTGCCACAAATAAATGTTGCATTGGATATTTTTTCAAAACACTTCATTCAGCATATTCAGAATTCACTCCAACCTGCTAATACTGTGTCTGTGACCCAGAAGATTTCATACCTGTCCCTCTTTTTCTTTCCATCTGAGCCATCTCTTTTTTTGTTATTCCTTACTTAAGATACATAGGCATATGCATGTGCTCACATGAATACCTGTGTATATGCATATATGTATATCACATATAAATAGATAAACAGATACTTTGAATTCAGAAGAATTAGAGTAATAGATTGAGTGTGAAAAGGGATTTAAGAATATAGTAGGTGTGTATAATCATAACTGAAAGAGTGGAATTGGAATGTTCCTAAAACAAAAGATAAATGCCTGAAGTGATGGACACCTAAATTACCCTGATTTGATTAATTTACATTGTATGCCTGTATCAAAACATCACATGTGCCCTATAAAGATGTAAAGCTATTATGAACCCATAATAATGAAAAAGAGAAAAAAAACTAGAGAGTTTAGGTTGGAAATCTTCAAAAAAAAAAAAAAAAGACTGTCGTAGGTAGAGTGATGGAATAAGAGCCATAGAAGAAATTAAGAATATGAAGGACTAGAAGAGACTCACTATAGAAAATAAATGAGGCTAATAGTTAGCAGAGCATTCATAGTTTTGATGGATTTGGTGGTTCCTTAAATATGATTAAATAACTGATAATGCTTTTTTATTTTATTTTGATAGGACTCATATGAAGATGGCCCTTGTACTATAACTTCAAATAAGAATTCTGATAGTAACTTGCTTTCATTGGATGGATTAGATAACGAAGTCAAAGGTCTTGATATTTTCTCTAAATTTCTCTCTTGATTGAAAATATGCTCTGTTGTCAAAGCATGCTAACCTTTGTAGATAAAAGATGAGGGAAAATTTCATAATACAAACAGATAATGGGCAGGTTAGTTTTTCTTAAGATTTTACTGAGTTATTTGAGTTTGATTATTTTTGACATTTAAAAATTTGTTTTGTGAAAGTACTGTATCAGAGGGGATTGGATGGGAAGAAAGGGGGGTAAGGGAAGAAAAACTACCTATTTATTGGGTGCAGTGTGCACTATTTGGGTGATGGGTACACTAAAAACTCAGACATCACCACTGTACGATTCATCCATGTAACCAAAAATCACTTGTATCCTTAAATCTAATGAAATAAAAAAAAATAAGAGTACTGTATCAGATTTCTTTTTAAAAATTTTTGTAGAAAGTAAGGGAAGATGTGATGCACTGCATTAATTGTTTCCAAATTCACATGATTTTGAGAACTTTATGTCTGTATTTTAAATTACAGTTTTGGTAATGATAGCTCTAAAATTTTTTTGTTATAATTTTTCTTAGGGCTTAGTTGTGCTACTTAAAAGGAATTATATTATTTAAAAACTGTACTTTTCTTTATTTCCTGATTTACATGAATTTTTAAATTTCTGTTAATGTAACAAAATAAGTAGTCAAGCCTTTTAATTTGTGATAGAGAATATTGTTTTACCTTAGACTTCTAAGATATTCTAAAGATATACAGAAGGGTAAAGCGTTCTAGTATTCTTTTTTCCTTAGCAGTGTGGTAGTATTATCACAATTTTCTATTGCATTCTGAGAGTAAAAGAAAGATCTGTTTCTCAGTAGATGGCTTACCAAATAACTTTAGAGCCCACCCACTTCAACTGGACCAATCAAGTGATCCTTCTAACAGTATTGATGGCCCAGATCACGTAAAATCTGCTTCATCATTACACGAAACAAAGAAAGGAAGTACTGGAATAATTCATGGTGCATGTTTAACACTTACTGATCATGATAGAATTCGACAGTTTATACAAGAGTTCACATTTCGGGGACTTTTGCCACATATAGAGAAAACGATTCGGCAATTAAATGATCAGGTAAGACTTGTTTGGATTAATATTTTGAAAATTTAAGTAAATAGTAAATTTAAGACTATAGTAGTATAAGTTATTTAAAGTATATGAAGTGTTTTTATTTTTATTTTAAGATAGACCAATATTAGGACTTCCTAAAATTACTATCAGTGATGAAAGTCTGTTCAACTCTAGAAGAGGCTTGTTTTCTCTAGGATTTTGCCTGCGTATTAAAAATAGACAGTTTTCTTTCAGTTAGTGTTATTAAAATGAACATTTGCTCACTATTAAAGCTTTTTAGTTAAAAATTATTTAAAAATTTTTCCTTTTTTATGTAAAAGAAAAATATTAAATTCTTTATATTTGTCAACATATTTAATATTTTTTCTTAGCTAATATCAAGAAAAGGTTTGAGTCGATCTCTGTTTTCTGCAACTAAAAAATGGTTTAGTGGCAGTAAAGTTCCGGAAAAGAGCATTAATGAGCTGAAAAATACATCTGGGTTGCTGTGAGTAAAATATTATAATTTCTTTTTTCCTGTGTTTAACTCTGTCTGGTGCTTGACTGTGTGATATCCCGCCAAAAATAATTATCTCTTTAGTTTCTCAGTTCATATTGATCAAAACTCAGGTAAATAAGAATGATGACTGTAAGTAAATTATATTACTGTTTTAAAAAACAGTAATTAGATATCTAAAAATAACCAAGATAAATGGGAAAGTCACTTTACTTTGAGTCTGTGTCCCTATTTATAAAAAGATGGAGTTAGATTAGGTATTCATTAATAACTCTTCTGTATCTAAAATGTAATGGTTTAGTGATTCTGAGACATGGCATGTATCTAGCAAATTGTATTTTATACAAAATCCTGTGTTAAGGGAAAATAGAATTAATCCATTTTGGATTTTAAATTTTTTTCCTGGTTGTGTATAAAAGTGAGTCACCTAGAATTAACTGTTAACTTCATAATTTGGTCATGGAGAAAATGCTTGCCTGCTGCTGAGAAGTTCTCAGGGCTATAAATAAATAAAATCACTTTATATTTCCAAATATTTTTATGAAATAGACACTCTTGTTAGAGGTAGAATTCATATAAAACAGGGTCAGTTTTCCTCATGTTCTGGAAGAACGTGTCAGCTTGTTATAGATTTTATAATTTTAATGATTTTGGGGGTCATAAATTATAGATTGTTTTCTTTATTTTGTATTTGCAGGTATCCACCAGAAGCACCAGAGCTTCAAATCAGGAAAATGGCTGACTTATGTTTTTTGGTGCAACATTATGATTTGGCTTACAGTTGCTATCATACGGCAAAGAAAGATTTTCTTAATGATCAAGCAATGCTTTATGCAGCTGGTGCCTTGGTTGGTATTCTCTAGTATTATAATTCCTTGTTTCTATTACTGTAAATAATTTAGAAATTTCTCTTAATGGCAGACAATCTCTAGGGATAAAGTTGTACTCAAAGAGCATACAGTGCTTTATAGATTTTGAATTCATTTATGCTGAATTAATGGATTTCCCTCAAACTAGTTTATTAAAAGATGATCATTTATCAGGGTTGATTTGATTAGTGCCTTCTAATTTTGCATGAGTTTTCAAACTTTAATTTGAATTTCATCTTTTATTATAGTCTAAATATAATGTGTTTTTTAGAAGATGCTTTTAGAACTTGGAAATATATTGGAAATATATTTTTAAGTTGCTTGATATAAGACTTTATATTGATGAAGAACATCTACTTTGGTGTGAGACAGTCTCTCATCTTAGGCAAGTTATTGAATATCTCTAAGCCTCAGTTTTCTCACTTGTAAAAGGTAAAAATGTTTTGTGGTAGAACGGACTGTACTGCGTACCTTTTAGGTGAAAATTATAGAAGATATTTAGTTATATTAACTAAAAAGGTAAAATATACATGATAGCAAAACCAATAATAGGAATTATTTAAATTTTTTGTATTTAATCTGTCATAATTAACTGAAGGTTGAATAGATTACTCTAGTCCTTGATGATAATCTTCACAAAATGTATCAATCCATTATTATAGAATATAAGAAAAAATTGAATGGTTGATTATTGAAGATTGTGTAGTTACTTGGGGTGATAATTCTGAATGTTCTCACTGTGTCTATAGAAAGAAATTATGTTAGTTTTGTTGGTATATTGATTTAATATTTACTGCAATATTAATGTTTAATATTGATTTAATATCACTGCTAAATTGTAGAATCACTTAAAATTTGGGGCATAGTTTTCTAATAGGATTTTTTCTCAGTACGGTTTTTTATTAATGTATTTATATGTAGTATATATAGTACATAGTAAATACATATTTTTATACAATAATTATACCATATGTTCAGTATATTTTTGTACAACATAGAACTGTATGTGTATTCAGTATGTATAGTAGTTAAAATATAAGAGAGTTAAAACATGATGTTGCAGAGCTATACAGTATTTTGTCACATGTATATTATGTATTTTTATTCTACTCATTCAGTAAATTTTGGAGCAGATACTGTGCTGGGTGCTGAGGATACAGACATATTCCGAAACAGATATGGTTCATATTATCATGAAACTTACAGTCTGTCAGGTTAAAGTCTTTAATCACATTTCAGTTTTTAGATAATTAAATTACTTTTTTTCCTGTTTTGAAAAATGTTGCAAAGAAATACATTTATTTGTCCTAGAAGTAGGTATTGAGATTGTGACATTAATAGTTCCTGTCCTTCCCTTCCACCCAGTTTATGATGGTTTCCAGTTTATTTCTAGCTAAATTTTTATTAAATCTTGGTTTATATGAGAATACAAGTGTGGATGTAGTGGGATATTCTGCTAAGAAAACCAAAAACTGCATTTTAATCTTCATTTTTAAACCCTTTAATGCCACCGTATATTATTTGAATTATTAAGTAAGGTCCTGGGCATGGACAGTAGAATGCATTTTTAAAATGAAATTTGACATAGAAAATTTATGGTAATAAGAGGTCTAAGAAATGGTCTTTTACCTTCTATGTGATACAGGATATAAACTAGGTAATGAGCAGAATATATTGACAGTGCAGACTCTTGTGAGCTCTGTTTTCATATTGTTGATACCAGTAAGTTGGAAAGAGATGTACTTTATTTTGTTTTCTCTATGTGATCTTGTTGTTGGTTTATTCTATACTCACTGAAGGTTAGGAAAGACCAGGAGGAGGTAGTAAAAGAAATCTTAAGCCAGGCTCACTTGGTAGTATAATACATATATAACACAACCCAAAGTGTTTACTAGGTTTTTTTTGCAATCTCATTGAAATGCTGAATGGGAAGACTTTGGAATTCTACTAGAGAATTTTAAGATGAAAAGCATATAAATAAATATATTTTTTAAGTCTGCATTAGGCTATGAAATTTATACATAAGTATCCAGTAAAAAAAAAAAAACAAACAACAAATGTCATTCCAATTTTTAGGCTTCCTGAATGCTAAGTTATAAGAATATTTTTCTTTTTCAAATACTATAAATTATGTCTTTTCCCTTAGGAAATGGCAGCAGTGTCAGCTTTTCTTCAACCAGGAGCACCTAGGCCATACCCTGCTCATTACATGGATACGGCAATTCAGACATATAGGGATATCTGCAAGTAGGTGACTATAATATTTATATTCTATCCATTTAGAGGGTAATTTGACATTTATATTGTTAATAGATATAAATAGTTCTTTATTTTTCATGCCTAAACTCCCAAATCAAATAAATATAGTCGGAGACAAGTTGAGGTGATTTTTTTTTTTTTTAAGTAGCGTTTTATATTACATCCTTTTTTCTTTTCTGTTTTGTTTGGATTAGTGGTTAGGAATTTGTTATATGTAATGTTGAAGTTATATGTTACATTGAGGGTTATTTGTATTGTCAAGCCAGGAATTAGCCATTTTGAATTTTACTTGTTAAATAGGCAAAACACAAAGAGTTAAATAATAGTCCAGGGGAAAAATGGGAAGTGTTTAGTATTTATAGTGAGTTCTATTGGAACTCTATAGCATAGGAATTACAACTCACCACCTATAAGGAGACTATGAACACGTCCCAAAGTGGTCAGGGAGATTACATGGGATGTTTGATGAATAGCCCTTTAAAGAAAGGTGTTTGAGATTTGATATCCATGGATGTGTTTCAGAAATAGTGATTGGCAGGAATAATGTTTCAGATGTAGCATTACTGGTCACAGGGAATAGAGCCCTGGCTAGGTTGGAGGGTTTGTATATATGGAAAGTAGTGGGAGATATATTTGAAAAGAAGGTTTGAGATACATTCATGTGAAGAATGATAATTGTCATATTTTATTATTGTTAAGCTGTACTTAAGATAAGCTGGTGAGGTGGTGTGCGCGTGTCATCCCAGGATGAGGCAGGAGGATCCCTTGAGCCCAGGAATTTCAGTCCAGACTATCTATGTCTCTTTAAAAAATAAAACAAAGAAGCTGTAGTTAAGATTTTTAAGTACTAGTAAACGGGAAATTACTCAGCCTTTAAGTAGTGCCTTGACATAATAAAAGTTATTTTTCTGAAAGGTTAATCTAACTTTTCTATTGTAGAATAGGTGCATTGGAAGATAAAGGTAGAGGCAATTTTGACCCCTATAATGTTGAATTAGAAGTTGTAGTCATAATAGCAATGTTTACAACAACATTATTAATAAAATACTAATTATTAATAACATTTATTGAGTGTTTAGCATTGGCCACTACACCTTAAGTAATTTACACTCTCATTTAATCTTCACAACAAACCTGTGAAATGGTTTTACAGATGAGGAAACTGAAGCTTAAAAAGTTTAACTTTCTCAAGGGTATATAGCTAATAAATGGTGGAGCCGGTATAAGATACTACTTACACTTTTATCATCTATTCAAAAATGTATTTATAGAGATTCTTTTTAGGAGCTGTAGCCTCCTGTGAAGGAGGAACTATTGAAGGAGACTGAAAAGGATGTTCAGGCCGGGCACAGTGGCTCTCGCCTGTAATCCTAGCACTTTGGGAGGGCCTAGGCAGGAGGATTGCTTGAGGCCAGGAGTTCAACACCAGCTTGAGCAAGAGTGAGACCCTGTCTCTACAAAAAATAGAAAAATTAACTGGGCGTGGTGGCACATACCAGCTACCCGGGAAGCTGAAGCAGGAGGATCACTTGAGCCCAGGAGTTTAAGGTTGCTGTGAGCTAGGCTGATGCCACGGCACTCACTCTAGCCCAGGCAACAGAGCGAGACTCTGTCTCAAAAAAAAAATAAATAAATAAGAATAATAATCTAGGCCAGGCGCGATGGCTCACGCCTGTAATCCTAGCACTCTGGGAGGCCGAGGCGGGTGGGTCGCTCAAGGTCAGGAGTTCGAGACCAGCCTGAGCAAGAGCGAGACCCCGTCTCTACTAAAAAATAGAAACAAATTATCTGGCCAACTAAAATATAAAAAAAAATAAAATAAGATAAAAAGAATAATAATCTAGTTCTAGATTGCTGATATAGAAGTCCGCAAAGAAAAATCAACTGATAGTGTGTTTTTACAAAGGAAATTTGTATCAGGAATAAGTCTGGCAGCACTGGCTCTATGCCACCTCCACTTGAAATATCTTAATAGTACTGCCAGAGGGAAAATGCTTAAATATTCCTAAAAGTAGCCAGTAAAATGAAACACATATAACCAGAGTTTGCAGTGAAGTAGGAGAAAGTAGTATGGGTGAAATGTTTACATTTCTTTCTGTTCAAAGCAATTTTTATTTGTTAATTAACTGCTGGAACTAGTTGAGTTCTAGCTTTTCTGTGTACAGGAAATATGACTTTTTTTTTTTTTTTTTTTTTTTGAGACAGTCTCGCTCTGTTGCCTGGGCTAGAGTGCTGTGGCGTCAGCCTAGCTTCACAGCAACCTCAAACTCCTGGGCTCAAGCAATCCTACTGCCTCAGCCTCCCGAGTAGCTGGGACTACAGGCATGCACCACCATGCCCGGCTATATTTTTTCTATATATTTTTAGTAGAGACGGGGTCTCGCTCTTGCTCAGGCTGGTCCCGAACTCCTGAGCTCAAACGATCTGTCCACCTCGGCCTCCCAGAGTGCTGGATTACAGGCGTCAGCCACCGCACCTGGCCAGGAAATAAGACTTTGTGTTGTGTTCTTACTATGAAATAATATGATGATAAAAAGCTTTGAATGATTATGAGAATTTTTTGAAAATTTCTTTTTAAACCATTTTGGTAGGTGGAAAACAAGGACATAGACTTCTTTGTTTCTTTATACAGTTGGTTCTCTGTATCCATGAGTTCTGCATCTGTGGATTTAACTAACTGCACATAAAAAATATTAAGGAAAGAAAACACAACAATCAATAATAACAATACAACAAAAAAATACAAATGAATAAAATAAAACTATTTACATGGTATTTACATCATGTTATGTATTTTAAGTAATCTAGAGGTGATTTAAAGTATATAGGAGAATTGCGTAGGCAATTGCGTAGGTATGCAAATACCATGCCATTTTATATAAGGGACTTGAGCATCCTTGGATTTTAGTGTCCCAGGGGTTCTGGAAGCAGGCCTCCACAATACCAAAGAACAACTGTACTTGAAAACTGTAATTGGAATCTTTTGCTGAATACATGTTAACTTTGATGTGCTA
>CM052443.1:30932100-30963261 GCA_028533085.1 Varecia variegata
GAACCACTCATTACTGATCATTTAGTTTTTGTCATGAGGGGTTTGAAATAGTTAATATAGCTGCCATTTACTGAATGCTTTCTAGATGATTTCCTCAGATGTGTTTGAGCTCCAATATAATTTTGTGATTGCTGCAGAGATAGTTTATAATAATCAGTGGTCTATGAACACTTTTTGATATAACTATGATTTGTTGAAATTATTGCATTTAAAGTCAATGTTTTCTGTTTTCAACTTTCCCTGGGGAAAATAATGGCAGCAGAACACATGGAAGGGCATGGTAAGTTCAGCTTGAGAATAGTTGAAAACCTGGAGAAAGTTTTGGTGAAAATGTTGTTGATACTTAATCAGCAACCTTCAGTACTTTCTGTTATTGGAAAAGTGATGACTCTTTCAGTTGAAAGGTTATCCTTATGGATGATAATGTAAATGTAGTATGTGGTTTTTGTAGATGCTGTGTTCTGAGGGTCAGTTGAAGTGGAAACTAAATGCATTGTACTATTTGCTAAAGTAATAACAGGTGAAAAGATTATCTTTGAAGGGGAAGCCTTCTGAAATTTTTAATGAAAAGTGGTTGATTTGGTCCTCTTGAATTACAGCAAAAATTGAGGATTCCTTTAAATACAGTAAAACTTTACAGAGAGTATAATAGTAGATTAGATTATTTTGTAATCTGTGCACATTCTGTTTTATCTTTTTTTCTTTGATGGATGGAAACATGCTGACAGATCATTTTCCAGAGGAAATTAAATTGGTGTAAATCTGGTTTTTTCTGTCCCCTGTGTTTTCTGGTTTATCTTTAATCACTTTACCTGTATTAAATTAATAGTTTATACACCTTTTTGCCATTTGAGAAGGGATCGCAGTTCTTCAGAGATTTGTTACATGGTACATATCATAACCAGATACTTGGTTTTTATGAAAAGCAAAATATTTCATGGTAGAGGATCTTTAAGGCTTTTTTTTTTTTTAAATTATTGTTTATTGGAAGAAAGAATCAAGATTGGTTTGTTCCTGATCTCTGCCCTCATGTATTCTAAGTTAAACATTGGATATGCTATATATTAAGAAAAATATTTTTTCACTATTTTTTTACTTTTAATTTTGTGAAACTAACTTTTTCTTCTTTTAAACATTGAATAGGATTCTGATCTTCGAAGTGCACTTCTTTTGGAACAGGCAGCACATTGCTTTATAAACATGAAGAGTCCTATGGTTAGAAAATATGCATTTCATATGATACTGGCAGGCCATCGGTTTAGTAAAGCAGGTCAGGTGAGTGTATTTTCTTTACAATGAAAAGTTGTTATTTATTAATTTGTTTTATAAATGCATGTCATTTGTTACTTTTTTATGATTTAAAATTAATCCTAAGAAACTAAAATAAATTTTGTTCTGAGGTAGTATGTTATATTGGCAAAGTCATGAAGTTTGGATTCAGATAACTCTGGGTTTAAATCTTTTTTTTTTTTTTTTCTTTTTGAGACAGAGTCTCGCTCTTTTGCCCTGGCTAGAGTGCCGTGGCATCAGCCTAGCTCACAGCAACCTCAAACCCCTGGGCTTAAGCAATCCTTTTGCCTCAGCCTCCCGAGTAGTTGGGACTACAGGCATGTGCCACCATGCCCGGCTAATTTTTATAAATATATATTTTTTTAGTTGTCCATATAATTTCTTTCTATTTTTAGTAGAGACGGGGTCTCACTCTTGCTCAGGCTGGTCTCGAACTCCTGAGCTCAAACGATCCACCCGTCTCGACCTCCCAGAGTGCTAGGATTACAAGCGTGAGCCACCGCGCCTGGCCTTGGGTTTAAATCTTGATCTTCTACTCAGAACTTGAGTTTGGTCAAGTTACTTCTTTGAGCCACAGTTTTTTTATTTATAAAATTTGTAATTTTATCCAAATTTTTGTGAGGTTAAACCAAATCATATATATGGAAGGGCCAGATACACTGTATGCATTCAAGTAGAGATGAACTCTTCTCTACTTTTGCTCTGATCTTCTGATGTTTCTCAGAGCGTTTTATAATGGTATTCACTAAATATTTAATGTATAGAAATCTTCTCTTTCTTGTCTCTGGAAGCAGTTGTGTTTCTGGAATCTTTATTGATTTAGAGGGATTTCTCCAGCCCCAGTTTTCCTTATGAGCAGTAGTTGGAGAGAGCTTTGCTTTGCTGGAGGCTGCGAGTAGCAGCAGGGAGGTAGTGATTTTCTATACATTTAAATAGAAATGTAGACTGAATAATCATCTCTGCATTTTGGAGACTATCCTAGCAGCTGAACATACACCCATAAAATTATTACGGTTTTAGGGAGCTTTTAATCTACTAGGGGAGTACGAGGATTTTTTTAATGTAATTAATATGAATTTATATGAATATACCTAATATTTTATAAGTCTTTGCTATCCAAAACATGCCATTGTTTTGTACCTTCTTTGTACCTATTTCAAAGGTACCTGAAATAGGTAAAAAGAAGTAAAGATGTTCAAAAATTAGCCTCAATTTCATGTAAAAATACCATAATTTTTTAAAAAACCAACATTACAAAATTGGGTTCCTCCCTCTATTTTTGGGACTTGTGGAAAGTTAGAAAATATGTGGAATTAAAGAAAACCTTAAAAATACTTTTATAAAGTTAAATGTCTTTTATAATAATTGATATACTCCATGAATTAGAATTTCTCAGGCTCTAAAGTTGAAAAAATGTTAAAAACTGTAACTATTATTTTTCACAGCTTTTTTTCATAGTAAGTGCAAGTGCATCTGAAACATGCTAGCCCACTGCTTATCTCTGCTTAAAAGTTTTCTATTCAAAAAATGGCAAAATGTATTAAGCATGAGGTTTCTTCTGCTTGAAAGAAAGCAGAATGGTCCACTGTCTCTTATCGAAAATAAGTCATTTTTTCACATCTTTGTCCACTTTTGTGCATGGTTTTATTTGTAAGAATGGGAATGTCATTGAAACTGGAAACAGCTGCTTGGGTTTACCTTCCCAAATTATAGGACGTATTGCTTCTAGGAAATGCCTAACAAGTTAAAAATGCTACGTTTGTGTTACGTTGAGATACACTTGCTATCTGGCCTCATAATCATCTCTATCTGTAGTTACCCAGTGGAGTTAATGATTCAGGGTAGCTGGGTTTGCTATTTCATGAACACTCTGTACATTTCCAAACCCAGGAAAGCTCTTTCAAAAACAGTACATTACGTGGAAACCTGAGAATATGACTAGAAATGCAGATCTATTGGAAAAGTCAATACAGTATATGTCCTGTTGAAATTGGTCAAGAACAGTATCTTCCTTGGAAGATAGGACATATAGAACACATAAAATTCTAAGGCTGCGTTGTTTCGGAAAAGCACCAGCTTTTCATGACATTTCCATTCAAATCAGGGGTGTGTTGGTAGGGATGAGAGAGGAGATTATATAGTAATGCCATTTCTCCTAGTTCTCTCTCTCATTGACAGTTCATGCTGAATTGCTTATTTTGCCCCAGAAATTTTTTATAGTTCAATTTTTTCCCATTAAGATTTTCAGCAAGTGAAGGACATTTAAAAAGAGAACTGGCATGAAATTTTAAAGTCAGTTTAAAAAAATTAGGGAAGTGCTTGGGAAGGGTAATGTGATTGGACAATCTTTCTTTCTGTTCTTTCTTTAAAGGGCAGACTTTATTTTTTATTTTTTTACATCATGCAGTGATTAGTTTTATGTGTCAAAAAGGCAGACTTTAAAACCTTGTTACCTCTTTAGATATTTTTCCAAAAAGTCTTTAAAAATGCATTGACCTTGACCCTTAGACACATTTAATTGTTTCTATATATCTGTCAGTTTTTAAGACTGTCTGTATTCCTTTACAAAATGCTAAGTAGAGATTAGGGTTTTTTCCCCCAAGAAATAGCACTTAAAAATTATTTTGAAACAATCTCAGACTTCTAGAAAAGTTGCAAGTACAGTTCAGAAATTTTTGTTTCTTTTTTTTAGCCTGTAAAATTTAGCTGTGGGGGGGTTGGATACCAACTTTAGTGACACTGATGTTAATAAGTTCTGATAACCCACTGCCATTGGATCAGCCCCAAAATTTTTGTTTACCCAAGACATTTGAGAGTTAAGTTGTTTTACTTGGTGCCCTCTTACTCCCAAATACTTTAGGATTTGTTTCTTATTTTCTAGAAACAAGAACTTTCTCTTATATAACTGTAATACAGCCATCACAATCAAGAAATTGGCATTGATACAGTGCTACTGTGTAATCCTCACACCCCATTCAGGTTTTGACAATTGTCCCTTAAATGTTCTTTATCAAAGGACATAGGATCCTTTGTCCTTTTTTAGTCAAAGGATCCTTTGACTTCATGACTTCTGCATTTTTGAGGATTACAGGCCAATTATTTTTGTAGAGTGTCCCTCAGATTAAGGTTCTCTGAAATTTTCCTCATGTTGAAATTCAAATTGGGTATCTTTGTGGGAATATCACAGAAGAGATAATGTATACTCATTGTATGTTATCACGTGGCAGAGATTATTTTGATTTCATTATCACTTAAGAAAACATTTCTTTAAAAAACAACCTACAAAGACAATTCTGACTATACCTAATACAAAGTTTGTAACCTCCCCTTTGGAGGACAGTGAGTATTTTGGTACCAAATCCCATTTTTTTAAGGTGGAGGTTGTCTGAGTTCATAGAGTGGCAGTGATATGTAATTAACGCTGAATATCTGCTTGTGGTTGTGATAGGATGAAGCAGTGGGCAAAAGAAAAGAATGCCAAGTCTATCACTACCAAACAAACTAAACAGTTGTTTAAAAATGTGTGTATATGTAAAAATATATATGCACACTTATACCATATACTCACATATGCAGTTTTAGCACACACTGGGTATTTCCATTCAGCCCAATGCAGTGTTTATAAAAAGGGATGACTATAAACAAATTAGATTTCATAAGATAGATCTCAGTTAAAAGCTAACAACCAAGCCTCTAACTCTAATCCATGACTCTGTATGCTGCTACTCTGGAAACTCCCAAATGGTTTTTCACAAAGTCATTATTTCTGATTTGTTGTACTTCTTGCCTTTGGAAAAAGCAGGTTCTGGCTTGTTTTAGGACCTGTAGGTTTTTCGACTGCAATTGCCCTTCGCTTCTTTTGGGTTTTTCCTATCTGGTTAATTCTGGCTCTCATTTGAGATTCCTGGTATTGGAAATCAGCTTTCTTTTTTTTTTTTTTTTTTTTTTTTGAGACAGTCTTACTCTGTTGCCCAGGCTAGAGTGCCGTGGCGTCTGCCTAACTCACAGCAACCTCAAACTTGCGGGCTCAAGCAATCCTTCTGCCTCAGCCTCCTGAGTAGCTGGGACTACAGGCATGCACCACCATGCCTGGCTAATTTTTTCTATATATATTTTTAGTTATCCAGCTAATTTCTTTCTATATATATATATTTTTTTTTTAGTAGAGATGGGGTCTCACTGTTGCTCAGGCTGGTCTTGAACTCCTGAGTTCAAGCAATCCTCCCGCCTTGGCCTCCCAGAGTGCTAGGATTACAGGCGTGAGCCACCGCGCCCGGCCTCTGGAAATCAGCTTTCAATTTTGTAATCCTATTTCATTTTTCTAAAATTATTTGATTGTTTTGATGGAGCATCTTCTTCAGAGTGTCCATGTCTTCCATTAATTGAATAGTGTTGATGGAGTGATTAGTACCTAGTGAGTCCAGAGCCAGACATGGAGAAAAGTTCTCTGTTAATTGTGATTGACTGAAACATGGACCTTTTTCTCTGGGATGGATTTTTTATTTTTATACACACACACACATACATACATAGAAAGGGTTATAGCCTCAGGCAGAAGCTGATAACATGTACTTCCTGGGATTTTATTTTAATGTAAAGATATGGGAAGTCTTTTCTGGCTGTTACAATGGCTGCTACCCACTCTATTATCTATCTTCTTGGTGACTGACATTCGATAACTGCTTTCGTGCATTTTCTGCTTTTTTGGTTTTCTTTAGGATTTACCTTTTTAGTGTGTATGGTCAACATGACTTTCCTATTTCCCCCTTTTTGGTCATCTTTTCTGCCATACTACTGCTTGCACTGCTACAAGAGTGTAGTGGTCTGTATCTCTCTGTTTTTCTAATTGATGTATAATAGATGTACCTATTTTCAGGATATATGACATAATTTAATACATTCATATAGTTTGTAAAGGTCAAGTCAGTGTACTTGGGATATCTGTCACCTTAAATATTTGTCTTTATGCTAGAACCATTTGAATTCTTCTCTTCTGGCTATTTTGAAATGTACGATGGATTATTGTAAACTATAGTCACCCTACTGATCTATCTAACACTAGGTCTTATTTCTATCAGACTGTATATTTGTACCTATTAATCAACTTCTTTTCATTGTCCCCCCACCCCCAGCCTCTGGTAACCACCAGTCTACTCTCTATCTTCATGAGATTCACTTTTTTAGCTTCCACATATAAGTGAGAACGTGATAATTGTCTTTTTGTGTACCTTTTTTGTACACTGGTGACAATGCCATAAATGTTGCAGTCTTATTGCAGTCCTTATGAGGTTTTGGCATTACTTGTGATTTTCCATTCTGAATGTATTTCGTATATATCATATTGGTTTTAATCTCTTACTGTTCTCAGTCCTGCAGTAGATGCACTGAACAACAGGAAGTGCATCTTGACACTTGCAGACAGCACCTTAAAGAGAAAGCCATGATGACACCTGATGCCAGCAGGGAACTCTGCCATGTCATGCCTTGGCAGTGCTCACTGTGCTGCTGTCCTAGCCTACTGATTTATCTGAACAATGTGAGACATAACCACTTGGTGGTCACAGCACTGGCCAGTGATTTGTAGCGGGCAGGCAGCTTGGGGTCAGCATGGCTGGACCAATATGTGAATTTCTGATATAGAAAATTAGAGTTGACTTACATAATTTATCATGTAATCTGTACTTTGTTACATACAACATATACAGCCACATAAATTCAGCATAAGTCTTTGTATTTGAGAGAAAAAACTTGACAGAAGTGTTTATTGTTTTACTTGATAGGAAAAAATTCATTAAAAACATAGCATGCTTCTAGTTAAAGTGTGAGAACTTTTTTTTCATAGTATTAGCGAAATCTGCCCATTTTAGATACTGAAAATGCTTTGTTTATATATACGCTGCCTTTTTCTAGAAAGAATTTGAAGTACATAAAGCCACATTGAGAGGTGAGCCTCTGAAGTGGATGTTTTTTTAAGATGCTGCTCAGAGAAATGGGGAGGGGGTGTCCAAACAGTCTGGGCTCCCTTTCCCTTCCTTCTCATTCTCTATTCCTCTCCACCGTACACACACACACACTTTGGGTAGCTCAGGAAACTAAATCTATAAGATATTCCGTTTGTAATTCATAAATGTTAGTTTCACTTTCCTCATCATCCAAGTCTCTGTTAGAGGAGGAACCAGCTACTTGATTTGTATGTGTGTATATTTATTTTTTCTAATCCAGGGAAAATTTGGATTATAATACTTTGTTTTATCTCTTTTCTTACAGAAAAAGCATGCTTTACGTTGCTATTGTCAAGCCATGCAAGTTTACAAAGGAAAAGGCTGGTCTCTTGCAGAAGATCACATTAACTTCACTATTGGGCGCCAGTCCTATACTCTTAGGCAACTGGACAATGCTGTTTCTGCTTTTAGGCATATTTTAATCAATGAAAGTAAACAATCTGCTGCTCAACAAGGGGCTTTCCTCAGAGAATATCTTTATGTTTACAAGGTGAACACTTATTTTCAGGGGAGAAATTAAAATTGTATTTCAGCAGAAAGCATATTCATTGTCATCTTCTAGCAGTCTAATCAAATGGATTTATTAGAATATATGTAACTATCTGTCATAATAACATTGTGGCAGGCTAGGCTTCTTGGTCATAGAATTTTGGCCAGGCATGGTGGCTCACTCCTGTAATCCCAGCACTTTGGGAGGCTGAGGCAGGGAGATCACTTGAGGCCATGAGTTTGAGACCAGCCTGAGCAACATAGGGAGACCTCATTGCTACAAAAAATACAAAAATTAGCCAGGCATGGTGGCATGTGCCTGTAGTACCAGCTACTCGGGAGGCTGCGGTGGGAAGATTACTTGAGCCCGGGAGTTTGAGGTTGCAATGAGCTATGATGATGCCGCTGCACTCCAGCCTGGGCAAAAGAGTGAGACTCTGTCTCTTTAATATTTCAATAAACATTTTATTTGTGGCTGTTCTTGGAATCTTAAAAAAAAAAAAAAGATGCCACAAGTTTTCTGGACTGTTTCTTTATCATATTTTTACAGGAGCACAACCAATTTTACAATTTGTTTTAAGTGGGTCCTCTTACCATCCTTTGGAGACATACATTCTTTTCCTTACAAAAGATGAGGAGGTATGGTTCTATGGGAAGCACACAAGCTATACAAGCTATTATGATGTAATTCAGAAAAATTAACAGAAAGAATATTTCACTGAGGTAGGAGGATAGAAAATATAAAGCATTGTTTTATAGAAAATATGGGAAGTTGTAATTTTTTTTCCCAAGGCCTGTGAATAGTGAATATTATATCCATCCATTAGACTTTATTAATTTAAAGTTATATGAGTTAGAATTTTGGCAGATAGTATGCTGTAATGGGTCACAGCTGTACTCAGCTAATTCTCTGGATGTTAAACTTCTAAATGTTATTGTGGTTAAGTACTTTACTTAGGAAGATTCTCTTGAGGTAGAATAAATGATATCTAAAGTTCTTCTCACCCTTAAAATTTTATGACTCTGATGTGTTAAATAAAACTAGTAATTATGTATCTTAATATTCTTACTTAACATGTTTTTAATACTTTGTGTTTTTAAAAATGAGGAAGCATATATGAAGAAAATATGGTTTTCTAAAGAACTATTTTTTTTTCTTTTATATTTCCCCCAGAATGTAAGTCAGCTCTCACCAGATGGTCCTTTACCACAGCTTCCTTTACCGTATATTAACAGTTCAGCAACACGGGTTTTCTTTGGCCATGACAGACGACCAGCAGATGGTTAGTAAAAAGTTTTATTTGGCCTAGTTACCTAATGACTTTTTTTTTTTTTTTTTTTAGTTTTTTTTCCTACTCCATTTAAAAAATGATGTATAGTTGAATATTTGAAAATAAATAACTGTATACCACTTCACCTATTGTCCTGCCATCAATAGTTTAGTGTTGTTCCTTTCAGTCTTAAAAGCTTAAAACAATAAAAACAAAACTGTTGTAATTGTAGCAGCTGTTCTCACTTAAAAAATGCTCATGGTATTATATAATCTTGATAAACAGTTTTAATGTTTATAAGACGTTCCAGTCAATGCATATAAAATACTTGAACATTTACTTATTATACAGGTAGATTGTTTCCATCTTTTTGTGTATATAAAATAATATCGTGATGGGCATCTTTGTGAGTAAAACTTTTTTATTATGGAAATTTCCAAACATAGAAGCAGAGAATGATTACTAATGTTCTGCTATTCTTGTTATAAGACTTTTTAAAAATCTAGGATTATCTTTTTAGGTTTGTGCCCTACAATGGCAGCACTGGACCAAAAGTATAAATATATTAAGGTTCCTGATGCATGTTAAAGTAAACTGTGTAATTGTAAACATTCTTATATTTGAGCTTAATCAGTATGTTTCTCCTTCAGATCTGATTTAGTGTTAAAAAATACTTACCGGCTGGGCGCGGTGGCTCAGACCTGTAATCCTAGCACTCTGGGAGGCTGAGGCTGGAGGATTGTTTGAGCTCAGGAGTTTGAGACCAGCCTGAGCAAGAGCGAGACCCTGTCTCTACTAAAAAAAAAAAAAAAAAATAGAAATTAGCTGAACAACTAAAAATATATAGAAAAAATTAGCCAGGCATGTGGTGACGCATGCCTGTAGTCCCAGCTGCTGGGGAGGCTGAGGCAGAAGGATTGCTTGAGCCCAGGAGTTTGAGGTTGCTGTGAGCTAGGCTGACGCCACGGTGCTCTAGCCCGGGCAACAGAGTGAGACTTTGTCTCAAAAATAAATAAATAAATAAAATTACCATGTTTATAGCAGCATTCTTCTTAATAACAAAAAAGTGAAACAACTAAAATTCCTAATAGAGAACGAATCAATATAATCACGTAATTGTTATATTCACATAATGGATTCATGCTGCAGGACATGAGTGAATTGATTGTACACGTTCCGTAACATGATGCTGAGTGAGGAAAGTCAGTTGCAGTATAAATTTCAAACACACAAACCATTCTATTCATTGTTTATGTATATACTTGTGGTAAAATAAAAAAATTTGGGTGAAAATGTTACACTTCAACTTTGGAATAGGTCTGGGAAGAAGTGGTGCCAGTGGGCATGAAGGAAAGTAATGAGTAGGGAGGGTGACAGAGAGGACATCAACTCTCTCTGTAATGTTCATTTTATAAAAAATATTTAGGGTCATAGGAAAAAGTTGACATTTGTTAAATTTTAATATACAAATAATTTTTATATTAGTCTCCTTGCTTTTTCTGTATGTTTGAAATATTTTATATAAAAATTGTATAATGTCTTCAATCTTGGGCTAAAAAAATAAAATAAAGATTGTGGAAGCTAGGGAGAATGCATTCTTTGAGAGTTGGGAGGGAAAGAACATTATCAGTATTATAAGCAAAATTCCAGTTAGGCTAGGATATTTTTCACTCTGAGAATTGAAAGTAGGCAGGAGTGAATATGTATACCTTTGGATACCTTAGATCTTTATTTAAAATAAATTTATTTGAGGGCAGGTATTCATAAACATGTATTTAATTGTGACAATTTTTCTTTAGGTGAAAAGCAAGCAGCTACTCATGTTAGTCTTGATCAAGAATATGATTCTGAATCATCTCAACAGTGGCGAGAACTTGAGGAACAAGTTGTGGCTGTGGTTAACAAAGGAATAATTCCGTCCAGTTTTCATCCCACACAATACTGTTTGAACAGTTATTCAGATAACTCAAGATTTCCACTTGCAGTTGTAGAAGGTGATGTACTTGAATTTTTATTTATGATTTTTTGCTTACTTCTTTTACTTACAGCACATTCAAGGTAACTTAGTGTATGCCGCACGTTACTAGAGGCTGAGGATACAAAGGTAAATTAACTCAATATTTACTGAGCTACATTTATAAAACCAAACAATGGAGGCTCTAATACAGACATATGCAGTGTAATGTTGGAATATAGAAGAGAAAATAACATTCTCTAGTACAGAGAAATTGGGGAAGTCCTCTAGATGAGCTAATTTTTAAACAGAATTCTGAGTAAGTGGACATTCGTAGGGTGATAAAGGAGAGTCTAGGCAGAAATATAGAGCTATGAAAGCAAGTCCTGTTTAGAAAATTGAAGCTTAGGATAAGGTGTGAGGTTTATTAAAGTTATTAATTTAAGCCTGTTTTTTATAGAACCAATTACAGTGGAAGTGGCTTTTAGAAACCCTCTGAAGGTTCCACTTTTGTTGACTGATTTGTCGTTGCTTTGGAAGTTTCAACCTAAAGATTTCAGTGGAAAGGATAATGAAGAAGTTAAAGAACTAGTAAGTTATTAAAAGGTATTTGTAATCATGTTTCAGTATAACAGATATACTAATAAAATTTCAACTTCTGTGCAGTGAGCTATACTTAACTCTTTTTTGGCTTATTTTTTCTTATTTATAGTAAAAATCATGATATGTGCTTATTAAGAATTGAAAATACAAAAAAACATAGGGAATAAGAGTAAAACCATCTGTCTTCTCAATATTTAGAAATAACCACTTAAACATTTTGCTGTGTACCTTTCCAATCATTTTCATTTATGTTTTTCCCTCATACTATATATTGCTTTTTCCATTCTTTGTTGTTTTATATGCATATTGTAATGTTAAAATGTCTTAATTTTTGTATTTAGGTAATATTCCATCATGTGGTTGATTCATAAGCTATTCTATCATTGATGGTTGTTTTGAAGGTTTCCATTTGTTTACTATCACATTTATTTTCTGGTGAATATTTTTGTGCAGACCTTTTTATCCTTCAGATTATTTCTGTAGGAAAGATTCCTAGGCATGAAGTGAGATAATTGTAGGGAATAAGTATTTTGATGCCCTGTTGGTTTCACAAAAGGTTGTACCATCCAGCTCCTCATCTGCAGCATATGAGATTGGATATCTTATCTTTGCAAATTAAGAAATATTATTTACAGAAAAGACTTTTGATTTGCTACATAAAAAATGCCATCTTACTGTTTAATTTTCCATTTCATTACTTGCTAGTGAAGTTGAAGCTGTTACATTTATATTTCCTCTTTTGAGAATTGTCTATTCACAACCTTCATATATATTTATCTTTTTGTTTCCTTATCTGTAATAAGCCCTTTATTTATAATATTTAAGGTAGTTATTTTTGAAGCAGAAGTAATCTGAATAGTTTTGTTACCCAGTTGATTATAAGAGAAAAAACTTGGACAAACACATGTTTTTACCTTCTAATTTATTATTCACTGGTATCTATTATGTAACTTTTACTTTTTTATACTATCTTGCTAAAAGCTTTAATAATGTGCTAAGAAATTATTTTGGAACGGAGAAATACCCCAACGTTTTGGTGCTGACATCTTTGGATTTTTTAAAGATTGCCTTATTTAAAGTCTTGTTTATTACATTCATTGAAGACATTTTGTAATTATTTATATTTATTGTTAATAGTTTGAATGATTGAGATTTCCCAGGCTCTGTTCTAACTTAAATTTTGGCAACCTCTGCAATTTTTCTAATATCTTTTACATGCCTGGAATGCAGATTAGAAGAGTATGAACTGTTAAACTTGGAAAAGGATTTTTAAAAGATTTTTTAGCCTTTTAAGTGTATTAGTGTATTCAATATACTAGATTTTTAAGGAAGTTTAAAGTTAAGTGAAATATTTCCATTGTATATAATGCAGTATTTTTTAAAATAAATAGTTATACTTTTTCCTGTAAATTTCAAACTTTTTGGATTTCTTCATGAGCTTCTACTGGTGATGGACTACGATGCTGAACTGAAAATTAGGGGGGTGTAATTTTTATTTTTGTGTGTCAAATAATTTCATGGATAAATGTAAAATAGTGTTTACGAGGACCAGGTTTACCTCCAGAATGAGCCAGTTAGCTCTGCGTTGCCGTAGTCTCTTATCTTACAAATGTTATTGCTTTGGAGGAAGCAGGCCTTTTTTTTCTCTCTCATCCTCTTATTGTCTACCGGTCTTTTCTGCATCACACCTAGGCCACCATTACCTTTTTTATGTGTCATTGGCCAGTTTGAAAAAGAGACTAGTTGGAGCAAAAAATGGAGAAATGTGCTCTTATTGCAAGATTAAATTAAAAGACTATTTTGGCCATTATTGACTATGAGCAGCTGAAGTTTTTCTTTTGGAGTTTTATCCCCTTGGCAGCTGCATCTTTGAATAGATCGCTTATTCTCCTTAGTTGAGTTCTGCTGAACAAAATGAAAAAAATACAGTGTCTACCACAGCCTGGCTGTACTCTAGGTGTAGAAATAAAATACTTTGCATAATGTTTAGCACATAGTAAGAACCTAGTAAATGCTAACTTTAATTAGTATTGTTTCTAAATATTGGTATAGAGGAATGTTAACAATCTATTTTATTCATTAGAATGTATATTTTATAAAATAATTTATTTTTAGGTTACAGGTGAACCTGAAATGATTGGAACTGAAGTTATTTCAGAATTCTTAATTAATAGTGAAGAATCAAAAGTGGTAATTGTTTCATCATTTTTCTGTCTTATGCCTTTCTAACAGTAAGCTGAAAACAAATTGAAAAAGCATCTTAAATTTATCATTTGTTTTATATTCTGGTTTTCTTAAGAACTAAAATTTGAAAGGTTAGGAAACCAGTATTGCTCAGGAGGAAATTGGTGGGGAAAGTAGGTTTGCATTGGTCTTTGATTTGTTAATTTCCTAAGAAAACTGGTGAAAAGTTTTTGCTTTCTTTTTGAAGTCAGTGTGTGATAATTTCACATGATATTTATTTAACCAAAATATTTTGATTTTTATTATTGTTGGCTAGGTGCAGTGGCTCATGCCTGTAGTCCTAGCACTTTGGGAGTCTGAGATGGGAGTATTGGGTGAGGCCAGGACTTTAAGACCAGCCTGGGTAATAGTGAGACCCCTGTCTCTACAGAAAAATTTTAAAAACTTAGCTGAGCATAGTGGCACATATCTGTAGTCCCAGTTACTCAAGAGACTGAGGCAGGAGGATCACTTGTGCCCAGGATTTTGAGGTTATAGTGAGCTATGATGATGTCAAAGTATTGTTGAGGGTCCAGGCTTATAATTGTTGAATGTAGAGATTTTCTTTTGAAGAAGATGCTTTTCAATAAGAAAAAGTAGCTGCTTTAGGTCATGAGTTTATATTTCTGCAAGATTACAGAATTTAGGTATTGCACTATTGAAGATACTATGAAAACATAATAAGAGTAACTTAAATATCTCCACAGGCAAGACTAAAGCTCTTTCCCCATCACATAGGGGAGCTGCATATTCTGGGAGTTGTTTATAATCTTGGCACTATTCAGGGCTCCATGACAGTAGATGGCATTGGTGCTCTTCCTGGATGTCACACAGGTAAAGCTATAGCATTGCTAAATAATTAGAAAACTAATTCTTAAATCATTCCATAGAATAAAATGAACGAAAATGAAGTCTTTTCTAAATAGGTTAAATGTACCTTTAGGTAAAGGCATTTAGTCATATGTAAGAATGACAATTTAGATTATTTTAACCTCTGCCAAAGCATCAAAAATAAACAACTTTATTCCCTTCCAATGTATTTTCTTTTGATAATTCTTAGGCTCTACCTTATGTATTGTTCCAAATTTAGTAAATACTAATGAAATAAATTCTGTTGATTGAGATATCTACTACTAATATAAAACCATCTTATTCTGTTTTTTGAATGTTTCTTTTTTATAAAACATAGAACAAATTAAAGTCCAGTGTTTTCACATCACATTGAATATTAAACACCTTAAATTCTGTCTTCTGGCCTGTAAAAAGAGTAGGGTTTTAGTGTTAAGCTGATATTCTTGATGCCCTAGTATAGTATGTTCTATAATTTTTTGAAGAATAAAACTATAAGACATACATATTTAACATAATTTACTTTTAAAAAAAACTCAAGGAACCTATCAAGATTTAACATTTCCTTGTAATTGTTATGTGTAGTTATTTGAGTTTAAGTTGACAAGATGCTAGGGAGGGAGTTTGCTATAAACCCCCCCTACTTTTAATCCTTCCTTTTAGTAGATACGTCTTATTTTCTGACAAATAATCTGAATACTCCTTGACAAACATGAATTTAGCATTTATAAAAGCTGGTTAATATTATTGGGAAATCTGGGACCACTTGGAATATTTATTGGTTCTTTTAACCTTCACTTTAATATTTCTGTTTGGGTATCTAGGATAATTCAATACAAAATTTAAAAAATAAACAAGTAGAATGAATCCATAAGAATTAAAAAAAAAAGTTGCACTAAATTGAGTATGATAATATGCACTTTAGTACTATGTTTGTATTTCTTGGTTGACAAGTACAAGACAAGGTTTGTTTATAAAGAATCCTGCTAATTTATTGCATTTTTTAAGCAAGATAACTGGATATTAAGAGCTTTTTGAAGCACCTTTCTTTTGCCACTTGTGCATAACTAGGATCTTAATCTAGTACCACAAAGTTATGGTTGTCAATAAAATATAGCTAGTTTCATTTAAGATACCAAATATGTGCATTAATGTAATAATTTATGTTATTGTATGATATTAATGCTGAGAGGCTCTAAATTAACTATTAAAATATATCCCATCTAGTAAGCAGAGTTTTCATGATGTTCTTATGTAGTTCATGATTGTGTAAAATGCTAATAGGGATTTGGGTCAAATGAAGTGTGAGAAATGGTACATTATATATCTGGTCTGGGACCATCACAGTGACTTTCAGCACATTAAAGGCTCTGAGTAGTCCTGCAGGAAAGAGAGTTGTATACCCTAGTTTTCTTTCACACATACATGCACTACATGGAAGCTTTGGGGAAAAATCTCATATGAATATTAAATAAATTTAATTTTAAGAAAACTACCTACAATATATTTTATTTTCTTTGTGCAGTCTCTTTAGAAGATGTAGTTATTTATATTCCATAAATAATTCAAATTAATGTATATATTTGAATATGAGTAAAAATAAAAAGTTGACACGTTTGTTGTTTTCAATTGTTTTTTCCTTTGAAAATAGGTATCTCTTCTCATGGCCTAAATCAAATTGTTGGGCCCAAGATAGCTGTTCTGTCTGGCCTTTTTGGTTAATAGGCATATGATTAAATACAGGTTTCAAAGGACTTTCCTATTCACTGAAGTCCTTTTTGCAAAGTAAGTAAATATAAAACAAAATGGGAAACTAAGCAGCATACCACAGGTGTTAATAAACATGGAATTAAAGTATATTTAATTCTTCAATTAACCATGTTAATCAAAAATTGTCTAGAATTTTTCTAGAAATAATCTGAAACATAACAATATTCATACATTCACGTGGAATGGATGTGGTTAACATACCAAATTATTTTAGGGCATTGATTTTTTTTTTTTTTTTTTCCAGGAAAATATTCCTTGAGTATGTCAGTCCGAGGGAAACAGGATTTAGAAATCCAAGGTCCTCGACTGAACAACACAAAAGAAGAGAAAACGTCTATTAAATATGGTCCTGATCGACGTTTAGATCCCATAATCACTGAAGAAATGCCACTGTTGGAGGTATTTCACTGTTTAAAATTTCATGGACTTAAATTTATCTACATGGCCAGATGATATTTTGAGTAAATTAATTTTAGACTTTGAGTTGTGCTACTACATTGAATTATACTTCTAAATTGTTATTAAGCTAGTGTTAAATAGATCTAATTTATAAAAGTAAGACAATCATGAAAATTGGCATTAAGTCATAGCCAGGTTATGAAATATTAATAGAAATTGGGAAAATACTTCTAAAGAACACTTTGGTTATTATTAAAATCAATGACTTTTTTGTAATTTATAAAAATAATATGTGAATGCATGCTTGCAAAAATTTAAGCAATATAGAAGTATATGAATAAAAAGCAATAGTCCCCTTGCTCTTTTCTTATCCCACGTATTCTAATCTCATACTATATGAGTTTAAAGGTCTTTTAGTTGCAAAAGATAGAAACTGATACCACGTAGCATAACCAGAGAAAGAGAAAATGTATTTTTTAGTTGAAGGACAATGGAATATCTCATGGAAACTCAAGTATTACAGAAGAAGAAGTCTCAAAGAAGAGGAAGCTCCAGGGAATTTAGGAACTTTACTTTTAGGCTGTCTAAACCTCATTCCTAATTATCTGGCCTTGGAAAGTTTTTTCACTTATAAAATGAGGAAAGTTGAACCACATGATATCTTTGATTTTTAAATCTGTTGAATTCAATCGTCTGTTAAAATTACATTCATCTTGTTTTTTTATTGCTAGTTCTGTTATTTAATTTTATTCCTTGCATGTCATAGTTATAGAAAAATTTTATTGTTATAAATGCAGTTCTATTTGAAGAGCGTATTTAAGAGCAGAGAACCTCTTTTCTGTATAATAACAACTGATGTTTGGTTGATTAAACAAAAGAAGCTTGTAAAGTGAAGAACAAAAAAATCAGTAGGTCTATACCCTAAATATTTTACAGTAAATTTAAAGCATGCAGGGCTGGGCATGGTGGCTTATGCCTTTAATCCTAGTACTCTGGGAGGTTGAGGCAGGAGCATCTCTTGAGCTCAGGAGTTTGAGATCAGCCTGAGCAAGAGTGATACCCCGTCTCTACTAAAAATAGAAAAATTAGCTGGGAATGGTGGTACTTCCCTGTAGTCCTCCCTGCTCAGGAAGCTGAGGCAGGAGGATCACTAGAGCCCAGGAGTTCAAGGTTACAGTGAGCTATGATGCACTGCACTCTACCCGGGGCGGGGGGTGGGGGTGGGGAGGCAAAGTAAGACTCTTGTCTCAAAAAAAAAAAAAAATTAAAGCCTACAGATATACATTGATTCACCATGGGGGGTAGATTTAGAGCAGAGACCTTTTCTATGAGTGTTGATATGGGTTTCTTAATACAAGTTTCATTTTGTCTTTTCACGCATTAAACCACATCCGAATAAGTATATGCCTAGATTTTTATCTGTAGGTAAAAGCTATATTTTCAGGTATAGGTGGAAGCAGTTTACATAATACTTAATTTGTATAAACAAGTTTAGGAACAAATAGTGACTCTTAAAAAGGAGAATAAGGTAGGCATTTTAGAAAGCCTAAAGCCACTAATGTTCATTTCCATAAACATCAGTCAGTATTTTCTAGTAAGAGAATGGAGAGAAGTTGGTTAATTCAACAAGGTGGTATGATGGAAGTCAGTTAAAAGACCTTCTATTATTATATATTTGAACAAACAATGGTAGACATTAATATTGGTGAAAAAATTCATATTAATGGAATATTCCTATTCCTGATATGTCATAAATATTGCATGGAATTTGAGATGTTTAAGGGAATAGTGAAAAAAGTTATCCATCTACAGTGTCTGCTGAAATAATTTATAATATGTATTTAGCAAAACAAGGGTGATAGTGAAAGTTATTGAAACTCATTGAGAGAAGATAATATGAGTCATATGTGTACTATGTGTATAGCATACTGAAAGCAAACAGTGAGCTATGAGCTGTATATACTTATTAGAAATTGTGGATTAGAAATATTTTATTCTTAAGTTCTCTTGGAGAAAATGATGTTACCCTAAAACTTTCTTCATCTATTACTTTTTGTTAGGAAAATTTTAACACGTAGAGAAGCAGAGAGAAGAGCAAACCCCTTCAGTTTCCCCTGCACAGGCACTGTGTTGTATATATGTGCCGTAATTTATTCAGCCAGACCATTTCATTTGTGTCCAGTCATTTTCTGCTACAGACAAAGCCACAATGAATAACCTTATGCATGTCATTTTATACTCACACATGTATATCTTTAGGATAAACTAGAAGTGAGTTTGCTGGGTTCTTAGTCTTGTTTTCCATTTAAATTTGAAGCCATCACAAATATCAGCTGTTTAAAATTACTCTCAGCAACTGTGCATTTGAAATAAAGGCCAAGTGTACTTGTTCTTCTCAAAGAGTCAACATGGTATATTTAATAAAACCTGTATTTTGAAGATACATTACATGTGATCCTACACATAGTGATTATCACTGGTCTTGTCTTGTCTTTTTTTTGTTTTACTTTTTTTTTTTTTTTAGATAGGGTCTCCCTTTGTTGCCCAGGCTGGAGTGCAATGGCATGATCATAGCTCACTGTAACCTCAAATTCCTGGCCCTAAGTGATCTTCCCGCCTCGGCCTCCCAAAGTGCTGGGATTACAGGCCTGAATTATTAGCCTGGCCTAATACATGTAATATTTCTATCCTTATTTTGTTTAAAATCTTAACATCCTAGCCAGGCGCGGTGGCTCACGCCTGTAATCCTAGCACTCTGGGAGGCCGAGGCGGGTGGATTGCTTGAGGTCAGGAGTTCGAGACCAGCCTGAGCAAGAGCAAGACCCCGTCTCTACTAAAAATAGAAAGAAATTATCTGGCCAACTAAAAATTTATATAGAAAAAATTAGCCAGGCGTGGTGGCGCATGCCTGTAGTCCCAGCTACTTGGGAGGCTGAGGCAGTAGGATTGCTTAAGCCCAGGAGTTTGAGGTTGCTGTGAGCTAGGCTGATGCCACGGCACTCACTGTAGCCCGGGCAACAAGCAAGACTCTGTCTCTCAAAAAAAAAAAAAAAATCTTAACATCCTAATCAGACATGTAGATAATTTTCAAATTTTGTTTTATAAATAATGTTTTGAGCATTTATGTATATAAATATTTGGCACTTTTTGTCCTTATGGATTGTAATAGAGTAAAATGTTTGAAAATTTTCTGGCTAAATTTCTTTCCAGAAAATGTACAAATTTACATCTCTTGCTTCTAGTTCATTTTGTACCATCCCCACGTTAAGGCAGTTGGATTTCTCTTAGCTTCCATAAATTTTGCCCCAGAAAATATTTCTCTTGTTTTGAAAGTAGAGAGATTTCAGCCTCCATTGAAGGAGTAAGTGAACTCCAATTGTGCTAAAGGACTCTTCTTCATTACCCCATTCCTAAATCATGACTCAAACAAAACCCCTCACTTGTGCTTGGGAAAAGCTTGAAGACAGAAATAACATGATGGAGTGGAAAGTGGAGAGACAGGGATGAGTGCCCCGTTTTACTACTAGCTGTATATATGACTATGGCAGTCTTTACATCTGTAAAATGATGTCATTGAACTAAACAATCTGATAGTTCTCTCCCACTTTCAAAAAATGTTTATGAATCACCTTGTAGAAGCCCTCTGTGATCACCTCAGCCAGAATTAAATTCTCCCTCTACTTATCTCCAACGGTAACTTATTGTCCACATGCCTTGTAGCAGTGAGGGGAAATTTCTCCTTTACTCCGGAAGGTTTGCTGAAAGATTAGTTTACAATTAAGGCAGATTAATAAGAGAAAGAGGTTTATTTACCATGTGCACAGGGAGAATCACAGAGTGATTATCCTATCACTGGTCTTTTCCTTATTCTATCACACCTCCCATCTTACCAATGCTGTAGCTTTCTTGATGGTATCCAGGTGTCTCTGTGTATATTAGTGTGTCTTTACATACTAAACACTTAATAGCACTTGTTACTAATACAGGTGTTTTGGATATAGCATCTCAAAATTAATATTCCTCCATGAGTTTTAGCTTATTTGAGTAGGCTTATTTGACAAGAGTCAGTATCTTCAATATAACGCTATGCCTAGTTTATATTTTTGTCGTCTTAAATCTATGTTTTGGATTTCTATTAATACGCTAATCCCTTGTTTTCTCATATTCATTTTTAAAGCTTCTGATGTCTCCATATTTTATCTGATTCCTTAAGAATGTGGCCATGAGGAAGTCCAACTCACATTTAGATTCAAAAAATACGGATATTTTCACTATAGTTTCATAAGCCTTCTGCAACCATCAGCTGTAACTTTATTAGAACATTTTTCCTCATATTGTTATGTTTATATTCCTCTTTCCTTAGATGTCAGTGTAGTTATGGCATTTATACTTAAGGATCTTTTAAATGTAAACAATGTACTGTATGTTTTCATTAGCCCAAATTTCTACCTTTTTAGTACAGGTCCACATCCCTTATCTGAAATCTGAGGCCAGATATGTGTTGGAAGTCAGTTTTAAACAAAACTTTTTTAGGAATGTGTATGGAGTATTATGTAACTCCTGTTGGTTTGTGTCAGCACCTGGTAATCAAACACATTAGTATCTTCTGAATGAACTGTATGAATATAGCACACTAAACGGAAAAGGCTATAAAATGCCTCCATTATTCATGTTAGGTTTTGCCCTCACATGAGTTACTAAAAGCCTGAGGCTGTTTGGAGCTTTTTAGATTTTAAAATTATGTAAGTTAACAATGATAATGGTTATAAGATTGATAATTCATATACCCATGTTAAATTATGTGTAACTTTTCTTGGTCATAATCTACAAAGTTATAAAAGTTTTGACATGTTATTCCTCTTGTTATTGATAGTTTACCTTTAATTTTTAACCCCAGAATCTACTACTGAGTGGCAGAGTAACATTGGTCTCTGTCTTGTCATATTTTCTAAAATGGAGTTGTTAATTGTGACATACTCAAGGAGGCAGCAAAGAGAATTAATGAAATAATTGTAAAACTTTAGTAAAGAAATACAGCATCCTTCACACCTGTAATCCTAGCACTCTGGGAGGCTGAGGCGGGTGGATCGCTTGAGGTCAGGAGTTCGAGACCAGCCTGAGCAAGAGCGAGACCCCCGTCTCTACTAAAAATAGAAAGAAATTAATCTGGCCAACTAAAAAAATATATATAAAAAATTAGCCGGGCATGGTGGCACATGCCTGTAGTCCCAGCTACTCGGGAGGCTGAGGCAGAAAGATTGCTTAAGCCCAGGAGTTTGAGATTGCTGTGAGCTAGGCTGACGCCACGGCACTCACTCTAGCCCGGGCAACAAAGCGCGAGACTCTTTTTTTTTTTTTTTTTGAGACAAAGAAATACAGCATCTTAAAGTGTTACTCATTAGAGGTTCAGAATTTTTTAACAGATAATATAATAATATTTTTTCCCTCCAATGCAGGTGTTCTTTATACATTTTCCTACAGGGCTCCTCTGTGGAGAAATCCGAAAAGCATATGTAGAATTTGTCAATGTCAGCAAATGTCCTCTTACTGGATTGAAGGTTGTTTCTAAACGTCCAGAGTTCTTTACTTTCGGTGGCAATACTGCTGTTCTAACACCACTAAGTCCCTCAGCTTCTGAGAACTGTAGTGCTTACAAGACTGTTGTCACAGATTCTACCTCTGTGTGTACAGCACTCGTATCATCAGCTTCGTCTGTAGACTTTGGCATTGGCATAGGAAGTCAACCAGAGGTGATTCCTGTTCCCCTTCCTGACACTGTTCTTCTGCCTGGAGCTTCAGTGCAGCTACCAATGTGGTTACGTGGGCCAGACGAAGAAGGTGTCCATGAAATTAACTTTTTGTTTTACTATGAAAGTGTCAAAAAGCAGCCTAAAATACGGTGGGTATTATAAAAACCTTTTTGATTTAACCTCTGTTTAATATATGTGTACATATTCAGGTAAACATTTTGACATTTGCTAGTATATATCATTATTAAGAAATTACCCCTTTCCAGATTATGCATGATATTTATATCTGAGGTTGTCCCAAATAGAACTTTAAGTTCTAGGTAGTCAAAAGTGGAAAAAATTTAACTACACATTTTTTTAGTTGCTTCTATATATAAACATCATGATTCTTTGATACAACTAAGTACTATGGCCAAAGTTATCACAAATTGAAATTAACAGGTACCACTTATTAAAACAGAGTATCATTTGTACATGAGGACAACCTGCCTACTATCATCTCAGTCATCCTTTTTTAAGAACATTTTTTTTTAATTTTACCTTCTCTTTTCCCTGGCATCTTCCCTTGCCCCCAAGAAGATATGCAAAAAATTTATGTATTTGCAGAATAGATGATTTAGGTTGGTGTTATAATAGGTGATCACTGAAGAAATAAAACCTAACTGGCTCATACCAGGATCTGTGACCCATATATTGCACAGCAGAATATTTTATTTGTAGTACCCCCATTGTCATTTTTCTAAAATTAACTAGGAATAATTGTGCTACATTTATTTTGCTTAAGAGAATATTTAAAATATCTTGTAAAACTGTGAGGACAAAATGAGTTATTTGTGGCTGGGCGCGGTGGCTCACGCCTGTAATCCTAGCACTCTGGGAGGCCGAGGCGGGTGGATCGCTCAAGGTCAGGAGTTTGAAACCAGCCTGAGCAAGAGCGAGACCCCGTCTCTACTAAAAAAAAAATAGAAAGAAATTCTCTGGCCAACTAAAATATATATAGAAAATAGCCGGGCATGGTGGCGCATGCCTGTAGTCCCAGCTACCCGGGAGGCTGAGGCAGTAGGATTGCTTAAGCCCAGGAGTTTGAGGTTGCTGTGAGCTAGGCTGATGCCACGGCACTCACTCTAGCCCGGGCAACAAAGCGAGACTCTGTCTCAAAAAAAAAAAAAAAAAAAAAATGAGATATTTGTTAGTATGGCTACCTTTTAGATCCTTAGTAAATGTTAATTCTCCTTAAAAAGATGATAGGGGGAGTCCAAGGCAATCAGGGAAGGCTTTGTGGAGTGTGATAGTGGTGAAATGAGTTTCCAAGAAAGTAAAGATTTCAGGATTTGGAGCTAATATCTGCCTCTTGGGCTCATTAGAATTCCAAAGGGAGGCCGGGTACAATGGCTCACACCTGTAATCCTGGCACTTTGGGAGGCCGAGGTTTGAGACCAGGAGTTTCAGACCAGCCTGAACAAGAGCAAGATCCTGTCTCTATAAAAAATAGGTAAATTAGCCGGGCTTGGTGGCACATACCTGCCTGTAGTCCCAGGTACTCGGGAGGCTGAGGCAGGAAGATCCTTTGAGCCCAGGAATTTGAGGTTGCAGTGAGCTATGATGATGCCACTGCACCACTCTAGCCCAGGAGACAGAGCAAGACCCTGTCTCAAAAAAAAAAAAAAAAAAAAAAAAGAAGAAGAAGAAGAAAAAGAAGTAAAGGCCAAGAAATCTTTGAAATATAAAACTATATGGGAAGAGCTTTGAATGACAGGTTAAAGTTTGAATTTTTTTTCTAGGCTTCAGTTTTGGGATAAAGTTTAAATTTTGTTTGGTAGTCCTTCAGGAACTTCAGAACCACTATCAGAAAAGAGGCATAATTGGAACTTTACGAAAATTATTTTTATGTTATACAGATGAATTTGATGAGTAGAGAAAAAGTTTAGTCAGGGAGATTAATGATTTCCTTCTAAATTGAGGAGAAATAATTGAATTGAAGTTAGGCTAACTTCATTAATTTTACTTAATATATTCTTTGGTTTTTGGTCCCCAGAGTGATCAGTTTTTAAAATCTTTATTTGGAAACAGAGAATCATAACATAGAGAGAAGCTCTTAGATTAAATTTGCTTTTTTTTTTTTTTTTTTGCTTCTTCAGTCACAGAATATTAAGACACACTGCAGTTATTTGTACCAGCCGGTCTTTGAATGCACGAGCCACTGTCTGCAGAAGTAATTCTCTTGAAGATGAAGAAGGCAGAGGAGGCAATATGCTAGTCTTTGTGGATGTGGAAAATACCAATACTGTAAGTTGGTTTAAAATTGAATTTTGTTTTTAATTTTATTTGAAGCGTGTCTTTTGTTTTTAGTAATGGGTTGTTTTTCCCTCCACAAAACAGCATAAGCTAGGAATTTTAGGAATGTTCTTAATCCTCCTTTAGCTTTGTAATCGTATCCCTCAGTCTCTCCAAATAAAAGGATCTGCTGATATAATATGTTAGACATTTATGTGATATATAGTCCCATATACCAATAATTCAATTTAAAAGAGATCTCATAAAGTGCTTTCTAGAAGTCTCACTATTGAGAATAATCTATTAATGTAATTAAATTTAAGAGGTTCTGTTAGGATTTCACATTGAGTATTAAGTTGGTAACCCCTCACTTAGACATTTCTGATAATACAAAATATTTTCTTTATATAAGGAATTTCCAAAATATTGCCATTTCTGTTTTTTGGGTTTTTTTTTTTTTTTTTTTTTTTTTTTGAGACAGAGTCTTACTCTGTTGCCTGGATAGAGTGCTGTGGCATCAGCCTAACTCACAGCCATCTCAAACTCCTGGGCTCAATCCTACTGCCTCAGCCTCCCAAGTAGTTGGGACTACAGGCATGCGCCACCATGCCTGGCTAATTTTTTTCTATATATTTTTTAGTTGTCCAGCTAATTTCCTTCTATTTTTAGTAGAGATGGGGTCTCACTCTTGCTCAGGCTGGTCTCAAGCTCCTGAGCTCAAATGATCCACCCGCCTCAGCTTCCCAGAGTGCTAGGATTACAGGCATGAATCTATAGGCCGTGGTGACGCCCAGCCTGCCATTTCTGTTTTTTACTCTAATATAAAAATGAATATTCTTGAAGAAGGTAATGTGACTTCATGATTAAAATAGGACCTTAGTCTCAGATTGACTCAGATACTTAATTGAAATGTTACTTATTAATCCACTTTTAACTTGTAGGATATTTAGGGTTAATATGCCAATACTTTGGTGATCTTTTAAAAAATCAATAATTAATATGACTAAGAAAATTTTAATGATTTCAAGTTTTTTTATTTCAAAATATTAAGGGGGTACAAATGTTTTTGTTACGTGGATACCTTTTATAACACTTAAATCGAGGCTTTTAGTGTGCCCATCACCCGAATAGTGTTCATTGTACCTGATAGGTAGGGTTTTACCCTTCCACTCCTTCCTTCCTCCCCACTTCTTGATTTCTAGTGTCCTTTATTTACATCTCTTGTGCCTGTGTATGCTCATAGATTAGCTCCCATAATTTCAAACTTTAAATTAGCACTTATTCAGGAGAATAAAAAAATAAGTTATATGCTATTTAAATAACTTCATGGGAATTGACCATATATTGGGATTCTGGTTTGTGAGTTTTTTTGTTGCTTGTTTTTTGCCTTAATGAGAATGAGATATCTCAGAAAGACGAGAAGAAACAAAAGGAAAATGCCATAGTTTTGATTAAAAGTTGACAATAAGTAATTTTTGATCTATAACTCATTATGATAAATTTAATAACTGAATGCCTTTTAGTATTTTAAAATTTACTACTGGCTGTGCATATTTATAGTCAAAAATACTTCTTGGGAAAAATATTTACTTCTCTGTTTTAAGAATGTTTAGAAAGGGGTTTAAGTAACTTAAACTTTTTGAAATGTATTATTGTTACTTTATATCAAAATAAAAATTTGTCTTATGTTAATTTATATTGACTTTCGTAGCAGTATCTCAATTTTGTTCTCATTGGAGTATTCTAATTTACTGTTTCTAATTCCTGAAAGACTGTCATATCTTTTTTTGACAGAGTGAAGCAGGTGTTAAGGAATTCCATATAGTACAAGTATCAAGTAGTAGCAAACACTGGAAGTTACAGAAATCTGTAAATCTCTCTGAAAACAAAGGTTCGTGCCTTTTCCCTTCATTATAAATTCTGATGTCTTCATTGCTTGATTTTCTTAAGAATAGTGCCAGAATATAAAATTATTATTTCCTTTCTTAGAATTAACTTTTTAAGCATTAAATTGTGCTTTCATTAGTTCACATGATTATATATCAAATTACCTATTGTGATCCAATTGAATTTTGCATCGTTTTGTTCCCTTCCACATCTTTTCTACTTGTATTTTTTTTTCTTTTTTCTTTTTCATTTGTAAAATCGGTGCCTGAGTACGTGATTACTGTCAAATTCAAACAGTACAGTTTTTTTCACCACTGGTTGGTGGATTTTCTGTGTATATCCATACCTAAATACTAACTGGCTTTTCTGTGAATTTTCATGTTTATGTAACATTCAAATAAAAGAATATGTGCACTTGTGATACATATTGAGAAATTATTTTCCTGAACATTTCTATCAATTTATTATGCTGCCAATAATATGATAGTGCCTAGTGGTTGTGATACTGGGATGCAGCCAGCAAAAGTATACTCTCTGGAAAATAATTGTGCAACATATTTCAAAACACATAAAAATGGTTATAGCCTGAGCAAGAGCAAGACCCCATATCTACAAAATGTAGAAAAATTAGCTGGGCATGCTAGTGCATGCCTGTAGTCACAGCTACTTGGGAGGCTGAGGCAGGAGGATAGCTTGAGCCCGGGAGTTTGAGGTTGCAGTGAGCTATGATGATGCCACTGTACTCTATCTTGGGTGACAAAGTGAGACCTTTTCTCAAAAAAAAAAAAAAAAAAAGTTTAAACTCTTACCTTCACATTAATCTTTATTTTGGGAATTTCTGCAAAGTAATTAATTTGAAATATGGGAAAATCCACGTATTCAGAGAAGCTTTTTGCAAGCTTATGTTTAGTAAGGAAAAATTCAATGTAGCTTTAATGTAAATTATGCCACAACTTCGGTAGACTTTTTTGTGGTCCAGAAAATATACTTAAAGTAGCATTTTAAAAGTGCCTGCAATATTGGGAAAATGTACCATAGCAGAGTATGTCCATGTAATAATACTGTTATAAATCATACATAAGAAAAAGTACTGGAAGGAAATGAAGAAAATGATAGAGTGGTGGGATTGTGGGCTCCCCAGCCTTCAAGTTCTGATCTTTCAAACTTTCTGTTTATCTGAAATGTCATATATATGAATATATACATATGCACATATAGATAATGTATTTTGAGAAAGTTGAATTTTTTCTTTTTAAGAGGTTAGTGAAGAGTCACAAAATTGAGATGAATGCAAAGATGTTTTTAATTAAACATTATTTATAATTCTGAATTGTTTTCCAGTTTGACTAAGGAAATCTAAATAATGAATTAGGTTTTATCATGTCATCACTGAGAAACATTTTTGAAATTTTCCCTTTTCTTCCTAGATGCCAAACTTGCCAGTAGGGAAAAGGGAAAGTTTTGCTTCAAAGCAATAAGATGTAAGGAAAAAGAAGGTAACTTCATTTTACTTTCATACTTGATTAAAGGGTCATTTTATATTTTATGTCAATGATATGATTAGTTTGTTTTCCCCTGTTTTTTAGCTGCTACACAGTCCTCAGAAAAATATACCTTTGCAGATATCATCTTTGGAAATGAACAGGTATGCAAATAAGCACAGTAGTGCTTGATTTTAAAAGTCATAGTTCTTAAATTTGTGGCTGTTTTGGCAAAAGTCTTACTTCAGTAATTCCCAAACTTCTTGGAGGATGAACATCTCAAGTTTGTTAAGTTTTGCCACCTGCCTTCAATACTGCAAACAAACCAAAAATGCTTATGGACTATGCCATTTTAATTAGTTATTTAAAATTACCTTTCTTTTGAGAATATCACATGAAATAAATATAGTCCTTGGGATTACAAAAAAAGCATGATTCTATGAGGGAAACCTCCTGTTAGGGAAAGTCGTCACAGTGGAACATACAGAGGATAACCTCCTGGATTTTGGCATATCATATTATGGTTCTGAGATCCAAATAATAAGCTAGATACATAATTTTAATTTTAAAGGTATTGTCTAGGGTAGTGATAACCTAGTCTTAAAATAAGAATCACCTAGAACAGTGGTTTCTAAACTTTCAAAAAATGTACATACATATCACTGGGGATCTTGTTAAAATGCAAATTCTGATTGAATAGGACTAGGGTGGAACTGGAGGTTCTAAATTGTTATAAGCTCTTAGGTAAGGCTGAGGTTATTAGTCTGCAGACCATAATTTTGAGTATCAAGGAACTAGAGGATTTTGTAAAAATACAAACTTTACCTCCCCACTCCTAAAGCTCTGGGTGTAGTTTGGGAATATGCATTTCAAACTAGTTCTGCAGATAATCTGAATCTAAAGAGGTGATCTGGGGACCTGCTTTGAAAAATACTGAACATAGGGTGTAAAATTTCATGTAATTGTGTGCTTTTAGTGAGATGATTTCTTTTTTCTTTTCTTTTCTTTTTCTTTTTTTAAGACTGAGTCTCGCTATGTTGCCCAGGCTGGATTCAAACTCCTGGGCTTAAGAGATCCTCCTGCCTCGGCCTCCCGAGTAGCTGAGATTACAGGCGTGCACTACTTGCCTGGCTGGATGATTTCTTCTTTATACTCTTCTCCTTGATAATACCAAACATGCTTATATTTTTGTACTTCTCTTATCATTTGCTTTCATCTGACTCATTCTTTGTGACTATCTTTTTACCATTGGAGTAAGCAGTTATTTAGGAATATCTCAGGGCTCCAAAAGCCCAATAATTCCAAAACATCATTACTTTTAGAGGTAAACTATGCTTCCTGAATGGATGAATTTAGTTTTCAAGATTCAGGGTTTTTTTTCATTTCTTTTAAAGAATTTAAAATCTTAGAAACACCAGCAGGACCCCTAAATTACATTAATGTTGTAATTTTGATTGTATTTTATTGTTGAATAATTTTGTATAAGAGCACCAAAGAAGGCAGAAACAAAGACATTTTCCATTTTTGTGAATCCGGTTGAGTAAATAGAACTTACCAAGCACTACAGATTGATGAAAAAAACTATGGGGATAATGTTGTACTAGAAAAAGTTTGCTCATTACAGAGCTTTTAAAGGATGGGAAAAAAAAAAAAAAGAAAAAGAGAAAAAGTTTGCTCATAATGGGAAAATATACATATTTATTAATATTTAATATTTATTTAATAACTTGAAACTTAACATTTACATAATAGTATATAGCCTTTAGTGCAGGAAACCATAAATGTAGAGCTTTTACTATGAAGCATGATACTCCATTAAGGGAAATCCTATAGTTCTTAGTCCATTTAAAATTTTTTTGTTATGCTCCCTCCCTCAAATATAAGAGCCAAGTTAATAATGCCAGTAATTCCATTTGCATTGTTTCATTGAATATTGCCTAGTGTTCTAAATATTTGAATGAGGAATGCTTCTGTTATTTTAATAATAAAATATTTCAACATTTTATTTTCTATTTGTTTTCTTTGAGATACCTATTCATCCTCCCTGGGTACTTGGAAGGTCAAAGTAATGTCATAGGAGTATAGATTAATTATTTTGGGGTGACAGCTTTAAGAATTGGGGTAATTTATATCAAATCTTTTAGATGTTCAAGTGGCCTTGTATATAACTGCATTTATAAGAAATTATTGAATAAGCCTTTTGGGTATATTTAAGTTATAAAAATGTAAATTTTGGCAGGATATATTTAATTGGAACTATAAATGAGTGATACAAAATAAGTTTTAACAGAACATAATTAAAAACAATTATGTAGATAAGTGATTTTCTTTTAACAGATAATAAGTTCAGCAAGCCCATGTGCAGACTTCTTTTATCGAAGTTTATCTTCTGAGTTGAGAAAACCACAAGCTCAGTTGTCTGTACATGCAGAAAAACAGTCAATAGAAGATGCTGTGAGATTAATTCAAAAGTGCAGTGAGGTGGATTTGAATATCATCATATTATGGAAGGTATGTGTCACTAAATTATTTCAGTTACTGTCACAGATACTTTATTCTTAAGCTGAAGAGCAAATGTATATTACTATTTACATTTTTTTTTTTTTTTTTTGAGACAGAGTCTCGCTTTGTTGCCCGGGCTAGAGTGAGTGCCGTGGCGTCAGCCTAGCTCACAGCAACCTCAAACTCCTGGGCTTAAGCGATCCTACTGCCTCAGCCTCCCGGGTAGCTGGGACTACAGGCATGCGCCACCATGCCCGGCTAATTTTTTCTATATGTATTTTAGTTCGCCAGATAATTTCTTTCTATTTTTAGTAGAGACGGGGTCTCGCTCTTGCTCAGGCTGGTCTCGAACTCCTGACCTTGAGCGATCCACCCGCCTCGGCCTCCCAGAGAGCTAGGATTACAGGCGTGAGCCAC
>CM052443.1:30963761-30998510 GCA_028533085.1 Varecia variegata
CCGGGTAGCTGGGACTACAGGCATGCGCCACCATGCCCGGCTAATTTTTTCTATATGTATTTTAGTTCGCCAGATAATTTCTTTCTATTTTTAGTAGAGACGGGGTCTCGCTCTTGCTCAGGCTGGTCTCGAACTCCTGACCTTGAGCGATCCACCCGCCTCGGCCTCCCAGAGAGCTAGGATTACAGGCGTGAGCCACCGCGCCCGGCCACTATTTACATTTTTTTTGCTTAACTTTTCCAGTTTTGATATAGAAAGTTGTTTTATAACTTTTTAAAAACTCTTCCATGATGAGGTTGTTTTTTTGTTGTTTTTTTTTTGTTTGTTTTTGTTTTTGCCTAATAATAGAATTCAAATTAGATAAGTTTCTTTTGTCTGTAACTCTTATTTCTATGTGTTGGTGAGAATATTGTGGACATAGTAAGTTCTGTGAAAGCAGGTGATATTAAACTATTACGGGCATTTCCAAATACTCTAAAGAAGGAATAATAGCACCATGAAGCTCTAGGTGCCCATTACTCAGGCTCCAACAGCCATTAATCTCTGGTTGTTCATATTTTCATATAGTCCATTTACCTCTCCTCCCGTTGTTTTCTTTTAAATTTTTATCTTCCATCATTTTTTTGCCTTAGTATTTTTTAAATGACATATTTCATCTATAAATGCTTCCGTGTGAACTTCCAGCAGATGAGGACTTTTTTGTTTAATATACCCACAGTGTTGTTATGTCTCCCGACCAAATTAATAATAATTCTTTAATAATTATCTAATTGTTGGTCTGTGTTCAGTTTTTCCAGATTATTTAAAAATACTATTTCACCTTATTTTTAAAAATCAAATCCAAATAAAGTTTATACATGACAGACCAGAATGAGATGGTTTAGGCATTAGTCTTCCCTAAAGTTAACTGAACTATGTAATACAGAGTAGTCTTATTATTTACAGTACACTCTTTTGTATCATATGCATGTATTACCTATTTTTTAAAAAGTATATTCACTTGAACTACGGGACAAGGTTTTGATTTTGTGAGTTTTAGATGAAATTGTGCTTTAAGTAAATTGATACTTTTGTTAATTATAGGAGGTGTTTATATGTTAAAAAGATCAGTTACACATTATTAGCTTGAAATCAAATGCTCTTAAAGCTTAGAATCAAGAGGATCGTATTTTCAGGCTCAACAGCATTGCCTGTTAATATAAACCACCATCCATTAAATAAGTGTAAAATATACCCTTGGCGTTTGTGCCTGTCACTCCGCAGGTTCGTGCACTGTAACAATCCAAAATATTCTGAGACAAGATTATGAGTAAAGTATCCTGCATTCTATACTCATTGTTAAGTCCACAGTAACCTTTGTTAAAGGGAAAATTGCTGCCTTATAAAAAATGGTTTGAACAAAAGCCCACTACTAGTATCATTAAACACACAAAGAGAAAACTATCTATCTAAGATTGTGATGCTTCTTGTCTGGAAAATGGAAGTTTGAGTAGATTAAAGAATGAGATATTAAGTTTGGTGGTATCTAGTACCATGATAAATCTATAATTTACTTAAGAGGAAAAAGTGACCAGTAGATTTTCTTCAGTGAGAGTTCTAGATAATACAAAAATGATCCATTGAATTAAAGAAAACTTGAAAAGTAATTTAAGTTGTAAAGTAGCAGCACAAGAAGCATCGGACTCTTGAATAAAATATGATTCAGGAGAAAACTAAGAGCTTGTACAACATTTTTGTTAAAAAATAGTTGAAAAAGGAGGCATAGTACAACTCCTAACCAATCTTAACCAAAAATAAAGATTGTTTTTTTTTTTTTTTTTTTTTTGAGACAGAGTCTCACTCTGTTGCCCGGGCTAGAGTGAGTGCCGTGGCGTCCTCCTAGCTCACAGCAACCTCACACTCATGGGCTCAAGCAATCCTACTGCCTCAGCCTCCCGAGTAGCTGGGACTACAGGCATGCGCCACCATGCCCGGCTAATTTTTTTTTCTGTATATTTTTAGTGGGCCAGATAATTTCTTTCTATTTTTAATAGAGATAGTCTCGCTCTTGCTCAGGCTGGTCTCGAACTCCTGAGCTCAAACGGTCCGCCCGCCTCGGCCTCCCAAGTGCTAGGATTACAGGCGTGAGCCACCGCACCCGGCCAAGATTGTTTTTTTATAATCTAAGCTTTATTGCTTGAGCCCAGGAGTTTGAAGTTGTGGCAACAGGTAATTGCACCACTGTCCTCAAGCCTGGGTGACATAGCGAGACCTTGTCTCTAAAAAGTAAATAAATAAGCAAATCTAAGCCTTTGTGCAGGGAAGAGGATGCCTCATAGAATTAGCCATGGCTATGGGCAACTGTTGCTCAATCCCATGGCATCGTCGGAAAAGACATCTGACATGTCTCAGGACCTCATCTGTCAGCTCTCATCCTCTCTTGATTAAAGATCAACCCATCAGGTGTTTAGCTCAACCTCCCTTTCTGGGTTCTGCAAATACGGGTGCTGAGCAGGTCCTCAACTGTCCTATGCCTTAGTGCAGCACTGCTCAAAGTGTGATCCATGGATGGAAAAATGTCACTGATCCATGATAAGTACAGAAATTGAAAGTAACCATTTAGAAACTTTTATCGCACTTTAACTGAGTAATTTTATGTCTTTTGAATCTAATAATAAAAATATCGGGCATGTCAAAAAAAATTAAGCCTTTGTATTTGCATAATGTTGCAATAACAGTAAATCAGAGCCATTTATAGTTTATATTTTCTCTAGGACAGAAGCAATTCAAGAGAAAGAAGAGTTATTGTAAAGTGAAACCAGTGTTTCAATATGGATGAAATGAGCTTACTATATTGGAAGAAAAAGCCTTTTTAAAAGCATATGTATTTATATTTAAGGTCTCCAAGGACATAACATTTCCACTTACAGGACTATGATTGTACTCACTGATTTTGCTCTGCTATGTGATAAACCCTAGGGAATTTCAGAAGCAAAAATTTTATTTGTATATTGGTAGTTCAATAAAGAGAAAAGCTTGTATTGTGGCACAGTTGTTTTGAAATAGTTTCTTAAGAATTTTAGAGAAAACTGGAAAAGATTTCAAGATGTGTCTCAAATATGCAGGCCAACTATAATACTGAGGCAAACCCCATTTTTTTTTTGGACAGATACTTTATTGATTGAATGAATTAATAAAAACAAATTCTGTCATGGCCAGGAGTGTTGATAATTGATAGATATTTGCCATAATAGTTCTATCTTCCATCAAATATTAGGTTGGTTGCTTTTGAGGTTACTGCCAAACAGGGTAACATTTTTGTGTTTTGTATTTTTTAGGCATATGTTGTGGAAGACAGTAAACAGCTTATTTTGGAAGGTCAGCATCATGTTATTCTTCGCACTATAGGAAAAGAAGCCTTTTCATATCCTCAGAAACAGGTAATAACATAGTTTGCTTTGGAGCTTTCTTGTGAACTTGTGGGGTTTTTGTTGTTTGATTTTGTGTTTTTGAAGGGGGCTGGTTTGTTCATGCTTTGATATTGGTGTTTGGGTCAGGGGTTGGTGACAGAAGACTGATTAGAATTAGAAATAGACATAAATTGATTTTAAAATTCATTAGCACCTTTAGAAGAGTATTAAGATGCATTTATGATCTTGGGGTTTCCTAAGATATATTCTGTATTTAATCTAGAATTCATAGTTGTGAAAAGAATTGATTTGATTGAGAGCAAGGAATCCATATCACTCTATTTTCCTATTTGTTGTAACAGGACATCGTTGCAGAGCTCTAGGAGCCATATCATAGAAGGCTAAAGATGGCTCTGGAGTTATGCAACAGCTGCTAATAGCATTTAATATGCTTTCTCATTTTTCCTAAAATACTATTTAATCTTACCAAAAAATTATGATAGCATGTATCAACAAAATTTAAGCAAAATTTAGTCCAATAATTCAAACAGTGACCGTGTATTGTGTTTTTAACAGTTACCACTTTCAGGAAGTTTAACATTGATACAATACTCTTATATACAGTCCATATTCAGATGCCATCAAAGGTTTAAATTATATCCTTTTAACTGTTTTTTATTTTCTGTCAAGGATCCAGTTCAGGGTCATGTATTGCATTTAGTTGTCATGTCTCTTTAGTCTCTGTTCGTCTGGGACAGTTTCTTAGCCTTTTTTTGTGTGTAAATTATGACATTTACATTTTGAAGAACGTGGGCCGGTTATTTTGTAGAATAATATGTCTGGGCCCTTCTCATGTCTCCTTATGGTTAGATTAAGGTTATACATTTTGGCGGCAATACTACATAGGTGGTATTATATCCTCATTGTGTTATATCAGAAGGCACATGGTATTAATTTGTCTAATTGTTAGTCTTGAGTCATTTGACTAAGGTGATACCATGTTTCTCCACAGTAAAGTTACAGTTTTTCCTTTCATAATAATAAGTAATTTGGGGAGACATAATTTTATACTATGTGAATGGTTTCTTATCAAACTTAAGTATACTAGTTTTAGCATCCATTGGTGATTTTGTAACTTGAATCAGTTTTTAATTTGATGCTTATGTAATGATAATTTTCCATTAGGTTTAATGAAAATATCAAATTTAACCCCAAATCTATGCTTAACTTTAAGAAAATTATTTTTCTCCTTATAATTGATACAAAAATCCTGAGTTTTAGACTTAAATATCATAAGCTTTTGATAATCTAGAACATCTCAAATAATGGCAAGACAGCATTTAGAAACTGAAACAGCTGGGCACAGTGGCTCACACCTGTAATCCTTGTGCTCTGGGAGGCCAAGGCAGGAGGATTGCTTGAGGTCGGGAATTCAAGACCAGCCTGAGCAAGAGCAAGACCCGGTCTCTACAAAAAGTAGAAAAATTGGCTGGGCGTGATGGCTAAGGCAAGAGGATCACTTGAGCCCAGGAGTTTGAGGTTGCGGTGAGCTGTGATGATGCCACTGCACTCTACCCAGGGCGACAGAGTGAGACTCTGCCTCAAAAAAGAATGAAAGAAAGAGAGAAAGAAAAAGAGAGAGAGAGAGAGAAAAGAAAGAAAGAAAGAGAGAGAGAGAGAGAGAAAGAAAAGAGAGAGAGAGAAAGAAAGAGAAAGAGAAAGAAAAAAAATGAAACAGGATTTTTCTATAAAATTTACTCTTGTTATAGTCTCATTTTATATACTTACTATATATAGCACATCCCTTGTATTTCTCTGTCTGTCACTTTTGAAATGTATTCTCTTTATATAATTAGCTAAGTTTGGGAAATCAGGCAGTTTCTGGAACCCAATAAAACTTTCTTTACAAAAACAGGAGTCAGGCTAGATTTGGCCTAGGAGCTATAGTTTGCCAATGCCTGGTATAGATCAAAATCAGACTTCTCCTGGGTGGTGAGGGAAAATGGAGAAAAAAAAATCTAAGAAAGAAAATAATAGTGGAAATGGGATGTTTCTCCATTTTCATTTAGATGGTAAGATTAGTATTCATTGAAATATTTACAATATGTCTGACACTGGCTATATTAAGACTTTTTATGTGTGTATTAATCTTTAGCTAATATAGCTGAGGCACTATAATCTATCAAACCCAGTCCTGTATTTTTAAAATAAAACCTTAAGGCAATTTTAGATGTTTAACTATTAAAACATGCTATACAATTAAATGTCTGCAGCCCTAAGTCCTAAACAATATTACCGGATGAGAATCACAACAACCTTTGAAATTATTGCTGTTACAAACCCCCTTTTATGTAAAAGGAAATGAAGTCTTAAAGTATTAAGTAACTTATTCGAGACCACAGAGCTAATATGTTAAGTTGCTGGAAATCAAGTCTAACTCCAACACATATAAGTGGGGAATGAATAAATGATTCTAGATCCTGATTTCTTTATCCTATATTATATTGCAAGTGATAGCAATTATTTTCTGCTGTTAAGTAACAGCAGAAAAAGTACTGTTCGTGCCCTATATTATCTTTACTGGTTTTAACTTTTGTTTGTATACACTATACTTTTTAAATAAGGGAATGATTTTTATTGTTACATATGTTTTCCTTTTCTTTTCTCAGGAGCCACCAGAAATGGAACTATTAAAATTTTTCAGGCCAGAAAACACTACAGTTTCCTCAAGACCATCAGTAGAGCAGCTTTCTAATCTCATTAAAACGAGTCTTCACTACCCAGAATCATTTAATCATCCATTTCATCAGAAAAGGTTTGAGCTTCATTTTTGTAAATTTTTCTATAACACACTCACAGACATACATTTACTTATTTATGTAGGCAGTGGCATTAACCCAAATATTGAAGGAGAAATTTAGATTATATTGAGTCTATAGAAATTACTCTAAGTAATTTAACCTTTATTATGTTTACTACATATTTTGCAGCTGTGGTTAAAAATGGATATTGCCTTAAGCCACCTCTGAGTAGCCAAAAGTTTCTTTTTGATGAACAGGTTTATTGTTAAGTCAAAAACAAGGAAAAAAACATATTTTGTTTTTGCTTTAAACACAGAAATTAAACCTAAGATATGACTACAATATAGATTCATTTAATAGTTCAAGTTTAGACTGCATCATTTACTTGAGATTTACTAAGTGCTAAACTTTATGGAGAATGATGTATTTGTAATTTTGGTAAATAACTTGAATATATAAAGTTCTAAAAATAAGAAGTTCTAAATCAGGTGACACTTCAAAAGGTTGCCAGTTTGCAGTCTCCATATAAGAAAAGATGGTGAAAAGCCTATGAGAACCAGTCTGTAAATGATACTTGAAGGTATGAATTTTGGTGAAACCACCCTGGGTAGGAGTGGGGATGGGATGGAATAGAATAAAAGGGAGAATGGTGACCTGCAGAACAGTGATCTCTGAGAGATAAGCTCAGGAAAAAGGAGCCCGTGAAGAATACTGATAGAAAAGAAGCAATTAAAGAACCAATGAGAAGAAAGTAGTATCTCAAAGGTTGAGTGAGAACAGTTCAAGAAAAGTGGTTAACGGTTTAAAATGCTGCAGAAAGCTCAAATAGTAAATGGACCAGAAGCTCATCAGATCTGACAATAAGGAGGCCATTCATGATTTTTGAGAACAATGTCACAATGTGGGTGGTAGAATCATGACATAGGTTGAGGGGAGAATAGGAGATGAGGAAGTAAAGATACTGTGTTGACCACTCTTTCAAGAAGCTGGGCTAAGAACAGGGATCAGGGAGTATCTGTTCATTATTGTTTTCTTAGTAGCTTAGATATGTTTGTGGTCTTTAGGGAAATGATGGGAGAGTAACTGAATCCTTAATAGATGGGAAAATACAGTAAAGAATGACGCTATTAGGTTTGAACTAAAGAAGGTACTTTCTGAGTATTGAAACAGGGAAAGAAGAAAGTAGGGAGAAATTTTAGCAAGTTTATACTTGTTAAAGTGCCTCCATTTTAGTAGGTGTTTATAGAAGCAAGGTTAACTACTCAAAAGTAATCTAGGAGATACAGTAGTAAAGGGTAGAGAATTTGAAAAATGTTAAATTTTAGGATAACTACTGAGAAGAATGAGAAGATGCTGGCTGAGGATGCACAGAAGTGCTGGGTAAAATTAAGACTTTAACAGAGGCTGGGCACGGTAGCTTGTGCTTGTAATCCTAGCACTCCGGGAGGCCGAGGTGAGAGGATTGCTTGAGCTCAGGAGTTTGAGACCAGCCTCAGCAAGAGTGAAAGACCCGTCTCTACTGAAAAAATAGAAAGAAATTAGCCAGGCAACAAAAAAAAAAGCCGAGCATGGTGGCGCATACCTGTAGCCCTAGCTACTTGGGAGGCTGAGACAGGAGGATCGCTTGAGCCCAGGAGTTTGAGGTTGCTGTGACCTAGGCTGACACCATGGCACTCTAGCCCAGGCAATAGAGCGAGACCGTCTCAAAAAAAAAAGATCTTAAAAAAGAGACTTAAGATCATAGTGCTCTTCATTGGACTGAAGATTAATTTTGGACCAGGAGACACCCAAATGTTCATATTTTTTCCTCTACTAGAGGCATTTAGATAAGGCATGGGGAATTTGATATTTGAGCATGAAACAGAAACAGAAATAGCCTAAGCTCTTGAGTTTTAAGTTTGAGCTACAAATTATGCTATTGGAATTTAACTTAATGAGATACTTTAAACTGGAAACCTACCCAGGAGTCTTTTTTGCCCCTCTTGCCATGTGAGAAGTTTGTCGGGTAGGTTAGGGCAGAGCAGCAGCACAACCTAAGAATATGTTTTTGAATTCATCTTGGTTTTTGTTTAGTGAAATCTGTGTTATATTATGCAGCATTGTTTAGAAAGTATTTCTCAGTAAGAGGATATAAGCTTTCTGAAAGCATAAAATATATTATCTGAGCAGAATTTAAAATTTATTTTGTGTGAGCTTATAAGATTACAGTTTTTCTTTTTTACTATCTTTGTTCTTTTTGTTTATAGAGTAAAATATAAATAATAGTATGTAACCAGGCTTCATTTGTACATGGGTTATGTTCATTTCTTGTATTCTTGATTTGAAATCCATACCACCTTGTTCACATGTTCTCTCGTTGCCTGTCCTTTTTCCTATACATAAAGTGATATCAGAATCTAGCATGTGTCCACTTGAAAGGGCTTTCCTCATAACTTGGTGTATAGAAATAATTCCCATGTTCTCCAAAACATGACTTTATGCAAATTAAGTAGAAAAACAAATGTCAATCTTGGCCAAGTTCTCAAAATTGAGTAATTTTTATAAACATAAAGACAATATGGTAAGTTAGCATTTTCATGATTTGCTTGTTCTTCATTGACCTAAGTTGAGATTATTTTGTTTTTGATTTTGGGAAATAAGGATCTAGCAACACTTTAGTTTTTTTTAAGATTTATCATAATAAATGGAAATAAAATTGATTTGTGTATTGTATATATGCTGATATTTAGTAATGAGTTATTGTATTATAGTTTAAATAAACTATTGTAATATAGTTTATTTTTTATTTACAAAATAATTTGTCTTGAGTGATTTTGGAACTTGATTTTTTTTTCCTTCTTGAATTTGATTGCTTTTCAGGAGCTTATACTCTCTGTTAGATAGTCTTAAGTGTTATTTTCAAGAAAATTGTTTTTAAGGAGAAAAAAACAACACAGTTAACTGTTTTTATTTTTCTTCCATAGCCTTTGTTTAGTACCAGTCACCCTTTTACTTTCCAATTGTTCTAAGGCTGATGTAGATGTAATAGTTGATCTTCGGCATAAAACCACAAGGTAAGGATTTATTGAGTGCAAGGTTATTTTGTAGTTTAAGGTTTAAAGTGATTTGAGAGCAATTTAATGTTTTGAAATTATGCAAATAATTACCTAACATGGATAAGAAAGTTTACTCAAGCATGCCCTGATTTTTTTGTTTGGTGTTTAAAAAGTCTTACAGAAGTACTATAGAGGTATTAAATATTAAAAGTTTTTCCCAGATTATAGAATAATACTTAACAAAAAGGAGAAATCCAGGTTCGTACTCCCACATCTGATAGTCAGATGCTTTTTGGAATTCAGAAATTTTAAAATTTTTAGAAAAATAATATAAAGCATCTAGTGAGTATTATTGTATGACAGCTCAAACAGGATATGGAACAGCTCTCTGAAATTCAAACACATTATATATATGATTATGTGTATCATAAACTAATTAATGCCTTATTGGAGGGTATGTACTGGGTTGGTTTCCATTTTTCAATATTATAAACAGTTTCAATAGTATAAGCATTTTTGTACACACATTTTTTTTATATATGGATAACCAAGGGGTTAAAAGCTCAGGTTTGAAATCAGGTTCCATCATTTACTAACTGTTGTTAGTGGGCATTAAATGAGATAATCCATTCTTAGCACTGTGCCTAGGAAATAGTAACTGTTAACAAATGTTAGCTGTTATAGGAATGGTAATAATGTTGTTATTAAACAGTTGGTTTCGTAAAATAATTCCTAGAAATAGATTTGCTGGATGAAAGGGAAATGTTAATGGGACTTCGGAAAAATAATTATAAAGAAAAAAATTCTACAACTTACCATTTTCCTCTTCCCTTAGTCCAGAAGCATTGGAAATCCATGGATCATTCACATGGCTTGGACAAACGCAATATAAACTTCAGCTGAAAAGCCAGGAGATTCAGAGTTTGCAACTGAAAGCATGCTTTGTTCATACAGGTGTTTATAACCTTGGAACTCCTAGGGTATTTGCCAAGTTATCAGACCAAGTTACAGTGTTTGAAACAAGTCAGCAGAACTCCATGCCTGCTCTGATCATCATCAATAACGTGTGACAACTTGCAAGTTTGTACTGAAATTACAAGAATCGGTTTAATTTTGCTGAATGGGTTTTACATCAGTATTTGAAATACCTAACTTGCTACTGGAGGTTGGTATCTGATCACTGCAAAACACTTTGACTTGACATTTTGTTGATGATGCAAAGCACGTTGGACTGAGAATACTTACATTCTTTTTTTTTTTTTTTTTTGTATTTCTTTAAACCCTGGTAATAATTTACATGCTCATAATACAGAATTTCAACATACCCATGCACCTTATTAAGCCCCATCTTAAAAAACAATGTCTAAGTCTGCTGTTACAATTTGTCAATGGTATATGAATATTAGGAGATGATTTTGAGGAAGGAAAGGCCTTTTTGGCGATACTCCTGTTAAGCCATTAGTCTATAAATTCCAGCTTTACTGTGAAGTTCTATAGAGTGTTAAATACAAATTCTCCTGTCCTGTTTCACACAATTCTCTAAAATCAGTTTTCAACTTTGGTTATAGAGTCTTCATATTTCAGTATCTGGTGGCCCCTATATGGCTTATACATAACTTTGTAAAAAGAAAAAAATTTTTTCTGATGCTTTGAATATAGTTTTGAAAGGAGTTCGACTTTTTTTTCCTCATTCATCTCAGTATAGAGTGCACTATTTCACAATTAAGATTTTTGTCATTAAAATTATCATATTCTTTATTATATAACTTTAACAATTGAGTTGACCTGTTTAAAATATAAATCTCAAGTTAATTAAAAATAAGCTTTTCAAAAATGTATTATATTTATAACAAATGTACTGTAAATAGAATAAAGACATGCTATTCACTGTATAGATTTATTAGGTTCCTTTTTTACAACCTGGTTTTTGGAGGACTTCATATATTCTTTATTTAAAATGAATGCCAACCATATTATTATAGCGAATACTAGCCCAATAGCCTGAGAAAGGTTTATTGTCATTGTTTCCAAAAGTGAAGTACAGTTTTATTCTTGAAGTTTTTTGTTGGCCTTGTTATACATGATCAAATGAATTTTGTCTTTAAATCTGTCATGTCTGATGCCTGGCCACAAAACTGGATAGCCCATTTATATCCTAGTAGAAGGGAGGATGAAAGCTTATTGAACCTCTTGTAAATAACTATGTTGCAGATTCTGATGCTACTTATGGCAGATAAGGCAATTTAGCCTTTCTGCTGAAGAAAAGTAAAAAGTCTGAACGAAATATAAGAAAATGTTTTCCTGAAAACCAAGTGTTACCAATATAGTTAGCCATTAGTGGACCAAAATGCAGAAGAGAGTCTAGAGAGGTGAGGCCAGCATTGTTTGGGACTACTTCGCCTTGGGAGTGTTTTGTTTGCTCACTTAGGAAGAAGCAGCTGAGCGGCAGAGGCTAACATTTGTCAAGACAAGAAGTATATAGGTCAGGAGAAATAATCTCAATGGAAGCAAAGAGAGAAAAAGGGTGGAAGATAGACATAAGGTAAGGGAATTACTGGATTCAGTAAGAAAGTCTTACGTTTGAGTCCTAGAAAAAGAGGAGGTGGACATTAAGTTACAGGTTCAATAAGTTCAGTAAATTCCAAGGAATAGAAATAAAAAGAAACATATCCAGATGCATCATAATGAAACTGCTGAAAATTTGAGACAAAGGGGGAAACAGTCTTGAATCCAGAAGACAACTTTAACAGTAGCAATTATTAACTGGTAGCTGACTTCTTCGCAAAAATAATGGAAGCCAGAACATAGTGGAGTATCTTCAAAAGCTTGTAAGAAAACAGCTGAGTCAGAGTTCCAAATTCAGTGAGACTACCCTTCAGGAATGGAAGCAAAACAAAGATATTTTCAAATAAAACTAGAGAGTTCACTTCCAGGTGGCCCTAGGATAATGGCAGCTACCTAAATCTAAATCTTTCCATTCATTCTCCAAAAAAGTATACAAATCAACAATAAAAGCAAATGAAGCTACACCTAACCTATACTTTTAGCATAACTAGAAAGAGAACACTACTAACTACAAATTTTCTGTAAATGAAAAATTCACTTAATTGTGACAGGCTATCTCAAGCTTCTACCACTGCAAGTGTTTGTAGAGAGTGGCAGCGGAAAAGACAGGAATCTGGAAAGACTGAAAAAGATATAAGAGAGCAGAAGGCTGAAGGGTGAGCTGATTTCCCCTCTAGAGAAAGAGACTGACTACTGTAAATATAAAAGTACTTAATCAAGGGATCTGGTAGATCTGAGCACTGGTGGCAGGCAAGGCATTTGAGGCTTTGCAGGGGGCCTTGTGGGAGTAGCAAGGAACAGGGTCCATTCCTCCTGCAGCTAAGAAAATGTCTCTGAACAGAAATTACCTTACAGATTGGCTATGTAGTGCAGTATTAAATATTTGGAGGCTTTGCGGCCCAAAGAACTTTCCACCCGGACCTGGAATTTTTCCATTTAAGATTCATACCCTTGGGCCTGATTTTCAGAAGACTCCATTAAAATGAATGCCTATAGTATCCTAATTGCACCCTGATCAATCTTTTAAATTGTAAGATTTGCGAGGCAGCTTGTAAGAAGAAGGCTTTAAATGAGTAGAACACAAAAACAGTGCTTATAAGAGCAGTGAGGAGTGCTGGTGGGAGGAGCAGGAGTGGGGACAGGGATCTGCAGGAGGAAGTGACAGGATGCTAAAGAAAAACTTGGCCCATATTGTAATTTTGCTTAAGGTCAACACTATTTCATAATTTTCCATTGCCTGTTCCCAGGATTACCGGGCTATAGATTTTCACCTCATGCCAGCCCCTCTCCCTCCATATGTTTCTGTTTTGTCTTTGAAGTTGTGATACCAGCTTTACCAGCTTCAACAGTTTTCCTTAGTTCCTTAACTACCTCAATTAATTATGCTGGAGTATAAGTGTACAATTAATTAATACTTGGGTAGCAGGAAGGGGCACATCTGAGAACTGGGTATTCAGGACAGTGTTAAAAATGAGTGTTTTTTGTGCATATGAGTGGTATGTCAATTCAATAAACATTCCACCAGGATATATTTAAAAATCTGAAATCCTTCAAAGAACGTTAGCATCTATTGATTAGAAAGTCTGGTTTCAAAATTCCTTTTTACCCAGAGAGTGGACACTTGGCTTCGAGAAAGAACTGTAAGGAATTTTAACTCAGTCCTGCTGCAGATAGAGTGAGGGCATTTCAAAGGCAAGCCTCTTAGAAACTGGAGAAGGACAGGGTGTGGTAGTGGGTGGCAGGGGCTGCGGGAGCCCGGCTCGGCCAAGGCTGGAGCAGGTGGGGCCCCCGTGCCATTGGCTCACATGTTCCAGTCTGAATCCCAGCAACCTGGGGATGGGGGGAGACTGCACCAAAGTGAGGAGAGATCAAAAGGCCTGGTTTTCCAGGTTCAAGAAGACTGAAGATTCCACACCTGTACACAAAACACCTCTTCCTGAGAGAGGGGTTGCCAGTCTGTGCTGCTCTGCAACTGCTGCTTGTGCGTCTGGATCTTCCATGGGTCTGGGGCTTCCCAACTCCTTCTGCCCTGCATCTCAGGGTGTGGGGAACGAAGTATTCCTTCTTAAGTTTAGGACCATGGGTTTATAAAAACGTCTGGAGAAGAGAAATTAGGAGAAATTATAGTCACAGTGGTATCCTGGAGCATGTTTACATCACTCAGCTGATTATTAAATTTTCAGGAATTCTTTGAGCCAGTTGTTAAACACAGACACTAATAAAAAAACTATAAATTTACAACTGAACATATTATAAGCAAAGGTAATAAATACTCAAAATTCATCACTTCATAAATATTTTAGTATTATCTGTATGTACTCTTGAGGTTATGTATGTCTGTTGTTTCTGTATGGTGGAAATACTACATAATGGTGTGGTATTACTTATCTCTGCCCGACTCTGCATTCAATGACATCTTGCTGGTAGCTTGAATTGACTATAGTGGGAATATTTACCTCAGGGAATCAGTAAATGCTACACACCAGGGCTTTATTGATTTTTGTTGTTTACTCCTAAGAAAGTGATGGAGAAATTGTTAATAATGCATATTAGGCCAGCGTGATGGTGGCTCACTCCTGTAATCCTAGCACTTTGGGAGGCCAGGGCGGGAGGATCCCTTGAGGCCAGGAGTTCAAGACCAACCTGAGCAACATAGCAAGACACCGTCACTACAAAACAGAAAAAGGAGCTGGGCATGGTGGCACATGCCTATAGGAGTTTGAGGTTGCAGTGAGCTACGATGACACCACTGCACTCTAGCCCAGGCAACAGAGCAGACTGTCTCCCCCCCCCAAAAAAAAAGCATATTAAACTTAAGTTGCATGTTTGTTGTTTGTATTAATAGCTATTACATTGTGATTAGCACAAACAGTTGAGGAAATATTCCTCCGGTAGCTGAAAACTGCTATCCAAGTCAGCAAAGAAGTTGCCCATGTCATTAATGAACTAGTGAAGATCTGCCATGTGTCTTCTCACTTTCCTCTTCCTCCTTAGAGTAAACAAAAATGTCAGCCAACATTTATACTGGAGTTATTCTCACTTCAGTTGCAACATAGGTTGGTTATCTATATAAGAGCTCAGCAAAAAAATCAAAGAAAGCACTCTGAGAATTGGCTACATGTAATTTATAATAAAGAGTACTTGTAAATTGTGTGCTATACAGACTTTATCAGTTTAAAAGCTTTTTTTTTTCCTGGAGAATAATTTGATTAACATTCATCAGCACACCTCTGAGCATAGATCATGAAAAAGTGTTCTGACATCTACATTGCAGTTAGCCAAAAGCTAAGGTGTCTTACGGAATCTTTTAGAACCTTGTAGGGCAGTGATTCTTACAAGGTATGAGCATAATCATTAGGGTAATTATTAAAGATGTGATTCCAGAGGTTCTACCTCATTAAAAGTACCAATTTTGTCAGTCTGGTATGGGGGAGAAATCTTGATTTTGTTGTTAATTTCTTGTTATTTTTGTGAGTTGTTTTTAAATCTTGGGATTTTAATAAGCCCCAATTCTTTTTTTTTTTTTTTGAGACAGAATCTCGCTCTGTTGCCTGGGCTAGAGTGAGTGCCGTGGCATCAGCCTAGCTCACAGCAACCTCAAACTCCTGGGCTCAGGCAATCCTCCTGCCTCAGCCTCCCAAGTAGCTGGGACTACAGGCATGCGCCACCATGCCCGGCTAATTTTTTTCTATATATATTTTTAGCTGTTCAGATAATTTCTTTCTATTTTTAGTAGAGACGGAGTCTTGCTCTAAAGAGAGGAGCTGCACACCACACTTTGAGAAACATTGCTCCAGAAAGCCTGAGAAACACTTTGTGTCTAGCTAGCTGAAGATTTTTGTAAGGTTTCTTTTTATTAGCTTGTCAGGCATATCATGGAAATGTTATTCTTTAAAAAGTTCTGGGTAGCGAGGCCAGTGCTTTAAGCACATGCCCCTAAGATGCTGCAGTCTGTTCAAAGATTGATTTTCTACTTAAAGGACTTTGAAATAAAAATTGAGTTTCTAGTGGCTCCTTTGCTCAATTAGTTAAGGCAAACACTTAAGGCTGGGGTTGATATTCAAGCCCAGCTTGCCTGTCACCACCCAGGAACTAACTGAGCACAAGAGGACAATTTCTACTTCCCGACCCTATGAGTTCATCCTCAGCCAATTAGCAGATCCAACTGCCTTAGCCCTTTGTCCATCAAACTATCTTTAAAAATCCTTTCTACCAAATTCTCAGGGAGACGATTTGAGACTTTCCTCCCGTCTCCTCATATGGTGCCTGTGATATTAAACTCTTTCTCTGCTGTAACACCTTGCTGTCTCAGTATATTGGCTTCCTCTCCAGTAGTGGGCAACAAACTTGGTAGGGCTATAACAATAGTTCCAAAGAATAAGATTGTTTTGAGATTTTCTTTGGATTCTAAGATATGTTCCTAGACTAGAGGTTGGCAAAAATTTTCTGTAAAATGTCAGATAATAAATATTTTAGGCCTTGTGGGTCATAGAGTCTCTGTTGCAACTACTCAAGTCTCGTTGCAGCACAAAACCCACCACATGTAAATGATGGGGTGGCTTTTTTTCTAAATGAATACCTGATTTTGTAAATAGAGTTGTACTAGCATTAACACTGAGTAACATTGTCAGTGCATCTTGGGAACATGGACAAGACCAAAAACTAAAGAAGGTGAAAGGAGAGGACAGAATATAGTGACAGAGCGTTGCTTTCTAGGAAAGGTTTTGCTAAAACCTAGCAAGAGAGTCCTGAAACCAACTATATCCACTAGAGGGCAGTGGGGGTGCACTTTTGCATCAGTGCTGTGCGTACCATTGGGCTTTAAAATGTTGAAATAAGCATCATGTGAGGTAACACTTGGTGGAAGTGGGGGAAGTTCACAAATGAAAGTGTGGCTCAAGGAGGTGGCTTATGTATCATCATAGGCTAAACAAAAGAAAAGGGGATTTGGACTAGGGGTGGGGGTAGTTCTGGGAAAGAGCAGAGGAAATGAATGACAAATAGGCTTGTCTCTAGGGTGGTAAGAGTTGTCTCCAAGAGTAGCTCTCTTCCTGGTATGGAGACACCTCTACAATGGAAACTTCCTTTATTAAATATAAATATCCTTTGCAAAAGAGAAATTTTATGCTCTATTTTTAGGCAGTTAGGGAGAGGTAAAGAGCTTTTCCTGCATCTGCTGGTTCTCAATTGCCTTTAACTTAAAATAATCCTTATGCCAAAGCAGCATATTTTGGGGTGGCATATTCTGGTACCTTTGAATTTCAAAATCAATACCAGGATTAATGTATCAAGTGCATTTAAAATACTGATTTTAACTATTTAAAGGCAGGTTATAATATTTTCTAAGCAATAAAATAAGGATATACATTTTTGGACGTAAGAGTTTCCCTGTGAATAATAGGCCATTATCTCAGCAAAGAAGACTGCCTTGGAAGATCGAGTACGAATGGCTCCTAAATCACACTGGGCTTGAATCCATGGCTTTACTTCTCTCCAAATATAAGATGTTGGGACAGTTAACTTAACTAGCCACCTGAATTTTTTCATCTGTAGTGTGGCAGCAGTAGTTCCCATCTCACTGGGTCATTGTAGGATCAAATGACTTAATTCCATAAATTCCTTTGCTTAGTGACATGTAGTAAGTACTCAATAAATTTATCATTTTTAGCATAAATTTTTTTTTTTTTTTTTAAAAAGAGTCTCGCTCTGTTGCCCGGGCTAGAGTGAGTGCCGTGGCATCAGCCTAGCTCACAGCAACCTCAAACTCCTGGGCTTAAGCGATCCTACTGCCTCAGCCTCCCAAGTAGCTGGGACTACAGGCATGTGCCACCATGCCCGGCTAATTTTTTCTATATATATTTTTAGAAAGGGGGTCTCGCTCTTGCTCAGGCTGGTCTCGAACTCCTGACCTCGAGCTATCCACCCGACTCGGCCTCCCAGAGTGCTAGGATTACAGGCGTGAGCCACCTCTTTTTTTTTGAGACAGGGTCTTGCTCTGTTGCCCATGCTGGAGTGCAGTGACATTCATCATAGCTCACTACAACCTCAAACTCTTGGGCACAAGTGATCCTCTTGCCTCAGCCTCTGGAGTAGCTGGGACTACAGGAGCGTACCACCATGCCCAGCCAATTTTTATATATTTTTTTTCTTTGTAGAGATGGGGTCTTGCTATGTTGCTCAGGTTCATCTTGAATACCTGGCCTCAAGGGATCCTCCACCATGGCTTCCCATGGGGATTACAGTTGAATATGATTTACTGAAATTCCATTTGAGCATTCCCTTTGTAAATCCCTCTAATAGACGCGTTTTCAAATGGCTGTATGAAACATAAGCCCGTATCAATTCTCTCTTGTAAAAATAAATAATTGAAACTTAATCATAATTTTTGAAACCCTAAAAATTATCTTGAACCTTGAAGGAAATGTGGCTGTGTCTTCTGAGACCTGCAACTTGTAGCTGCAACTTCTGCTTCTCAGATTGTAGATCAACTCTCTTTCTCCTTGTTTTTGTTCTGTAAATTGATTAAGAAAGACTAAATGGTGCCAGAGATAAGACATCCTCCCCTCCTGATTGCTGAGTTTCCTCCTGTATTATCTTGCACATAAGTCAGACCAGATGGCACAAAAGACCCCATAACTGTTACATCCTCAGTATTGAATGTTAAATATACCTTTCCCTGGAAAGAACACCACCTTGACTAATCAAATTACTATAATTATGTGCTAGCCTTTTGTGTAAAGTGCTGAAACCCTGTCATGCTTCCAAATCTTATCTGTAGAAACAACCTCCAGAACTTCCTCACTTTGGAGCACTGACTTCTATTCTTTGGCATCTGTGTTCCTGGGTGGCTGTCCTCAAACTATGTGCTCCAATAAACTCTATATTTAACCATATTTTCTAACTCTCTTAAGGTTAACAGTCTATAGCAATCACTGCACTACTTTAAGTTTCCAATTTTGCTCACGATTCTAGGCTTTGATTGTGAACTTGGGCCTTGTTCTTATTAACCATGAGATTCACTTCCTTCATATTATCCCTTAATACTTAGAACAATGCAGGACACACTAGAAATTCTTCTTGAGTTGAATAGAATAATTGAATTGATTGAATTACTTTTTGTATGTGACAAGCTGAATTAATTTTGTGATTAACAGTTCTTCAATGGCTTGAATATAACATTTGTGTAATGCTTTATAAATTATAAATATTTACAATCCTTATATATATTTTAAAGAAAGTGAGCTTTTAAAACTGAATTCACATTTTTATCTGCATGTGAATTTATTTTCCTGTTAAAAGAATGGGGAAAACAGGCTGGGCATGTTGGCTCACACCTGTAATCCTAGCACTTTGGGAGGCCAAGGCGGGAGGATCGCTTGAGGTCAGGAGTTCGAGACCAGCCTGAGCAAGAGCGAGACCCCGTGTCTACTAAAAATAGAAAGAAATGCTCTGGACAGCTAAAAATATATATAGAAAAAAATTAGCCGGGCATGGTGGCACATGACTGTAGTCCCAGCTACTTGGGAGGCTGAGGCAGAAGGATTGCTTAAACCCAGGAGTTTGAGGTTGCTGTGAGCTTGACGTCACGGCACTCTAGCCCAGGCAACAGAGCGAGACTCTGTCTCAAAAAAAAAAAAAAAAAAAGAGAGAAAATGCCTTTTCTTCTGAATTTTTGGGATGCATAATTAAGCATTTAAAAATGAACAGTGCTCAAGGACTAGATAAATTAATAAAGAAGACAGAAAAGATATAGCAGTATTATAGAAAAAAGATTCTGGCATAACAAGATAAAAGGAATTTTTAAAATATTTTTGTATAATAAATGAAAGCTAAGCCTAATGCTATTCTTTAGAAAGCTATTCCTCTGTTATGAAAAACAGAATTGCAGACTCAAGGAAAGTTAATTAAAATCTAAGAAATGTCTCTTAGTCTAAAACGAATTTCAGCTTGGGGAGATACAAAACTCTTCGTTAAGTATAATATTTTAAAAATTGGGACTATCTGCCTGGCAGTTAAATTTTTATGCTGCATATTTCATATTAATGTACTGAGTCACCCAGAAAATGGATAACTGCAACTCAGGTACAATTTGTAAAATAAATTACTATTATTACCACTATAATCAATAATGTAATAATGGCTATGCTCTTGTACACAGGAACTTGGAATTGGGTACTTTTTGCAAACACACATTTACCAGTTATAATTATTTTTAACACATTAACTGCCATGTGAGTTGTATTTAACTCATGCTAGTTTTGAGCCTGGGGCCTTGGGAAGCATATGTAACTCACCCATCTCTTCACTTTGGGAGCCATGTGAACTGTTTTTCAAGTTGCATATAACTCACACACAGAAAACAATAAAAATAAGAAATTTTTCATTAAATTGGAAAGGATTGTTTTGTTTTTTGAAATTCTTATTCTATTTTTGTAATAAAACACCGTGGCTCCAAGGAAAAAAATTTTTTCCCTAGTTTGGCAATGTGTTAAATGCAAGCTTAGATCTGCCATTTTCAATGTGACGATCCATCACAAATTGATAACTCCAACCACAATCTCTCTCTGAGCTTTAGCCCCAAATATGACTTACATGTTCTATAGATATTTGGACTTGACTTGTTCTCCGCTGCCTCATTCTCCTGATATTCCTAATGACTTATCTCAGGACTCGGCACTACCATTCAGCCGAGCACCAAAGCCAGGACATAGAATCGTGTCCTTGACGCCGTCCCCTCTTCACTCTCCACAGCTAGCTAACTACACATTCTGTTGCTACTATCTCCTGTCATGTGAATGCGTCTCCTTTTCTCCTTTTCCATTGCTCATACCACAGTTCAGGTTTCTGTGGTTATTAGTTTTGGTTTACTGCAAAAGTTCCCTAAAGGGTCTAACCTTCAAGCTACTCCACCTCCAATTTAGTTTCCAAATGACAGCCAGAGTATCCTTCCAAAGTACAAATATGGTCAAGTTATTCCCTTGTTTGAACCCTATTTTCCTTAAAAGAAAATCCAAACTCCTGATAGACAAGCTCTTCATTCTCAGGTTTATTTTATTTTATTTTTATCTTTTTGAGACAGGTTCTTACTCTGTTGCCCAGGCTGGAGTGCGCTGGCATCATCATAGCTCACAGCAACATCAAGCTCTTGAACTCCAGCCATCCTTCTGCCCCAGCCTCCTGAGTAGCTGGGACTACAGGTGCACACCACGACATCTGGCTAACTTTTTCTATTTTGACTAAAGACGGGGGTCTCACTCTTGCTCAGGCTGGTCTTGAACTCCTGACCTCAAGCGATCCTCCCACTTCAGCCTCCCAGAGTGCTCGGATTACAAGTGTGAGTCACTGTGCCCAGCCCAGAGTCATTTTTTAAAAAGTTTAGTCTTTATCCCCAGGATGTTTGCCCTACTTTAAGTCCACCCTGGTTGTTCTTGCCTTCCAGGGCCATCTCTCACCATTGGCAGGCTTCTCTGTGGCCGCAGCTTCTCCCGTGCTGCTTTGCACCACCTGTGGGCCAACCCCAGCCCTTCCCTGAGGCCCCAAAGCATGGCTAATACTACAAGCTGCAGCATGGAACAGGAATTAAGTGAAGGCTTGGCCTTAACAGGAACACCAATGAGAATCTGTTTTCAAAACAAAGAGAAATTTAACAGAAGTTTAAATTTCAGTCTTCATCTATCCATTTGTCTCAATGGGCTTTCACTGGTTGATTGTGCAGCAACACAGATTCAAACTGTGATTTGTAAAATATTTATAAAATATCTTTCATAATGGGCTGCAAGCAAACCTGTTCCACCTTCACTAAGGAGGGAAACATTAGCTGTATTATACTAGATGGGAAGTAACCAGCTCTCAGCTCAGAGGGAGATAGATCTCTATCTCCCAAGGCTGTTTACTATACAAACATCCAGAAAATCATAGTTTAAAACAAAAGGGAAGTTAATGCTGCAGCTCACAATACATGCAGAAATGCAAGAGATTCATGGAGAATCTTCTTCCCACAGAAAGCAACCAGATGTCCCTTGAGGATACCTTTGAACATTTGAGAAGCTTTCTTGAGTCATGTCAAGAGTAGCAAAACACTTTTAGAAAGAATGCAAGTAACTTGGAAAATTATCCTTAGAGTATAATCTTAAAGGAAAAAGACGTGTTACATCACGAAATTGGTAGGCTTGCTAACCAAGAACCAAGGACTATGAATAGCCTTAGAAACCATATTTAGGCCGGGCGCAGTGGCTCACGCCTGTAATCCTAGCACTCTGGGAGGCCAAGGCAGGTGGATCATTTGAGTTCAGGAGTTTGAGACCAGCCTGAGCAAGAGCGAGACCCCGTCTCTACTAAAAAAATAGAAAGAAATTAACCAGACAACTAAAAATATATAGAAAAAATTAGCTGGGCATGGTAGCGCATGCCTGTAGTCCCAGCTACTCGGGAGGCTGAGGCAGGAGGATTGCTTGAGCCCAGGAGTTTGAGGTTGCTGTGAGCTAGGCTGACACCGCAGCCACTCTAGCCTGGGCAACAGAGTGAGACTCTGTCTCAAAAAAAAAAAAAAAAAAAGAAAAGAAACCATATTTATACCCTCTAGTGTAACATCATATACAGAAAGTCTGTGCTAGACATTTCTTTCTTGATTTTATGCCACAATTGTCTGATGCTAAGCAGAAATTCTTTGCAAATAAAGACGATTGTTCTGTATTCTATATGTCCTCAAATGACTGATAAACCAATTCCAGGGTTCCAATAGTCACACAAACTTTTCTAACTGGGGAGGCTGACACCTGTTCACAGCTTGTTATTTCCTTTTTCTTACTCACCGTTTTGGCTTTGCATGCATCCAAAATCTTCTAAATTTAGTGGAACTCTTTCCCCATGTAAGATGGTGTGATATTATAGAGGATTTTTACCTCTTGCCAGGAACATAGCTTTACTTTTGGTCTCTTATTTATGACAGAAATATCACAACTCTCCCGTTTTGTATTATTTTTAATTCTTTCATTTTTTTTCCTGGGATGGAATGACATAAGATAGGAAAGATATGATTGAAAAAATAAAGAGAAAAGTTGACCTTAATTGAAAAAAATTAAACTCTGAATTTTATGTCAACTTTTTTTTTTGAGACAGGGTCTCACTCTGTCACCCAGGTTGGAATGCAGTGGTGTGATCATACCCCACTGCAGCCTGGAACTCCTAGCTCAGGGGATCCTCCTGCCTCAGCTTCCTGAGTAGCTGGGACTACAGTGCTTGCCACCACCCTTGGCTAATATTTAAAATTTTTTATAGAGATAGTGGGGGGGGGTGGTCTCACTATATTGCCCAGGCTGGTCTTAAACTCCTGGCCTCAAGTGATCCTCCCCTCAACCTACCAAAGTGCTGGGATTACAGGTGTGATCCACCATGCCTGGCCGGGCAAAATATTTCTAGTTTCCTTCAGTAGCATTAGGAAGTAAAATTATATTTCCTCCATTTGTGAATTAGAAAATATGTGTGATATACACTTTCTAGTTTGTAGCATTAAAATACACATATGTGTATATTTAGTGATTCAGAGAAATAGCTATTTTGAAAATTAAAATTATTTGCAGTGATCAAAACAATGTTATCTATTTGGATGGAACTGACAAAAGTTTTGTACAAAATAGAGCTCTCTGATTTGTTGATTTAATTCAAATTTTCACCGTTAAATTTTCTTAAAGTACATGGTTTTATACTGTTGCCATTTTGAATGTTAAGATTTAAGCCCAGGTGTTGTCAGACCACACACCTGGCTGCCACTCCCAAGAGTCTTCATAAAGTGGTATTTACCTTGGCTGGTTCACTGCTTTCAAGGGATTGTTCTAAAGCCTTGAATTCTCAGAAATCTGGCTTTGACAGAAAACGAGGAAGAGATTTATTACTTGCATAGACAGAGGTATGTGTGCGTGCCCACACACATTTATCAGCGAGATTGCTTTCTGTAAATTCATAAATAGTTATACATTATACATTCCCCTCAGTTTGTGTTGACTGAACTCATGTTCAGAAGCCTTTGCTATGGTCTTTGAAAGGACATTCACCTCTAAAAATCCTTTTTTCTTTTTCTTTTCAAAGAAATAAAACCAGTGAGTGCATTAGGTCTATCAGGGTATCTCAGGTGATGGGGGTTTATTGCAGGGAACACAGGAATGTCAAGAGGGGGAAGAAACCTTCCAGCTCCTGAACGCCCAGCACCAGGGCCGGCCTGGCATTGTGTCATGGTGTGGCCACAGCAGTCCTTCCCCTGGGAGCCCCACCATTGCTGCCGGTTCTGACGATGCTTCCATTTTAGTGCTCAGTCTCTGCTTCCATTACTTCCAAAGACTCTAGCTGCTTCTGCCTTCGCTTAAACTTTCTGTCCCTCCTGTGGTCTCCACCCGTGAGTTTACAGCTGTCTGAGAGTCTCTCAGGTTTTGCTGCCGAGGACTCCCTTTTCTCTCCGTGTCTGTCACCTTCAAACACCCCACGGGGAAAATTTGATTAGGTGTCTTCCTCACCGCCCTCTTGGGAAGAAATCTCAGTCTAGGCCTCCTCCTATGTCAGTTCCTTTATCTTCTGATTATGGGTCAGTAGTTTCCAAACTGTTAATCATCAGAATCACCTGATGGGTATTGAACAACACAGACGCTATGCCCTCTCCTCGGGGAATTTGATTTGGTAGATCTGGGCTGGTTCCCACAGACTTGTTTATGAGAAATTCTCTAGATGATTCTGAAATACTGCTTTAGATGGCCGTCTTTGTGTTAGACACGCATTTCAGCTTTAATTGGTTATGTTCAGGATTGCAGAGACAACTCCCCACAGAATGAGGGAAGCTTATTTAGTTGCTGTTCCAAGAAGAAGGCAGCGTGACTGGCAGCCCTTTGGGGCCTCACCTTACTGAGCGCCACGTCAGAAAGAAGTGTGTGCCACGTCGGAAGCGGAGTAAAGGCCCATTGCAGGAGTTGAATGTCAAGTTGACTTTTGGTGCATGAAATTTTACCTTAATTGTCTACTGACGCTTTGATAAATGAGCCATGTTCTCTGGAACTCATCGCCTATTTGTTGCAGCTTCTGTCTGGCAGCCTGCACGTCTATGACTTTTAAGTCCAGAGCGAGCTCCATTGTATGTCATAGAAATAAGACCTATAATGCATGCTCATGGGAAATGAAGGCATGGACGTTAACAAAATTAACCATGTTGTTTAAAAAATCTTGAAAATAATATAGTCACCAACTCGGTGAGATTCTCTTGAAAGACAAAACGATTGCCTTCACTTTTAGGTGGCATTTTCTCTCCTGTATTATTTACGTAGATTATGTTAAACAAAGTGAAATATCTATCACTTCCATGTAGAAGATTCTATTTGAGAGGAACATGTGTTAACTGACCAGACATGTTAGCACAGGCCTGTTGAAAGGAAAATGGCCACGTGCCAGGAAGTGACAAGTTTTAGTCTGCTTTATATTTATGGGCAAATGAATCCTTGAAGGAAAACGTGATCTGGGTGGTATATATTGACGCTGTGTTTAGGTGCTGGCATGAGGAGTGTATTTGTTGGAACCCTTTTGGTTGCAACTGAAAAACCAAATCAAGTCTAATCAGGGATAATTGGAAACATGGCTGCCAACAGCTCCAAACCCCTTACATTTTATAGTTTCTATAAGATTCTATATATCTATATGATTCTTTCTTTCTTTCCTTTTTGAAACAGATCTCACTCCAAGCTGGAGTGCAGTGGCAGAATGGTAACTCACCCCAACCTTGAACTCCTGGGCTCAAGCAATCCTCCTGCCTCAGCCTCCTCAGTAGCTGGGACTACAGGTGTGAACCACCATGCCCAGCTAATTTTTAAATTTTTTGTAGAGACAGGACCTTTCTATGTTGCCCAGGCTGGTCTCGAACTCCCAGGAATGGAGCCCATTGGACTCACCTGAGGCAGGTCTGCACCCCTGGCCCATGGACTGTGGCCAAGGAGCAGAAGCTGGAAGTGTGAATGATTCTTTGTAAAAGGAAGGTGGAGGGAGGTCTTTCTGACCTTCTCTTGCCCTCCTGTCTCCTGATTTTTCTCCCCCAAAGCAAGTCATAGAAACCAGAATTCCTCTCCCCCAAGGTGGGTCATAGAAACTAGAACTCTTCTTCCCCAAAGAAAGCCAGAACACCTAGAAAGATCACTCTCTCCTTCTCCCTTGAAGATCTACATGTAACAAGTGTCCTGTCCTATGCCCAGAGGAAAGGAATGCCACACAGAGAGGCCAAAAAGGGTCTGAACGGACAGGCCTTGCTGGATTTCCCCCTCAGCCCATCACCATGAGATCACACCCTTTGTCCAATCACATTTCTACACGGCTGTCCATTCTTCATCGACTCTAAGCACAGAAATAGACAGTTTTCCCTGGGTCTTTGGGTCTTCACTTCTGAAGGCTCCTATGTCACATAAACTTTGATTAAATAAATTTGTTATGTTTTTTTTTCTTGTTAACCTGTTTTTTGTTTATAGGAACATCAGCTGTGACCCTTATGATGGATCACCTCCTTTCCACCCCGACATCTTCACCCACTCACTTAAAAAAAAAATCTTTCTGTAGCTTAGTCATTTATCTCATCAGTCTGGAGTCATATATTGTGATGGATTTTAACAGTTTGATTTTCAAAGGTTAATGTTATTTTCCCATCCCAGGGAACTCTGACAACATTGATTTGCTGACAAAATGGAAAAAATATCACACAATTTTCGAGATAATGTTCTTCTATCCCTTGACTGGAGCTTGGTACAGTTCTGATTGTTCCGCTACGTTTTCAAATTAATTTTTCTTTTTTAGTGAAGTAAACCTGAACTATATTTTGTCATAGATCAAACCCTATTCTGACTTTTTAAGATGTTGTCCTCTTACTGTATTTACTGGAATTTATCTGCATTAATAAGTGAGCCATTGATTTATTTGAGGAAATCTTTGCTATTTGGAGAATTTTCCAGTAATGACATTAATTAAGTTTTTATATTCCATGGCCTAAAATGAAATACTTAAAGATTTTAGGTTTCTCCAGGTATTCTTATAGACCAGATAGAGCTAAATGTACTCATTTGTTCTAGCAAGAAAATGTTGTGAGAATAAAAATTGATGCATTAGACTTCATTAGGGTTGTTATAAGAATTATTTGTTTTATTTCATATATTTTATTATTTTATATATGTAAATTAAAATATGTGAGGTATTTAATACAGGTCTTGGCACCTATTAAGCTCTTAATATCTGGTAGCTATTTTTTATTATTCTATTATTGTTATGAAATGACCCCTAGAACTAAATGTCCAAGATCATACAAGCTGTCAGTAGCCAGCCAAGTTTGGAATTCAGGTCTACTGATTCCAGTCCTTGTATTTTCTCGTCACCATGAGGACTTTATGGGCCGCTGGGACAAGCCCCAGCTCCACCTACTGAGAAAATGAAGTTGTGAAGTAGACAAAACCAACCCAGCCTAAGTGGGGTCTGAGGGCTCCCACTCTTCCACAAAGCAAATCGGCAAGTGGAAAAGACCAAGATCAGTCGGAATCTGAATTTTGTTGCTGTGGGTACGAGGACCTTCTCTCCCAACAGTCTGGGACAGCTCTCACGGTACGTGTGGGGTTTGAGAACCGTCTCACTCACAGCCTCTAGCATGACGAGAGGGACGGCTTGTTCAGAGTTCACCCCTGTGACTTACAGAGGACACAGAACCAGGATTTTTACTGATGACTGTGTGTTCTGTCTGGGTATTTCCTTCTTTCCAACAGAACATCACATATCTCACCAGGTGAATCATATGAATTCTGGTTCCTATAACCCCATGTTCCAAAGTTTCATAGAAGTGGTATGGGGCTTCGCTGGGGTTGAGGATTTTGTTTTGATTAGAAAGTGGTAAAACCCAACAGATGTAGGGGAAGTATTCTAAAGTAATCAGCTGAGACAGCAAATGCTACAAAAGGAAAGTCATTGTGCAAATACGGGGCATTAAATGCCAGTCTTCCTAGCATAGAGAATGTCAGAACCTGCTTTGGACCCAAGGAAAGGAGGATAGATGCATGTTTTCTTTGGGCACATTGCATCTATTCTGACTAAACTGTCCCCATTAAACCAGGCTAACAGATTTTTCTTAAAAACAAAGACCAGCAGATGATTTGTGATGTAAGTGATGTAAATGATGCCCGTCTCTTCTGGTTTGGTTTCCTTTCAGTATCTCCCTTCTTAACCTGAAAGGGGTTTTTCCTAAGTTTTCAGGGTCTGGGAGACTCAAGAAAATAAGCAAGAAAAACAGCGTTGGAAAAGTGTAGTCCATTGCCCACCTATTTTACGTCTCATTAGCCGTTATGTGTGTTTGTAGAGACAAAGTGTATTCATTTGGCTTCGCCAGCTAGCAATACAAATTATGATAAATGGTGGTTATTCCTCCTTCTCCTCACAATCTTCTCTTCCCAGAACCCGTCCAGGTTGTTGTTACCTTGCCTGAGGACTCCTTGTGAAAGAGGGAAGAAGTAGGTAATGTAATTCTTTGGTCTAGTTGTTACCTAAATGAAAAAATCCCAAGGTAAATAGAGTGCTCGCATCACAAAGGGCGAAAGGATTGAACAATGCTGTCGTGCAGTTTCTATATATGTTTCTGTAACAATCCAGCACACACCATGCAGAGCAGCCCCAGATAAGGAGGAATGCAGAGGGACGGCTTTCGAAGAAAGTAGGAAAGAGAAATGACAAGAGGAGACTTGACGAGAAAGGGCAGATCGGGTGAGACAAACATCTTGTTTGGATCGACCATCCTAGAAGGAAAACATCTTTGACTTGTAACCTGGAGATCTGTCTGGGTGCAAGGTCAGTCCTGCCACTTGCTAGCCCTGTGATCTTGCCTCAGTTTCCTCTCAGCAACGTGAGTGTAACAACACTGTCTTTGCTTCCTCACAGGTGATTGAAGCAAAGGAGAGGCAGCTGGAACCCTTTACAAACTAGAAAAAGCAGAATCCAAATAAATACGAGGTCTCAGCACAGAGGAAGGAGCTCCCTGTGGAGTTAGGAAGCAGCTTTCCTCTGCTCTCTCCTCTGGCTTTTGTAGTCTGCACCCCTGCTTTTCCATACACTGTGGCTTCCCAGAAAAGTACTCCCTGGTGACTTTCTCAGTTTCAATGTTTTTTCTCCCTGAGCCCCAGTGAATCTCTTCTCATCATCCAGTTCCCATTTATCACCTTTGTGTAGACAACATCCTCTGCTCACCTGCTCTGCCTCCAGACGTGTTCCTAGCAATGATAAAGTTGGTTTGCTTTTGCATCCAATCAAGCATCTTCTGCTTTCTTCCCATTTATGGCCTGGGAGAAAGTCTAACCTCTAAGGTAACCTTCCAATAGAGTGAATCACAAATCCCATCTGTTGTGTTGCAATTTATTGGTTTAACACTCAGGGGGCAATATTGTATCTGCTTAAAATTTATCTGGGGCCATTTCACAGTCACATCTATATACCTGGCATCTTTAGAAGAGAGAACTGTCAAGAAAGGAGGGTGTTTTATTTTTGTTTTTGTTTTGAGACAGAGTCTCGCTTTGTTGCCTGGGCTAGAGTGAGTGCCGTGGCATCAGCCTAGCTCACAGCAACCTCAAACTCCTGGGCTCAAGCGATCCTCCTGCCTCAGCCTCCTGAGTAGCTGGGACTACAGACGTGTGCCACCACGCGCCTGGCTAATTTTTTCTATTTTTAGTTGTCCAGTTAATTTCTTTCCATTTTTAGTAGGGACGGGGTCTTGCTCTTGCTCAGGCTGGTCTTGAACTCCTGACCTCAAATGATCCTCCTGCCTTGGCCTCCCAGAGTGCTAGGATTACAGGTGTGAGCCACCGTGCCTGGCCCGGCTGGGAGGGGTTTTAAGACTTAGGTTACTGTTGACTCTTGCTGTTGTCCTACCTGAGCCGCAGAGCCACAACGCATTGTGAGTGTGAGGGGTCCCTCCCCTGAGGGAAGCGCATGTTGCCACTGTCAGGGGCAGGATGGGGTGGGGGAGGACATCCCCTGGGGTACAGTTGGGTCTGGAATCAATGTTTGGGGACACCTAGAGACCTAGAGATGCCAGGAGAGTCAAGCCTGCCCCTGACACGTGGAGGTCCGTTGCTGGCTGGCCAGGAACTCTCGAGGTTAGGTTTAGCAGCAGTTATGGGACAGTCCCTGCATCATTTTCTGTATTCCTACTTGATTATAAATTATTAAAGGCCACTGTCTGGTCTCAGCTGTCTTGTGGAAAATTATTAGCAATAGGATCCCCAAACTGAGGGCAGAGTAGAAGCAACACAGAGGTCACCATGAGGGACAGCTGTCCCCACCAGGGGGCTATTTCACAAAGATCATTAGAGTTGTGGGTTAAGAGGAAACTAAGGGGCCTGTGGGACAGTTCCCTCAAGGCAGGACCTAGGGAAACTTCCACAGCGAACTGCCTGGCGCTTCGAAGGATGCAGGCCAGTAGGTGTTAGAGTAATAACGAGTTGAGTGAACAAAGAGGACATAAGCCTATTTTGTAGTCACAGGCCCATGTCACTGGCAGCCTTGAGTTATAACAATGTCTTTCAGTACTCTCTACTTCTAAACCCAGGCTCACCAAGTGACCTTTAAATAATAATGTAGCTTCCCAAACATTTGCCAACAGGGAAGAGAATGCACTGGTAGTGACGGCATGCATTCTGGTTGTTAATCAATATTACTGTTCTGGTCTATACAGCAACCTGGTATGAATTTGGTAAATACGAGTCAGTCCTTACATGATTATCTATCGTATAAACAAACAAAATCAGATTTTTAGTCCTGCAAAGTTCAGGGGGAGATCCCGGGCCATCCCCTGTGTTGGTCGGCTAGGGCTGCCATTACAAAATCCCACAGACTGGATGCTTTAAAAAACGGACATTCATTTTCTCCCAGTTACAGACACCAGAAGTCCAAGGTGCTGGCATGGTTGGATTCTCCCGAGGCCTCTCTCCTTGGCTGATGTGCTGATTAGGCCGATCAACACGAAAAGGTGAAATGGGGTCCAGCCCGGGGCAGAAGCCTTGTGCCGAGGAATGCAGTGGTGTTTTAAACAGGCTATTGCCTGTGATTATTTTATTCAAGCTCCAAAGACGCAGAGCACACAGTCCCTCCATTTCTTAGTTTGAGGACTGCTTGTTCCCCTCGATACCACTAACCGGCATGGGAGAGTTTGTTTCACATAATAAAGTGAGGGAGTTGAGTTTCCGTGGAAGGGTCCCTCCGACAAGACAATGGTGTGGGAGGAATGAGGGCCGCTGAACATGCGAGTAGCCAAAGGAAATTTAAGAGCAGACTTCATCTAATTTTTACATTTTCAGAAATGCTGCCTCATGAATGCCTCTTGCGACCCCAAATGTCAATAAACTTCGCTATACACACTAATGCCTTGCATGAGTCTGTGTCTGTGTGCGTGTGTGAAGCAAGGACAAGGAGCTGGATTTGACATCTAGGCTGGTACACAAGCGGTGACATCTCACCGAGATTCATGAGTCCTGCTGGAGCAGGAACCGTAAACCAGAATTGCTCATGAGAAGGGAGAGCCTGGGAAAGTGGCAGAAACCTTCAGAGAGCAACAGACCTCCTACCTGTTGTGGGTAAGGAGGTTTCAGCTAATTTTGTTTAAATCTTCAAAGACAGAGTGACATTTGCTGACATTTGGATTTTATGACTGTTGTACCATCACTGATTTATGTCGGTGTCAATTTTTAATGTAACAAGTATTTTGGAAGACAACGTTAAGAAGCATGTTAGTGAAGACATACCCTTTTTGACTTTTGAAAGTGCTGCTACAACAGTAAGAATCATTAGTCAGTCCTTGATTTAATATCCCTGATTTACACAGACTCCTGAACTAGAGAGGATATTCTCAGCGTGGGAGTCACATTTTGCCTGTTAATCAGGGAAGAAAATCCATTTCTTTTCCTCCTCCTCTCCTCCCAGAGCATCAGAGGACCTACACTTCTATTTGTCCACTTTGGCTGTCACTGGTCTATTTGGCTGGCAGGTGGCAGCCACTGGGCCCACCTCCCTCACCCCACACTTCTGTATTCCTTGGCCCTCAGTCTGAGGACCAGCACATTGACTGACTAACTGGTTCCCCTTCCTTTCTTACCACTCATTGCTCATTGGAGAATTAAGGAATGGGAATAAGCTAGAGTGACCTTGATCTGGTCACTTGGGCTGTATCAAAAGACAAGGTTTCTGTGTGTGATATGTATCAGTCCCAGAAATACTTTACAACGATTATATATATCATAATGGTATTTTAAAGAAATGACGAAGCACCAATAGTGTTTTCTATTTTTTTATTGCGTATATACAGTCTGATTTTATAAAGAAAACTATTCCAAATATAAAACACTTGATGAGCCTTTGAATCATGGACTATGGAAAGGTGGTAAATAAACAAAAGCTTTCTCAAAACTAAAGATAAATAATAAAGAAAAAAACGTCATTAAAAAAGGATGAAGGCTGGGTGCGGTGGCTCATGCCTGTAATCCTAGCACTCTGGGAGGCCGAGGTGGGAGGATCGCTCGAGGCCAGGAGTTGGAGACCAGCCTGAGCAAGAGCGAGACCCCGTCTCTACTAAAAATAGAAAGAAATTAGCTGGACAACTAAAAATATATATAGAAAAAATTGGCTGGGCATGGTCACGCATGCCTATAATCCCAGCTACTCAGGAGGCTGAGGCAGAAGGATCACTTGAGCCCAGGAGTTTGAGGTTGCTGTGAGTAGGCTGACGCCACGGCACTCTAGCCTGGGCAACAGAGTGAGACTGTGTCTCAAAAGAAAAAAAAAAAAGAAAGAAAATATGGCCTTAATTAATAAACAGAGAAATGGAAAAAACAATAAAGAACCAAATAAAAATTACAGAGTGGAAAAGCACAATTGAAATGAAAAATTCACTCATTAGGCTTAATAGCAGATTAGAGTTGGTAGGAAAAAAGTTTAGTAAATATTTTAGGTTTCTGTTGCTGCATAGAATTCTTGTGCAACAAATTGCCACACATTTAATGGCTTAGAACAACACTCATTTTATTATCTCACAGTTTCTGTGGGTCAGAAGTCCAGGCACAGCTTAACTGGGTTCCCTGCTGATGGCTTTGTGAGGCTGCAACCCAGGTGATCGCGATGATGGGTAAGGATAGGGCGTGGGAGGAGCTCTTATTAGCACAAAGAGATTGACATCAGCTGGTTAGAAACAGAGTTCATCGGTTCCACAGGTTCAAAGCTAGAATTGTTGTCAGTTCATTGGTGAAGATGTCACTACTGGGCAAATAGTCTTCCAAGAATATCTTACTGAATTACTGCAGTCCTAAAGGATGTCTAGTGATAAGCCTTATCAAAGCAGGAGATGCATGAAGCATTTAGAAAGTCCTTGGAAACAGTTCTTATCTCAGACATGTAAGCCTCCTCTCCTTCCGGCCTCCCCTGGGCCCTATTTTGCCTGAGTCTGATGAAAGTGATATTATCCCGGTATCTGCAACTTTCAAAAGGATACGATCTCATGGTAATAAACTGGGGAGGACTTAGCAGTGCCTGTTTGATCAGATTCTTCTCTGCATCCTTTCTCTGCGTGACATTCCTTTCCTCTGGGTATAGAGCACTTGAGAGTCTTACGATCTACTTCAGAGGAAGGCCAGAGAATCTTTATGGCCTGCTTCAGGAGAGAAGGGCACGAGAAGATTGGAGTGACTGTCTCGCTTCTGCCATTTCCTCAAATGCCAAGGTGCCATATTTTGGGATAGCATGTCCTGAACTCCATCAACATCTCGAGCAACTTGTGGGACATGGTAATCCTTAGCAGGAGAACCCCCAAGTCTAACTTAGTCTTTAGCAACACCAGTGAGGGGTGGAGCTGGGATATTGGGATCCGAATAGCTCAAATCAAGGTGCACTTGCAACTCTCAGCTCCACACAACCGTCCATTGTGGGCTTTGCCACCTCAAGTCTGCTCCCCTTTGTGGTCTCCATGGCAATGTCAGACACACATATGGCTCTTCACCCTTCCAGACTTTCCAATGGGCAGCTAGTAAATATCTCTCTTACACCACACACACACACACACACACACACACACACACACACACATATGTATGTGCACATGCATGTGTGTCTCCCAAGGACAAACATGGATTCTCACAGATATGCCAGTATAAATCCATATACCTTTTCCCATCTGCAAAATACTCAGCATGCTTGCTCCAGCCTACAGTACAGCCATGTAAAGGGTAAACAGTGGAGGCAGTTTCTCTTTGTTCCATTTGCTCATTTCAGACCCTGGCTCAGAATATATAATATTAAAGAGCAAAGCACCTAGTAATGCTCATTCCTAAACTATTTTAGACCCAGCAGATGCTCTAAAATTATAGGGTTTTTTTCTTTCTATTTTTGAGGTTTTGCCAAATTCTTAGACAATTTTTCACCCAAATTCTGTAAGAGGTAGATACGAAAACCTAGTCCTATCATGCAGGGAAGTAGTATCTGTCATTTGACCACTCGTTTAGCGCCAAGAGGAGCTGAGTCTTAAGTCTCAGAAAAAAAGTGTCTGTTTTGCTTATATTTACATTTAATATTTTCAGTTAGAAGACAGTGAAGATCTATCTAGAAAGATCTCTAAGGATTCTAGTCCAAAGTCTGCCACTAACTTTCTGACTTAGAGCATGTTCCATTAGACCCAACAGGGGGGGGCTTGTGAAACAGGCATAATCCTGGGCTCACCCCAGACCTACCAAATGAGAATTCTGAAAGCAGGACCTGAAATCCGCATTTTAAGCAAGCACACCCCAATTGACTGCTATGCAGGCCACAAGTTTGAGCAACATTAGACTAGGTGGCCTTGTGAGCTCTTTCCCAGATCTACAAATTCAAACCAGTGTCTGCTTCACAGTGAAAAAGCTATTATCCAGATTTTCTCTTTGTGTGGGTATGATTTTGACA
>CM052443.1:31007912-31084359 GCA_028533085.1 Varecia variegata
TTTAATGTGATTATTGACTTTTTACCTATCTTCTTTTTTTTTTTTTTTTTGAGACAGAGTCTCACTCTGGTGCCTGGGGCTAGAGTACCGTGGCATCAGCCTAGCTCACAGCAACCTCAAACTCCTGGGCTCAAGCGATCCTTCTGCCTCAGCCTCCCGAGTAGCTGGGACTACAGGCATGCGCCACCATGCCCGGCTAATTTCTTTCTATGTATATTTTAGCTGTCCATATAATTTCTTTCTATTTTTAGTAGAGATGGAGTCTCACTCTTGCTCAGGCTGGTCTCGAACTCCTGAGTTCAAAGGGTCCACCCGCCTCGGCCTCCCAGAGTGCTAGGATTACAGGCGTGAGCCACCATGCCTGGCAGGAAAACGTTATTAAAGGCAGGACTGGCAGAAGGTGGCCCATATCTTCTTTTTGTATTGAGGTTCTCTTATTTATTTATTCTTCCTTTAAAAGTTTTAAAATGCATAATAATAATGGTAAGCATAGGCACAATTATCAATTATCTTTTGATATATTTCTTTCTAATGCTTGACTATTATAAACTACACATTTTTTTAAAAAAAAAACAACTCCTGGTTAGTGGACCTTCCTGGATTTATTCTATTATTTCCTTAAGAAAATTTAAGATGTATAATTTCTAGAACAAATAATATGCACATTTTTTAAAATTCATAACAATTGAGTATGTGTCCTTTTCCCCACACTCTCGCCTAACTGGGTACTTTCTTCTCAATGTTGCCACTCTATTATCTGCTATGCTCTTTCATTGTTTTGATTTACATTTTTTTGTGAGTATTAGTGAAACGGAATGTCTTTTCATATCCTCACTAACCATTTTGATTTCTTTTTTGTGAGTTGTCTGTTCACATTCTTTGACTGTTTTTAATATTGAGATATTATATTTTTCTTATTAACTCATAAGATATATGTGTGCATATTTAAAGAATATCAACTTTTATCATGTGTTTCAAATGTTTCCCAGTTTATTTTTTATAAACAGAAATATGCAAATTTTAATATCATCAGATTCATCAATACTTAGTGTTTTTGTCTTTTTTTTGAGTCATGTTAAGGAAGCCCTTTCCCATACCAAGATTATAAAAATTTTCACCATATTTTCCTCTATCTCCATTTAGTGTTTAAAAATTTTTTGTTGTTTATTATTTTATCCTCCTTTAAATTTATTCTTCGTTTCTGTAATGATTTTTTTCTTCTTCTCTTTTAAGTTCTTCCAGTTCATGGCCTATCTATCATCTATTTATCTACATCTATCTATCTATCTATCTATCTATATCTCTTCACTGGGTTTTTGTAGTTTCTGCTTTGTTGTACTCCATCGTAGCAGCAACTTCTTTTCTAAGTTTTTAAAATTCATGTTTATATTTTTGATTACAAGTCTCAGCTGCGTCACAGGAATAATTTTCTGATGCGTGTGTTTCATCTATTATTAAGTTTTACTGGTCTTTTCCACATTTTTTTCCTTTTATTATCTTTGTATCAATGCTGTGCCAGGTTTTAACTTCATGACTCATTCAGTGTAACAGTCGTTCGTTGTACTTCTAGATTTGTGGGGAGGCAGTATGTCATCTGAAAATCAAGATAATTTTTGGCATTGCCTTTTCAATATTTTTAGCTCTTAGTGCTTTTTCTGTCATGTTGTTTGGCTAAAACATTTCAGAAAGTCTTGAGTATTACTGGTGATCATTTCCTTCGCTTTCCTGTTCCTCACTATAAAAAGAATGCCTTGAGATTTCACCATGAAATGCATCCTTAGCTTCAGGTCTGATTTCATTCTAAACACAGGAGGGCAAATCCCAGGCCCATATTCCAGCTCTCTCCTCCCACACCCACGACAGAGCCACTAATCCATCGTGGCACTTGTTCCTGTTGAGCCTGACAGAGATTTATATGTGAGACAAAATCTGTTTGCCATCCTCGTTCTAAACAATAAAGCATTTGTATTCATCTGAAGTATTAGGTAGGTCACGTGACTGAGATTCTAGAGGATTCAAGCTTCTAGAAGAAATGACAGTCAGAAGGAAAACTATTACAGCTGATCCCAACATATATTTTCTTCTTCAGCAGCACAACAGTGGCATCCACGATGGCAGACAAGATCACCCTGGGCAGTGATTTTTATAAAAGGAAAATAAGTGTTACAGCCGGAGAGTAAATAAGCCCGTGCTGTGCCAACATAAAAGCCATTGTTTATCTCCAGCAAGTATCAGGGCCTCTGTGCCTAGAGGTTTCTAAAGTCCCCGCTCATCTCCCTTCTGCCTCGGTTCCTGCAGTCCCACCTCACACGGCACGTGACGCCCTGGCGGTGCCGATGTGTGACCTTGCGCTTGCCTGTGCGCATGCTCTTTGCTACCCAGCGACTTCCACGGCCAATCCTGAGACCGGCTGACCAGTCGTCACCATCAGCATTATTCTTGGCACACCACCAGAACGGATCCAGTAAGAAATTGACCTCAAAAAAGATAACACACAGACTATTTTCTTTCAACACCAATCTAATGCTGACTTAGGGGTAGGAACAAATATTTGTTGTTTCAATATTTTATTTTGGTAAGTGCACATCTGCTATTGTAAATGGGTCTGGAAATAAACTATGAAGTCATATGATCTCTAACCCTGTAAGTTCCATGTAAGATGACTATTTTAGATCAATGCATGAGCTCATGGACTCTCTTTCTACCAAATCTGATATTTTATTAAAGGCAACAACATGATGTTTTGAGCCTCACTCAAAAGATTTCCTTGAGAAAATACTTTTTTAGGTTCTTTCCCATGGCCAAATATGGAAAATAATGCTTTAGGCTTCTTGTATCTCATACTATTGGTATACTTAAAAATTCTCAATTTCATTACCAGGAAAGAGTGAAAGAGAATGCTGAGTATTTGGTGCATTTTGCCAAGCAATATAATAGTATTAATATATGTCATTCAGGAGCACTGTTCAGGTGTTTTGCAGATTAATAAAGTCCAAGAATGATTCTATATTTAAGCTTTTCTAATGAGAGTCAAAGGTTTATAATAATAATTCATTTACTCTGCTCTAGCCTAATAAGGATTGTTAAGTTAGTAAGAACACTGATTGAGTTACAACATGGTGCCTTGCATGCTGTCATCCCGTGCATCCTCTGCTGACTGAGCATGACATCTTGCCTTAAGTGTCTGCAGTGGGTACCTTTTAACAAAGTGCCAGTATTCAGGGCTATTACAAGATTCACTAATTATTAATAGCTCATAGAAAATATTAAACATGAGATGTACTAAAATGGAGAGATGATGCTACAACTCCTCTAATCTTTTGGAAATTCAGTTGACTAATTTTATTTCTTAGAATTGAAGGAATCTATGCTGGTAACACACCAATGTCTGGTGATTGTGGAAGTGTGATGACTTGAGGCACTTCCGAGGAATCGCTCTCAACAGCAAAGAGCTTGCAGAGATGAGTTCTGGGGGCAGCTCAGCTTTGGCCAGCACCCCCAGGCATTCAACTGGGTTATGTTAGTTATCTCTCCTCTGGAACCTAGAACATAGGGTTTTTGTTTGTTTGTTTGTTTTTTTTTTTTAAATATGAAAGGGGGAAGGGATAGGAAGGAGCGGAGTTCAATTTGCTTTTTTTTTTTTTTTTTTTTGAGATAGAGTCTCTGTCGCTCTGGGTAGAGTGCAGTGGTGTGATCATAGCTCACTACAACCTCCAACTCCTGGGCTCAAGTGAGGCCTCTTGAGTAGCTGGGACTACAGGCCTGTACCACCACACCCGGCTAATTTTTCTATTTTTAGTAGAGACAGGGTCTCACTCTTGCTCAGGCTGGTCTTGAATGCCTGAGCTCGAGCGATCCTCCCGACTCGGCTTCCCAGACTGCTAGGATTGCAGTCATGTAGAGTGTAGGTTTTAAGGTTTCCTCCTACTTCACCCCTTTTATAGTGGTGACCTTTCTCTGACCCTGCTCACTGCTGCAACACATGAAGCCAGATCAGGCATAGTCATTATGTTACTGTGAGGAAATTCCAGGGCATGAACTAGGTAGTTGAGGTAAATTACAGGTATAGTAGCTCATAATTCAGTTTAACAACTGTTCTGAGCACAAAACATTCTTTCAGGCATTCTCTGTTGTCACTGCCATTACCAGTCCAAAAGCCAATTTCTAGATTATTCTGAGTGCATTACCCAGTTTGAACTCTCTCAGACACCTGGATTCCTGGGGACTTGGGGCCTTTTGAGCTCTGGGTCCCAGGACTTCCCTTTCAGCTTCAAAATTGCCTGGTGGGTCGAGAGGTGTAAGTCATAGTCAGCCAGCCATGCTTTTGATGAGAGATTCTCATCTCTCTCTCATTACTGCCATCCTTTTTCACTCACAGCACTGCATAGTTGAATAAACATTGAAATTGGAACCCAGAAAACCTGAATTTGAGACATAGGTTTGCCAGTTACAACCAGTTTTACCTGAAAAATGTCTTTATGTCTCTGAGCCTCAGTTTTCTCACTGACAAAATGGGGAGACTCTTAGCCTTTCTTACTTTACAGGGTGGTGTGACTGTCAAATAGCATTAATAAAGGCGACAGTCATGTGTAGCTTGATGTTCCACGACAGGACACTGTGATCCCATTTAAAAAGACAGTTCTATAGGAGGTAGAAAATTGGCTAAGAAATGGACACTGCCCAGAGGCAGGTGAATTAAATGTGATCAAGGTTCCTAAACCTGAGTAAGCAGGACAATTAGTGGGTCCAAAAAAATAGTGCCTTTTTAAGAGGGCCATAGGTGTAAGATTTCTAGATAAAATACATATGATATTTCCAGATAAAATACATGTCCCATCATATAGCACATGGGACATACTTACACTAAAAATATTATTCCTTGTTTATCTGAAACTCAAATTTCACTGGGAATCTTGTATTTTTGCTTGAAGCTGGCAACCCTAGAGAGGTGATGTTCATGAACAACTTGCTTTTGAAACTGCTGACCCAGATCCTGAGCAGAGCTTGCCTTAAAACCAAGGAAATGGGCTGACTGCTTATATGGCATGATTTTGGATGCTCCAGGGAGGTGATCATGGTCTTCTCTTCTGAGAATATACAATCCTGCTTCACCATCTCCTCTAGACTTCACATTTTACTCTTAGAATTTTACACATTGTAAATGTAAACACCCAAGGCAGGGGTAGAAACTTCAGGTAAGTTTCCATAATTTACACTTTACTATAAAGTTGAATGATCTAAAAATAAGTTTTCCAGGGTGGACAAAGAGAATATGAGGCCCTGGTTTCTGTGGAAAGGGGAGGGTGGTGGCCTGGCTATAAGTCCCAGAGCAGGGATGTGGGGGATACTAAAGACACGCTTTGCCTGCGTCCCAGGCTTGCCCTGGGTCTGACTTGTTTCCAGGGATAGTGCAGCCCAGCCAGGTGGGTTGTCTGTGCAACCTCTCTCTGATCTGGTAGAAGAGAAGTGTCAGTAATGTCCCGACAGAGCAGAAATTTTAGCATTATAATACCAACTGGTGAGTCACAATGGAGGACAGAGAAACAGCTCTGATTTTCCTTGCTGCTCTAGTTCAGTGCTGTCTGATAGAACTTTCTGCGATAATAGAAATGTTTTGCACTGTCCATTACAGTAGACAGAAGTTACATGTGACTACTGAACACCGGAAATATTGCTAGTGCAACTGAAGAATCAAATTTTTAATTTTATTTAATATTAATTTAAATTTAAATAGTTGCATGTGACCTGTGGCTATCATAGTGGACATGTGCTTTAAGGGCCAAGGCCAGTCTCTACCAGAGTCACTCACTGGCTGGCAATTTGTGGGCTACATAGAAGTATTTAGTTTGCACAGTTACAAAAACCAACCAACCAACCAACAGTTAATACATGGGAGATTTTAAATGAACACTTCAATTTCTGGCTTCTTTTGAAAATAACAGGATCTCTGACAACACCAGGTCAACACTCCTTCAAGATACCAATAAACTTGAGTTTATCAGCAGTTATTTTGCTTTTGTTTTGCTTTATACACTGCCTGCTTTGCTCATGTATTTTATCTGCCTGGCTGCCACAAGCATTTGGTTTTGGGAACCTATGTTTGAGAAAAAAATTTCAGTTTCACCTTTATAAAAAAGAGTAAACTCCTAACTTTACCTTAGGAGTTTGGGCCTTAGGGGGTACCTTATATAAATATCAATTAGAACAGGGGTCCCCAACCTATGGTGAGCTGTATAATTATTTTGTTATATGTTACAATGTAGTAATAATAGAAATAAAGTGCACAATAAATGCGATGCAGTTGAATCATCCCGAAACCATCCCCCACCTCGGTCCGTGGAAAAATTGTCTTTCATGAAAATGGTCCCTGGTGCCAAAAAAGTTGAGAACTGCTGAATTAGAAGGTATCTCTCTCAGACTGACTAAAAAAAGAGGGCAAATACAGGAAAGAGTTTGAAAAAGGCTTCAAACTCTGTCAGAGCAGGATTGCATGCTGGATCCATCCATCCTAAGTGGACAGATCTGAGCAAGTCCCTTCACCTCTAAAAAACTCAATTTCTCCATCTGGAACATGAAGCCAATAATGGTACCCACCTCATGAGTCCCTGATGAAATGAGGTGTATAAAGCACTTAGGATCCATACTTAGTAATAAACTTAAAATTTAGAAAGTAACTTATTTTCATTTGATCCACAATTTTTATATTTAGATAAGACCATCAATTTTGGAAAGAAACTGGTGAGAACTAAATAGTGCAAAGAAAAAAAAACGCATCTTTTTTATTAATAAATGAAAAATAAATTGCTGCAGCCTATACGGAGGGAATAAAATAAAAGATTGTTTTCACATGTTTTCTGCATTAATCTCATTGTTCATAATCTAATAAACCACACAAGAAAATAATTGCGTTTTGAGCCTGTCAAGATGACAGGCTCATTAACACTTTGTTCCTTGCCTAGTGGCATTCTTAATTTGGAATTGGAAAGGAACCAGAAATGGAAAAAGAAATCAAATTCAGATGGAGTATAACATCACCAAAGAGTCCTTAAAAAGAGGGTAGTGAATGTAAAATGTGAGCATAACACAAGGAATTGGGAAGGAGTAAGTGAAAGTGATCTTCCTGAAAGATACTATGTGAAAAAAGCAAAAGGAAAGAAGATGTATCAACACAAGTGCCCAAAACAGTGGCAACCACAAACTATTGCTGAAATGTAAATGAGAAAAAGACTTTCAGCTGTAGCCTATGTCTAAGTCATCCGAAGTAGTTGAGGCCAGTAGAGTTGGTCAGACTTTTGATGTTATTGATGTTTGGTAAATGACAGGAATCTAAACTTAAATGACTATATTCCTCTTAGGATATTCGGTTATGAGAAAAACGCTTAGAAAACAAACATTTGAGTATATGCTAAATGCAGGATGGTGGAAACAAGTAGTGAGGGCTCTGCTCTCGCAGAGGCTATTATCAAGTTGGAGAGAGGAAGGAGAGAGCAGAGGCTAATCTGTAGGAGGCAGACAATGACTGGTGAATTTGGAGGATTGTATGATCTTCACTTTCTTTGGATTTTGAAATAGAGTTTGAAAGATGAATAGAAAAACAAGAGTTTACCAGGTAGACAAGGGGCTATGGGGATTCCAAGCACTGGGACCACATGTTCAAAGTTTCAGAGACTTAAAATCGTTAAAGATGGGGAAATTTTTATTCTCCAGCATATGGGGCACAGTGGTGTGGCTTGTATCAGTAGCAGAGTTGTGTATAAGGATTTTGGAACATTGGAAAGCAGAGGAGAGCATGAATGAAAAACTGAATGTGATGGTGAAACTGTGTGGTACGTGATGTAATGACTCCTCTGTGCTACCCCACCTTCGATAATCTAAGAGGTGCTTGATGTTTTGGAATTATTTGTGGATACCAGTCCTGGGAGAGCTGAGACCCCAGGACCAGTGGCAAGAGGGCAGAGAGAACCATAACCACAGCTGACAATATGCCATTTCTGTATAAATTTTTAAGACATACCTTTGTGCAAAAAGAATTATTGCAGCCCCATAGCAGAGTGTATAGCTTTCAGGGTAGAGTACTGATATACTGCAGGCTATGCACTACCTAAGGTCTTTCAGCCAGAGAGTCTGTACAACTCAATATGGCAGCCCCAACCATGAGTGTGGAAATTCACCAGACACATAGAGGAGAGGTTTTGACTGTCACAGGTCATGGAAGTAGGGTTTAGGCCAATTATCACCTAATCCTTAAAAGATTCAGGAATTAAGCCTGGGTGCGGTGGCTCACACCTATAATTCTAGCACTCTGTGAGGCCGAGGCGGGAGGGTCGATTGAGGTCAGGAGTTCGAGACCAGCCTGAACAATAGCAAGACCCCGTCTCTACCAAAAACAGAAAAAATTAGCAGAGTGTGGTGGCACACGTCTGCAGTCCCGGCTACTTGGGAGGCTGAGGCAGGAGGCTCTCTTGAGCTCAGGAGTCTGAGGTTGCAGTGAGCTGTGATCACGCCATTGAACTCTAACCCAGGCAACAGAGAGAAACTGTCTCAAAAAAAAAAAAAAATTGGGGAATTATATGTGCCTATGTACAGTGTGTTCAGGGAACTCTGAGCAGATTGATATTTTTTGGAAACTGTACTTTCAAAAAAAGTATTAGTTTTCTAGGACTACCATGACAAAGTACCACAAATTGTATGGTTTAAAACAGAGATTTATTCTCTCTTAATTCTGGAGGCCAGAAAGCAGAAGTCCAAAGTCAAAGTGTTGGCAGGGTTGGCTCCCTCTGGTGGGAGTATCCTTTCCACGCCTGTCTCCTAGCTCTGGTCTCCTAGCTGCCGGCATTCTTGTAATTGCTTGGCTTATGGGTGAATCATTCCAATCTCTGCTTCTGTCTTCACATTGCCTTACTCTCTATTATAAGGACACTTGCCATTGGATTTAGGGCTATGCTAATCCAATTTTCTATCTGTCTGCAACTTGTTTTCAATTGCTGATATTCTAGAGACATCATTTCCTGACTTATCAGTCTTTGCAGATTGATTTCCATTGAAGTATTAACACCTTCATATAATCGATGAAATCTCTTGGCACTCTGTGTTTCAGAGTAACATATGGTATCTGATGCATGTTGGATGAAAAAGGTTACAGCAGGCTATATTCTTAAAAATTGTTTATTTAATTTTTAAGAGACAGGGTCTTACTATATTGCCCAGACTGGTCTTGAACTTCTGGGCTCAAGCCATCCTTCCACCTCAGCCTACCGAGTAGCTGGGATTATAGGCACACACCACCGTGCTTGGCCCAGGGATATATATTTAAGGGCCGCAGAATGCTCATTTCAGAAAAAAAGGTGCTTTTTCTGAAATGGGTTCGGTTACAAAATGAAACAAAATGCTCTTTCATGAAATTGAAGAATGATAGAGCTGAAAAAGATTGTAGATTAATCTAATCTAGCTCACAAATTTTACAGGCAAAAAATTGACACGTCAAAGTTCACATGACTAGAGAGAGTGCAGTGGAGTCTAGTGTTCCATTCACGTGCATTGATTATAATCACATTTGCAATTTGCAGCAGTTGTGAAAATTAAGTACATAGGTAGAAGTCCTTATGAAATGAAAACTAATTTAAACCAGACATTCCTGTTTCCTAATGACGCATATAGAATGACAACTCTTACAATTTGGGTATGTTAACATGGTTAATGTCTTAGAGTTCTCACAGAGCACTTGATAAGCTTCTCCTACTGAATTAGTACAATTCTCAGGAAATTATCTTTATGACACTGCTATTGCTGTTTCTGATTTGGTCTGTTTTCCCTCTTTCAGTTAGAGATCCTAAGCCAAAATCAGGCTTGAATATATTACTTCTGGTTATTAGTATTATATTTTTCTAGAAAACATTAAAGTCAATCATAGGAATATGAAAGAGATTCTTTCATATTTATATCCTATAACTTAGAAGTTATAGGATATTTTTGATAGTAAATGTTTGATTAATATGATATGTACATCTATATATATTATATACATATACTCATTTTGCCTATATGTGTATGTGAATATGTCTATGTATCTATTCAAAAACATTTGTATACACGTGTGTGTATTTATTCCTTCTGTGAATAATGCTACATTTTTCCTTATAATTTGGAGGAATTAGGGCATGAAACTTAATAAATTGTAATATTTATTGAGCATTTACTATGTTCTAGGCATGTTTTCTAATTTTGCCATCTTAACTACCTGTCTAAACATAATTCTCAAAAAGCTGAAAATATGATTCTCATTCCAATATAGAAAGAACACATGTTAAAGATTTATTAACTCATTAACGAGGGAATCAGCAAGATGATAAAGTGGTTCAAAGAGTATTTTGAGGAACTGGATGTTTATCGGTATTTAAGAGGAATGTTAGAATAAGATTGTTCTATAGGACAATAAAAAACTATAACATTTGAGGCTGCTACAGAAATTACTTATAGCTCCACTGGATCTACCTACAAATTAACATAAAAATGACAGAGTCTTGGCCGGGCGCGGTGGCTCACGGCTGTAATCCTAGCACTCTGGGAGGCCGAGGTGGGCGGATTGTTTGAGCTCAGGAGTTCGAGACCAGCCTGAGCAAGAGCGAGACCCCGTCTCTACTAAAAATAGAAAGAAATTATATGGACAGCTAAAAATATATAGAGAAAAATTAGCCGGGCATGGTGGCGCATGCCCGTAGTCCCAGCTACTCGGGAGGCTGAGGCAGGAGGATTGCTTGAGCCCAGAAGTTTGTTGCTGTGAGCTAGGCTGATGCCATGGCACTCACTCTAGCCCGGGCAACAGAGTGAGACTCTGTCTCAAAAAAAAAAAAAAATGACAGAGTCTAAACTCTTGCATACAAGTCACACAAAAAGGTCTGTATAAAAGTCAAAAGAAAGTTGCCCTAGATAATTAAGTAATCCATTAGTGGACTGGTTAAACAATGCCCAGTATGACATTGACGGCACATGCTGTTCTCTCCGTGTCTTATATACAAGTTTTAGATAATATCTCTTAACATACCCTATTGTGTAAGTACTTTTATTATCCTTTTGAATTTGGTAGAGTTAAGAAAATAGAACAGATTTAAATATGCTAAATCACATATACTTTATAAAGCAGTAAGAAGTCCTCTCTACTATATGTTCCTGTCTACACATTGAGAATAACTATATTCATATAGTTTCATATTTATTACATGACTTCATATTTATTACCTGACTTTTGTCTTATTTGTCTTGTTTGGCTGATTTGGCATTGCATTATAGATGTGACTTTTTAAAATTACAGGTTATGCCAAATTCTTTTGGCAGGTAGACACAATACTAATATAGAGTTATATCAATAGATTTAACTTTGTATGCCTATGTACATTTCTCTCTCTATATCTCTCAAATTGTAAATTAATTATCAATCATGTCAGTCTTTTCATTTTCTTAAGAATATAGCCTACTTATCTTAGTTGGCTATTGTATGTATTGTACAAATGAGGCTGTTACAAGGTTGTTTAATTTTAATATGAAAAAAAAAACCTCTTTGATGGCCATTACTGGCATCCCTAAACCAACTGGTTAATTCACAATTATGTATTGTAGGTCAGGAGAGAGCAAACCCTACATATTGTATCTTTTAAAAACACAACTCATGATTACTCTTAGAAAAACAAGTCCAAATAGCTGTTTTATAAGATTTTATATCTTTGGAATAAGGCATAACAAAAGTTGTACTAAAAATAGATGCAGACCTTTTTTGATACAAGGAAGATCTCTTATGCTCTTTCATAAAAAGATAATGATTTTGCCTAACCAATTCTATTATTCCTAGATATCTTAAAACCTTCTAGGTTGTTTAGATTGGTAACTATTTGTAAAATTATTATTATTTGTACTTGATGTTTTGACTTATCATTTATTGCAAAAGTTCTAGGACGAATTTTTTGCATTCAGCTTTTTTTTTTGTCATTAATATTGTTTTTGTTGCAAATGGAGATAACAGAAGGATTTAAATCTGGGGCCTGGACACATGATTTATTATGATTAAAGAAAGTCTAATAGCATTGTCTGAATCATAAAGCACTATTAACTTTCAAAGTAATATTTAAATCTCTTAACCCTGCTGATTTGCAAAAGAGCGAATGCAAAGTAGTTGAGCTCAGAGCTTTACATATTTCTCCATATGGATTCTTAGACATCTGCAGGAATACCTGAGTCAGATATGTCCTTGAATGCTTTAATTCTATATATATCACACAGCTCCCCAGGCATGCTCAAAGCTCCAGCTATTTAAGCTCACTCTTTTCTTAATACTGGTTTGATCTCTGACCTCAAATATGGCAAAAATCAGCATCTCTCCTATATTGCTGAAGACGTTCTAGAGGCTTATGTTTTCTCAAGTCAGGTTCTATCCCAATTTCTGGTTTAGGAGTGTTTATTTAATGTAGCTCTTCTTGATTCTCAGTCCTGAAACAATCCAAACAGGAAACAGAGTCCCTGTCCCACCCACCCTAACCTCATACCACAAACACAAGGCAGTAGCTGGTTCTACTGAAGGAGTGGCATGATACAATACTGAGGATTAGAGAGTCTGTTCTTAGAAATCTGTCATCCTTGTTGTCTTTTTTCTCCGCAGGCCTCAGTTTGTCATCATTTTTGGACCTCTTTTATCTCTCCTCAAATTCTTTTACTTCTCCCCACTTTCTACCCATTCCTGGGTCCCTTACTCTTCTCCAAATTATAATTTTATTATGAAAAGAGAGGTGGTTTTTCCCCCTTTTCTTTGCTCCTTTGCTTCTCAGACTTCCTTCTCTTCAGCTAGGATGATTACCAAGGTGCTTTGCTAAACAAAAAAGAAATTCTGCCACAAGCTAATTTTTTAAGCAAAAGAATAATATACGGATAAGATTTTTTTAAAAAAGAAACTTTAACAGTAAAAATGAGAATGCAGAGAAAGTGTGATTTCCTTCCACCCCATACTGCAAAGACCCTAATTCTCATGCTTCACTTTCCCAAGGGCATCTCCACATGCCAGTTTCTTGGGTACATAAGTATAAATATATCCCCATTATTTGAAAACCAGAGTGCTGTGTACCTCCCACTTCCCCTCCATATCCACTCTAGACCTTTCTTCCCCTGCTCAGATTCTCTCCCCTCTGGCTTCATATTGGAAGATATAAGGATGAGAAGAGAGAGGTGGGACTTTGGCCCGGCTTCCTTAGGTCCTGCTGGTGGCTCTCTCCAACTACGCTGTCCTTCCAGTTCTGATAATTGTGCCTTTCCTTCACCTCTTCAGGCCTTTTTCTGGTTATAGTATCTCATACTATCTCTAGAGGTGTCTCCACACCTCCCTCAGAACTTATAGTCTCCTTTTAAAACACAGATTATCAGCTTGCCTGTGCTATCTGTTGTCTGCAGGGATCCTAAAGATATAAATGGAAACACATCTGGAGCTTAGATGTCAGGCTTTATCAACTCACATAAAATCTACCTTAGCCCTTCACAAGCATAATTTTGCAAGCACAATTTTCAATTGAATTGTTGTAATTTATTTACCCAGTCCTTGCTGGCAATTAGGTTGTTTCCAGTTATCCTATGATCCTATGTGTAACATTGCTGCAAACATATATCCTTGTGCTTATATCTTTGCACATATGTACAAACAGAACTGCAGGATGATTTTTAAAAGCAGTGATTGCTATACCAAAGAGTATATGTATTTATACTATTGATTTAAGCCTTCAGCTTCCTTGTAAAACGGTAGATTGAGTTTATAAGAGGGAAGCCTCCATTCCATTGTAAACACATTGAAAAGATCAAAAACAAGGATAGAAAAGTGAAACAATAGCTGATTAAATATACAGCTGAGGATCTAATACAGAATGCTACATACGGAGATGAACACATGGAAAATTAAAGAAGAAGGTAAAAAACAGGCAGAAGGAATGGGACGATTCAACATGCCAAACAGAATTCCTGAAGGAGCACCTAGAGAGAATGGGTAAAAAACAATATTCAAAGAACTAATGGCTGAGAACATTCCAGAACTTAAGAAAGACATCATAACACTGAATCCTTACCTGAATAAGTAAAAACACATTATTCGGAAATATAATATTGAAACCACAGAACATCAGAAAAAAGAAAAAATTGTGATCATGATGGAGAAAAAATGATCTACAAAAGAATGACAATTAGACAAATAGCAGCCATAACGACCATAAGACAATTACATAATACCTTCAAAGGCTGGGGGAAAAACTGTTAACTTTGAATTCTATACCAAGCTAACAATCATTTAGTAGTGAGGGCAAAATAAAGACAAATTTGTATATTCAATGATTTGGTTTAATTCCTGCAGATCCTTACTGTTAGAACTGTAAAGGAACTACTTCAGGAAGGAAGAAAATAAGCACATACAAAGCAACAGATGCAAGAAGCATAATGAGAAGAAAAACGGGTAAAACATTTTAGAAAAATATATACAAGTATTAATCCTAAAAGAAGCAGCAACAACAATTTTTTAGAAAAGCATTTTGATGGGGTTTAAAACAAATTGAAATAAAACAGTAGGCATGGAAAATTATATGGAATGGAGACTGGGAAGAAGCTAAATTGTTCTAGATCTTTGGTTGAGAAAAAACACTGATAATTTAAGAATTACTTAAAAATAATAAAAATTTAACTCCACATGGTAAAATTTGAGGATAATCAATAAAATAATAGAAATAGAATGTAGAAAACAGTAAAGAGAAAAAGACAATGAACTAACACTTGATTAATCAAATGCAAGACTTGATAGGAATAAAAGAAGCTGAGAGAATCTATACTGAATAGAGGTTCTTCTTTTTAGTTGTTTAATTAAATTTTTGAATTTTTTTCTGTTGCATTTATTCTGTTTTCTCCTTCAGCAATACTATATGTGTATATAATGAATAGTGTTGCCTGTCTTCCATATTTTTTTTCTCTATTGTTTTACTTTGGTTGGTTTTCTGAAGCCTGGTATCTCACATCTCTGACTATATTTTCAGCAATGTCTGTTATCTTTTTATTTCTGTCCTTCATGTAACCATGATTTTTGTGATAATATTATTCTTTTCTTTCATTTTTATTCCTGAGCTCTGCCAGATCATTTTGGTCTGCTTCCTTGAGCCCTTCTAACTCTCTCTTTCTCTCTCTCTATGCCCAGGGATGGGGTGTGTGTGTGTGTGTGTGTGTGTGTGTGTGTGTATGTGTGTGTGTGTGCGCATGTATGTAAAAATTCTTTTGAAGTTTTAATCTCATTTTTGGTATAATCTTTCTGGTATGTGGTTATCTACCTTTTGTATGTCATATTTTTTCTTCCTGTTCTTTTTGTGTTTTATCCTGGCTCCTTTTCAACTATTTCTGTTTTGAATGGAGTTATTCCTGGTCTATTAGGGAGTATGGGCCAGGGAGTGCGCACCTGAGGAACAGCTGGATGACAAGATGTTGCCTCTGAATGCAAAAAACCCTGGTATTTTGCCCCGTGGCATGATTCTAATCCAGTTTAGGAGAAGTTGTACTGGTTTTCCACGAATCTCCATATGATATAGCTTTCTAGCATGTTTACCTTCAGATTTAGCTTTCACTACTCTTCAGATTATAAAAATTGGCAGGTCTGGGCTGCACACCATCCAAGGTTTTGTCTCCACGAGCCACACTGATAGCCTGCTTCCTACAGAAATGGTGTGTCTGTGCACTGCTGCTTGAACACCTCTTCCCCTCCCACATTGTCAAAAGAGGCAAGAGAGGTAAGAGAGGCTCTCCAGGCAGTGGCTGTTTTGCCTCTGGGAAGTTCCACTACTTCAGAGAATTCTTCCCTGTGGCAGCTCTGTACTAAATGTACTGAGTGGGAATGCTCTTCTGACATTTTCCCTGACTGTGGGACCATATTCCCAGGCTTTCTTCACATATTATTGCTCAGGGTTTTAGGTGTTTTCTGGTATCTTTGGAGATGTTTTGTTAATTTCACGGATGGGAGGTGGCAGAGATATTTGTATTTCATTAGTTTAAACTGGAAACCACCTTCTGCCAGTCCTGCCTTTAATAACGTTTTCCTGCCAGGCATGGTGGCTCACACCTGTAATCCTAGCACTCTGGGTGGCCGAGGCGAGAGGATCCTTTGAGCTCAGGAGTTCGAGACCGGCCTGAGCAACAGCGAGACCCCGTCTCTACTAAAAATAGAAAGAAATTAGCTGGACAACTAAAAATATGTAGAAAAAATTATCTGGGCATGGTGGCACATGCCTGGACTCCCAGCTACTCTGGAGGCTGAGGCAGAAGGATTGCTTGAGTCCAGGAGTTTGAGGTTGCTGTGAGTTAGGCTGATGCCATGGCACTCTAGCCAGGGCAACAGAGCGAGACTCTGTCTCCAAAAAAAAAAAAAAAATAATAATAATAATAATAAGTAATGTTTTCCTCTTGCCATATGTATAATACATTTGTTCTAGCCCCTTTTCTCTGTTGGCAGTGGATAGAATTTTTTCTTAAAGGTAGGAAAAAAGTCACCCTCTACCTTATTTTAGTGACTTACACTTCATAACATTAAGATTCCTTGTCCACAGTATAGCATGGCCGTACGTGATATATAGCATGCCATATGTGATAAACTGAGGATTGAGCAATCACTTAATTACAATGCCTAAAATACTTCTCCATAGGAACCGTAGGACCTCATATAACTAAGTTCTATTAGAGCTCTAATTCTAGGAATGTATTAAATATTTCCCATGCTAAAGTAGTTAAGTGTGCATATATTTTTTGATTGGCTCTTTATTAATCTCCTCTGTTAGTTCTAATGGGTTTTCCAGTTAACACTTTTTTTTGTGTGTGTGAGATAATCACGTAACCTATAAATAATGATTTTATCACTTTCTTTCTACTACTTTTACCTAATAATTTCTGTATCCATGTACATTAGCTAATTCTTGCCTTTTCATGATTTGAATGGAGAGGATTCTACATTAATCATGTTGATGCAACTTGTTTGAGAGAGCTCTTTACAAAAGAAGAACATATCCTCTTATCCCTATTTTATGAAGAGTTTTATCAGAAATCGTTTAACTGTATTCAATGCTTTTCTGGCTTCTATAAAAGGCACTGTATGCCAATGAATGTATGAAAAATTGCTCCATCCTATTAGCTCTCAGGAAAATGCAAATTGAAACCAAAATGAGACATCACTACATTCTACCTGAAATGCTAATAGTAATAGGGTCGACTATAGTAAGTGTGAGAATGCGAGCAACTTGAACTCTCAAATGCTGCTGGTGGGAGTATAAATTGGTATAACTACTCTGGGAACCTGTCTGCCAGTATCTCTTAAAGCTGAGAATATATACATCATAAACTCTAGAATTTCAACTACAAGGTATATAACCAACAGAAATGCATACATATATGCATGTTTGTACTAATTTTATTATTGACCTAAATTGAAAAGCAATGTCCATTAACAAATAGGATAGGTAAATAAATCGTGGTATATGTATACAATTACCTATTCTAAAAAGAAAGATACTGTGTTTTTTTTTCTTTCACCTAATATGTTGGATTACATTAATAATTTGCCTAATGTTGCCAGGTGCTTGAATTTCTGGGGCATTCCTTATTGGTCATGGTGAATTGGTATTATTCATACTTTTCAGATTGAAAGCTTTTGGCTTTTTCTCTGTGTTTGATAGCTCTGATATAACTAAAGTTCTTATTTTTTACATGTCTTTTTACAATAACTTAAAATCATTCCTGTGATTATGAACTTGTAGATTTTAGCTTAAGTCAGGACCTTGGTATTTCAGAAATCCTTTATTAGATTTATTAGAATCCTATTTCTCACTTCAATATTAAGTCATTAAAACTCAGAAACCAATTTTTTTCCCCAGAATGATTTAGTCACTAAAAGAACAGACTGAGAAAATCCTATGAGCCTTATGACATTAAATATGATAATAAATGGATAGAAAATGGCCTATAAATATTTTTCATGAAAAGTTACTTTGTATCATAATTGCATTTCTTAGATTGCTTTTGTTGGCCACAGTTATAAAACATTCCTGATAAGATAGAATACTTTCATTACATACTTACCTTTCATCTACATATTTTATCTTTTATTTTTATGAGTCATTCGCCTATGCAGTTGGCTTTTGATAATATACTCTGGGTAAGATAAGGTGAACTAACTTGTACTCCTTGTTACACTAAACCCAAAGGAATATACATAATTATGCAAGAGATTAAGAGTGTGTTAATCCACTAATTCAATAATTATTTATTGTTCCATTTTTGTACTAGGTTCTGGGATTCTAATACATATTATCAAAATAGAATTGTGTTCAGGAAATGACTTCTTAAAATATTAAATGACTGAGGGTAGACTATTTTGGTCATCATAAGTTTATTATTTTGAACTGTAACAAGTAATAGTTTTTGTTTTCTTTTTAATAAGGATATATGTGTCAATAAGGAAAGTATCTCTCAGAGATACGCAGGACTAAGCACTGTTTAGAATTCAAGGTAGCTCTAGTATTGTGGATACTCTTCTGTCTGTTCAATAGCCAAGTTTACAGACTTTCTACAGTTGAGTTTCCCAGCTAGCGCGTATAACGCTTGAGGTACCCTGTGTGTCTGGGTTACACATGTGCCAAAACTTTGATTTCCTTCAGCCTTCTGGGGGTGACTGGGGCCCAGACAGCTGAAGCCTCAGGCAGGTAAAGGCAGCCTCCTACATTTACCCTGGAGGGTGCTTAAGAATCACCCCTTTCCATGGAAGGCACTGATCCCTGAATTGGGTGACTTAACTACTCTTTCAGTCTTCTATCTTTGCTTTTCACTGTCTGTTCCCCCACCCTCCAACCCCATAGTTTTCTGACCAAATTCTCATTTCCAATTGAGCAGGCTTCTTTTTCCAAGACAGCCTAGGATTTGCTGGTCTTGAGGCAGGGGCCAGTCAGTAACTTTTGGCTGGTAGCTCAGATTCCCTTTAAGGCAAAACTAGCAATCTATTGAATAAACCTAGCATTAAGCTGAGAAAAAGAATGGATAAAGTAACACAATCCATTAATTTTCTCATTTTGACTTATCAAGTGATTACAAGCAAGAACTAGACAGTGGGGCCTTAACTTTATGAACTACTGTTTTTCCCTCTCACTGTACCACGTAGTTTAATTTATACAGTTTCTTGACACAGATGTCTAAGGCAAATTTGGTAAAGTTTGAAAGATGGATTGCATATATTTATTTCTAGAAAAATGAAAAAAAAATACACTGAATAAAACATTTACCCTGATAGGCAAAGTAATCTGTGTGAAGATGGGAGCTGGTGTGGTTTGTAGAAAGCGCACTGAACTAGGCTGATAACATCTCAGCTCTCTTCCCAGCTCTGCTACCTGTATACTCTGTGACTTCAGGCCAGTTATTTTACCTCACTGAGGTTTAGTTTCCTCATCTCAAAATGACATAATAATACTTGCCACACCAACCCCAAAGGGATGTTGTGAAAATGGTATCAAAGTGGTTTGAATACTTGAAAATGCTATAAGGCATTCATATGATGTGAAAGAATAGATCTTAGATCTAAGATGAAAGTGTGAAGGCACTTTGAGATTAGTATGAAATTTGGGTCAAATGCTACAGTAGGGAATGTTACCACTACAGTGGTTTTCTTTTTAAACTACAATACAGAATCATCATAAAGTTCTGTATTCTTTCATATACAGGATTATTAAAAATCTGGCTTTAAAGTGGTATGTGCTCTCAAATGTAAGACTTATTTATTTTAAAATTTCTTTAGTATAACCTAAATAAGATACAGGTACCAGTATTTTTTTTCTCAGCAGAACTCTGACCATATTTATAATGAAAATTTTCACTTAAGAGAAGTTTTTGTACCATAACATTTTGGAATATATATATACCATTTTATGGATCATGCCAATGTCTTTCATACAATTTACATTCAATTACATAATTTAAAAAATTCAGTTGTCTAAAGTGTAATTCATCAACCTAATTATTTTCTTAATTAGTTATTTAAATAGATATAATTACTATATTTAATCAGTGATTATAATATGGAGGTCTGAACCTTTAGCAACTATAAAAGTGAGATTCTATATGATATTTTATTTCATTCCTTTTCCCCCAAATTCACAGAAAAAAATTATTGATTTTTAGTTTACCAAGGTTGTGAACTAATGCAAATACTTACTGTATATCCTTCATCCTCTCTCAGTTAGACAGTACAGACCAAACGTCATCCATCTCATTAAAGTACATTTTTCTTTTTTGTTTTAATTGCAATCTCTATGACATAATTCTTATTAATACAAAATAGAAAACAATTGGTTATTACTTAATTTATTCAGTTTGATACCCAGATATTTAAGAGCATGGAGTCTCAAGTGGACAGAAAATAATAAAAAAGAATACTTGGTGGTAATAAATTTTGAACAAAGCCATTAAACAAAATTTACTTCTGTCTTACTACTATAAGTTATGTATTATTATTATAAGATTAAGGTCTTTTTGATGTCATAAAAATTAAATTTTTAGACTTCCGCAAGGTCATTCCTGTGTTGTGGGGCTTACTTGGCTCCCAAGGAAGTAACAGCTGATAATTCAGGTTTGAAAAGGCTTGGTTAGCATTTCTTGGGCTCTGAGTATTTTATCTCTCTTTGGAAAATGGTCTGAGACCTTCAGACTATTAGAGATGAGATTTAGTGGGTGACTCACTAGGAAATTTGGTGTTTAAACAGAAAGAGACAAGCATCACTTGTTACTAGTGGGCAGAGAGTGGTCCAAACAAGAGATTTTTAAAAATAAATTTTCCAAATACTCAAATAGTACTTACCATGTACCAGACTCCCATGCTCTGTATAGGCATTACTCATTTAACTTAACCCTTCCAATAATGGCTGCACTGACTGAGCTTCTTTTCTGGTGCAATATAGAAGTCTACTCTAGGGGAGAACTAGTAAGTCTCAACAGGTACCCTGGTGTACTTGCCGAACAAAACTCAAAAGAGTTGGGGTTAAAATTAAGAGACCAATGGCAGTCATCTGTGCCAGCCAGGTACATCTGTACACACACTTCAAATTTCTTAAAATAAGATAAACCATCAATTTCTATGATGTTAATACTTCCCTCAATCTTATAGTAAACTTTCCTTTAAAAAAAAAAAGCCTACCTTATCTGAGAAGAACTGTCCATTGCTAAGGCCAGCAAAGGTATGGAGTTCTCTCTATATTAGTGGCTTGATGGTATTAGCTTTGTAGACAACCAGTTGAACCGGTACAAATAAGGAGAGATGAAAAGTCAGTGGAGTTGGAGAGGGAAATACAATTTTTGCTTCCTCACTATTCATGAATTTCTTTTGCTTGCATAGTTTTTTGTTGCTGTTATTTTTTTTTACAGGTGAGTTTTCTTTTCTTTAATAAGTTGTTCCATTTTGCATTTCAAATTCCTTTCTTAAGCATCTAAAAATGTTACAAAATAGTGTCATTACCTTTCACTTTAAATATCAAATTAGCTAGAGAAATTGAGTAACTTGAAAGTACCCCAAAAAGCAAAATATTAAAAAATGAATTTGAACTTGGTGATTCCATCCAGTGAACTAATGGGATATAAGAAAACCTCTTATGTGCCAGACATCGTGCTTAGCATTTTTTTTTTTTTTTTTTTTTTTTTTTTTGAGACAGAGTCTCGCTCTCTAGCCCGGGCTAGAGTGAGTGCCGTGGCGTCAGCCTAGCTCACAGCAACCTCAAACTCCTGGGCTTAAGCAATCCTTCTGCCTCAGCCTCCCGAGTAGCTGGGACTACAAGCATGTGCCACCATGCCCGGCTAATTTTTTCTACATTTTTAGTTGGCCAGCTAATTTCTTTCTATTTTTAGTAGAGACGGGGTCTTGCTCTTGCTCAGGCTGGTTTCGAACTCCTGACCTTGAGCGATCCACCCGCCTCGGCCTCCCAGAGTGCTAGGATTACAGGCGTTAGCCACCGCGCCCGGCCCGTGCTTAGCATTTTGCACAGTTATACCATTTATCTTACAGCCTTGCAAGGTGGTATTACATCCACCATTTGAGGGTTGAGAAAGCAGGCTCACAGAGGGTAGTAGCTTGTCATGGGTCTCACAGTTAATAAAAGGCCTCGGTTTATAAACTAGAAGTTTCAAGCTCCACATTGCACAGCAGTATCTCAGAGACATCTAAGGCATGGGTATCTTGGTAAGACGGTACCAAAGTTGCTGGCTATCAATGATTGTTGGATCTGGAAAATACTCAGCAAATAATGGCAGTAGGGCATCCAGCCACGTTCTGCATGAATAATTGAAAAAGAAACACCTGCACACACACCCGTTGGAAAAATGCGATATAGCTAAGGACCTGGACTAATTTAGCTAGCAGGAACAAGCATTTGGACAAAGGGGAGACCATAGCCTAGGAGGTGGATTAAACCACTGGATGGTTTGGCTACAGAAGCTCGATGCGGCTGCAGCGCTCAAGGGTCTATTGCCTACACAGAGAGGTCTTTTCAGCCCCGCCTGCATAGACAGAGCTACAGCACGGCTACCCAGTGTTCACCTCCAGATGTGAAGGCAAGTCCTAGTATAAAGGATATACGTAGGCTCACATCATATCCTGACAGTGTGTTTCTACAGGAAGGGCTACATGGGGGTTTTCATTAATCAAGGTCGGAAATACACCTAGTTCCCCAAGCGAGTACTTTGGGAGGAAATGACACCATAGAAGTCGCCTCTTCGAGGTACCTCTTTCCTTTCAGGTACATCATCCTTCATTACCGATCCCCAGAGTAGAACGCATCCCAGGCTCGAGACGCGTCCCTCGGCCCCCAGCAGCGCGGCGAGCGCGGGGACCCCAGGTGGCCGGGGACGGTGGTGACGTAGGGACCGCGGGAAGAGGGGGTTGCTCGGCGCGGAGCGGCGCGGGCCTATCAGGACGCGCGATGTTCTGGCGAGGGGAGGGCCGGGGTCCTCCAGGTTTCCTCAGGTCCCGGCGCAGCGCCGCCTGCCGAGTTCCGAGCGAGCGCGCGGAGCCCGCTGGGGTCTCCGGCGCGCCCGCCCTTTCAGGTCCGCCCCCTTCTCCGACCCAGACGCGGCTCCGACGGCGCTTGGCCTCCTCCTCTTCGGGTTCCTGGGCTCCGACCGCAGCGCGAGGCGCCTGGTTGCGCGTGGGTTCCGCGGGCCGTGCGGGGGCGGCGGGGGCGGCGCCGGCGGGGGCGCCTCACCCGGACTGGCGGCGGTAATGCCGCTGCCGCCCTTGCGGCCGGGCAGGCAGCTGGCGGCGGCTGGAGTCGGAGCTGGAGCGCGCTCGCCGCTGGCTGGGACGCCGCCCTGGCCTGCGCTGGGCTCCCGCGGCGGCCGCGGGGCGCCGGGGTCCGGCACGGCATGAAGAGGAAGCTGCTTGCCGGCGAGCGCCCAGCTCCACGGCCCCCAGGGCCCCCGCGGACCCCCGCGCGTCGCGCGCGCCGGCTGCGGCCCCGGCGCCCACGCTAGCCCCGCGCAGGCACGAGACGCCGCGGCCCGCAAGAGGAGGCTGTGCGGGCCTGCCGAGCGAACGCGGGCGGGCCGGACCCTGAGCGCTGGGGCTTCGCGTACTGGACGCCGCTGGGCGCCGGCTGCGGGAGCCGCTAGGGAGCCGCGCGTGCTGCAGTTCGCTGCCCCTCTCCGCAGGGGCGCCGCGGCGTGCAGCCTGCGCCTCTCCCCACCTGCAGCCAGCCCCTCCTCCCGTCGCTGCCTGGGGGAGAGAACGCGCGACCTCGGCCTTCTACGGCCTCCTCAGGTCCTCCGGTCTCCCGGTCCCCCGCCCCTGGTCCCCTCTCCTCCCTCCACCCCTTCCCCCTAGACCTCCCGCGCCTCCCCTTCCCCGACTCTCCGGCCTCCCATTCATTCCGTCCGCTCCCTCCCATTTCCTCTTTCCCGCTCGGGCCCTCTCTCCAGAGCCTCCTCGCGCGGACCCCGCTGCAGTCTCGGGGTTCTTAGCACATTCATGGAAGTTTAGGGCCTGGACAGTGGCCCCGAGTCCGGCCTGAGAGCGCAGCCCGAGCTGCTGGCCGGGAAGAGGAAGATGTCTCTGCTCAGGCGGGTGATGCGGATCTCCAATCGCTCCCTCCTCGCCTTCATCTTCTTCTTCTCCCTTTCCTCGTCTTGTCTCTACTTCATCTATGTGGCTCCGGGCATCGGTAAGCACCGAGACACACCCTCACTTCTCCTGGTCACACTGAAGGAAACGCAGGATGTTAAGGATGTTACTTCTGGGATTTGGGAGCTGTTTAAACAGGGGCCCCGCAGAAAGCATTTTATTTGAAATGTTATTTCAGACGTGTCAAATTAACTGCTTCGGGGCATGGCTTTGGTATGTGAATTTTGTTAATGCACGTTTGAATAACTAAAAAAAATTGCCTTAAATGCATTGAACAGCAAATTAAGTGTGATGGCCCGGGATGCCCTGGTCACTTTCTTGAGTATTCGTGACAGCTTTAGCCATTTAATATCACATCTTTAAGCTTAAGCTCAGTGCTTAATTGTAGATTTATTCAAACACTCTCCAATGTATGAACTGGTTGTAAAAAAAAATGGAGAAACCAACAGCAGGGAATGTGATTTGAGTTCAAGAATGTACATATTTTAGTGTTCTAGGTCGCTTTTTTAGAATGGGGTCAATTAACATTTGTGCCATACTTCAGGAATTTTTAGGCGATGAGTTGTCTTGTAAAAACAATGCTCCATTATTTTAATCTGCTTGGGTCTGCTACCTGTTAGGATGACTTCTGAGGTAAAATAGTGATTAAAATAACAATTATGTAAGGCAATTTGTAGTTGAAAATTTTTACCTTCTATTTTTTGACCTTTGGTCCAAAATACACTTTTGTATAATCTACTTGAATTAGCTTCTTTATTAAATATCCTAATTCCTCATCTCCTTTCTGTTGAAAAGGAGCCAGTGTGGCATTATTGTAGTGAATGAAAAATAGGAACTTCACGTGGATATTAACGTACATCATGTTTCCAAAACTTTTTGGAGTTTTTCCTGGTTATTTTATATTTAGTGTTAAATTACCTAGTGACAGTGTGCATCTCCTGTCATTTGTTGTTAGTCACTAGTAGTCTTTTGAGCCGGTGGTGTTTCTTCCCAGAGTTAGCTAAAAATGTAATGCCTCCTACAGAGTGAAAGCACCTGCGGAATTCTGAGATGAAATTATTATCCAGATATTGCCTTGGGTGTAATGGATTATTGTAATGAATTGCGGGGGGGGGAAGGAAGAGCAAACCTGATCTAGACTGCTTCGTTTCTTAAAACAGAATTACTACAAGACTTTTTCTATATTCAATTTTTGGATTCAAGGAAGATGTATAAGCTCAGATGATGCTTCAAAGGACATGAATTGTTGGAACCTTAATGTATCCCCAAATAGAAGTTTTAGGGTAAAGTTTGAAGAATGTTTTAATATTATTGCAGTTTTTTCTTTAGACCAAAAACACGACGACGACAAAAAACCCCAAACAAAACCACCTCTTAAAGCCTATAGTACTAATGACAGTGGTAGCTTAGTGGATTTGATATTATCCAAGATATTCAGCAAAGGCTTTTCTTAAAAGTTCTTGCCATTTTGGAAATCTTATAAATTAACTCTTCATTCTGTAGAGATTTTTACTTTCTCATGTAACTTTTTAAAAGTTGTACATCTTTGGAGGATGTTATTTTGCTAGATTTAACTTTGAAAGATTTTGGAGAAAAAGTTTTATGCGCTTAAATAAAAATTTTCCTACTTAGTATTTTGAGTAACATGTTATTAATAGTTTTGTTATTCAAAAAGTTAACCAAATGAAATCAGAATTCCAGATTTTACTTGATAGTCATCTTTTTAAAAAATTTTTTGTTAAGGGCATTAGTATATTATCTATAGATTCTTAAAATTTAATTGATATGAAATACTGATATATTTTTCTTATTTGAATGCTTAATGTTTACCATAGAACAATCACTGATACATCATAAAAATGTTGGCAAATGTCTGTCTTCTAGGCAGTTAGATTGACGTGGTTTAAACTACTCTGCTTTTGTGGGTCTTAGAATTTATAATCTTACAAAGTCATTAAAACCAGTAAAGAAAAGTGAAACCAAAACTTATAAGATGCTATGAATTTATTAAGCAGAATCTATTTCCAAAACTGTGTACCATTTAGCAATAAAAAAAAAAAACTTGCTTATTTTGTATCTTTAAGCATTGGGAAGCAGTTTTCTAGAATTCTGATTTTTGCTTGAAAGCCTGAATTTTATCATTGGCAACCAATACTGTCAGTTTTTCTTGCGGTGTCAGGCTCACTTTGTTCATTTTTGAGAAAATGTAGGTCAGAAATACAAGTTCAAATACCATAGTTTTTCAGTTGTTCTCTCAAGTAAAAATGATGTTCCATGAAATATGTGACTACTTTATAGTGCAACAATCAATTGCTCGAGTGCTTTTTCTGGAGATAACCATGGTACTTTGTTATGCAGAAGAAATGCTTTTTTTTTTTTTTTTGGTCCATTGAGGCATTTTATTTGTAAGTATGTATTACATCCCTAGAAAGAGAATCCCAGGATTTTCCCTCCTGTGTGTTTTCTTCTTGCTTCTTCGTGGTCCATGATGCCAGCTGAAGTTGTCAGTGCAATGAAACCAAGCTGGCAGGGTGGGAGCAGATTATTCTGCCATTGATCTAGATCTTTTGAGTTGCTCATCAAATCTGGGGCTGATCACTCCACACTTGTTTAATCTGCCTGTGAGGTTCACAACAATTTTCCCAGCTCTGTGGTCATCGATGGTTTCAAATTCTCCAGTGTAGCCATGGTTCATCATCACAGTTAGAAATTGGGCGATGACTTTGGAGCACTGCCTTGTAAGAACCTGGCTCTCCTTTCGGCATTGTTGATGCTCTCAAGAGCATCTGCCAGGACATTCATGTGCACCATTATGGCAGCACAGAAATATGGCAGAAGGAGGCAGAAGAGAAGAAATGCTTTATGCATACTTCCCATTTCATTGTAGATTTCTTATTTATGAGATATATCCAAAATGAATTAGGTTCTTTTTTTTTTTTTTTTGAGACAGAGTCTCACTCTGTTGCCCAGGCTAGAGTGCCATGGCACCAGCCTAGCTCACAGCAACCTCAAACTACTGGGCTCAAGCAATCCTCCTGCCTCAGCCTCCCGAGTAGCTGGGACTACAGGCATGCACCACCATGCCAAACTAATTTTTTCTATATATTTTTAGTTGTCCAGCTAATTTCTTTCTATTTTTAGTAGAGATGGGGTCTCACTCTTGCTCAGGCTGATCTTGAACTCCTGGCCTTGAGCGATTCTCCCGCCTTGGCCTCCCAGAGTGCTAGGCGAATTAGGTTCTTATAACTAGTTTTCTTCAGATATACATAGAAACTTCTTGTAATAATTCATATTTTAGCCTGAATTACATCTTGGGACAAAATGTTTTTATGGCTAAAATATATGTTGTGTAAGAGCACTTTTTATTTGTTCTAAATAAATGTTTCAAATCTTTTCTGTTGAGAAGCCCTTATGAATCCTATCACATTGATCTGTTTGGTAGACTTCAATGATATTTCCCCACCTTTTCTGTCCAGAGACGTTTGTCATGGCTTTCCTCCTGGCAGGTTCTATCATTTTAGTTATTTTTCTTTGCTGTCCTTCACCTGTGTCCCTCCCTCCCACCCTACTCAGTAAATATGCACAGTTGCAGACAGCATAACCTATATAGTTTACGAGGTTTTCTGATGTTGCTCAGCATTATCTGGGCCGGTGGTCCCTGACCTTTTTGACACCAGGGAATGGTTTCATGGAAGACAGTTTTTCCATGGACAGGGTGGGGGGGATGGTTTCGGACAAATTCTCATAAGGAGAGCGCAACCTAGATCCCCTGCATGTGCAGTTAACAGTAGGATTCAGGCTCCTATGAGAATTTAATGCTGCCACTGATCTGACAGGAGGTGGAGCTCAGGTGGTGATGTGAGCAGTGGGGAGCGGCTGTAAATACAGATGAAGCTTCGCTCACCCACCCACAGCCTACCTCTTGCTGTGTGGCCAGGTTCCTAACAGGCCATGGACCAGACTAGTCCTTGGCCTGGAGGTTGGGGACCGCAGATCTGGGCTATTTGGGTTTTTCTTAATCTACAATGAATTCCATAGAACTCAGAGTTCATTATTTTAAGAATGACTTGAAACGTTGTCCTTGAAATTTCTCATTCATGCAGGAAACACAGGGCTAGTCTTTACATTATGAACTTTAGTACCGAGGGAAGCCGATGGCAGACACCTCCCCCTCACCACACCGTAGGAAGTCCATGGACAGATTGCCCTAGCCCACCCAGCAGAGGCAGCAGCCAGGAATTGGTTCTCATTCTGTGTCTACCTTTGTGCATGATTGCAAAAAGATAAATGCAGTTTCCCTCCAAGGTTTTGACCTGGCTGGATTTGAGAATGGACTTCCATTTAATAGGAAACTGTTTTCAATACAGCTTCCAATGCAGCATAATCATTTTCCTACTGTCATGTCAAAGGCGACGAGCTGATTGACTTACAGGTTCATTCAACAAATACAAATGGTGCACCCGAGAGAGGCTAGACATTGAGGTATGGAAGATAGAGAGATGACTAAGACTCAGTACCTTCCCTCATAGTGTGATGGTGTGAGCCTCATAAAAGAGCTGTAGCAGATGCCTGGAAGGCATGGGCGGGGGTTGGGGGGGGAGAGTGAGAGCTGGTTAAGGATTTCCAGAGGAGACAGTGGTTGGAATGGGCCACTGAACATGGATAGGATTTATCAGGACTGAGCAAAGGAATCCTAGTCAGAGGGAACTGCATGAGCAAAGGTTCCAGAAAATGGGAGTAGTTTCATCTGGCTACTATTTAGGCCATGGGGTAGCAGAGAGGCCAGATAGTAAAAGGGCTCCCGGGCTCTGCTTGCCCAGCCCTGGTGGTTAGGTATTTGAGGTCTCCATAATTCCTGACAGAGAGAAACTGGTCTTGGCTCACACAGCTTTATCAAAGCTGTCCTTATTACGAAAGAAATTGATGTGCCTGTAATCAGTGGGGCAGTATGATTGGGGGGGTGGGATTGCATAACTGCCCTGGGAGTGGGGACTTCACTGTCCAATTGACTCACCAGAAGCCCTGACTTTTTTCCTAGACACACTGACAGGCTGTTTTGTCCTTTGGGTAGAGGTGAAATCTGATCGGATCACTTTGATCTGATTCCTAGGGGCCCTTTGAGGAATTACCTGGCCAAGTGCTTATTTGTTGTTTGTTGGGAATGGTGGAGTTGGTGGTGATGAGTGGTCCTGGTGTGGGTATATGTGCAAGCATGTGTGTTGTGGGAGAGGTGGCTCAAAGTCCCCCTGACATGTGGCTGGGTTTTTCCCTTGGCTGGCACAGAAAGTAGCTAGTTGCCCTGCAGCTTTCTTATCACAGCCCTTTGGCCTCCTGGCTGTGGTGAGTGAGCCTGGCTGTGTTCTTTTTAGCTATTACAGTCTGCTTTGTGTTTCAAAGTTCTTTGTGTTTTTTTCCTCACCAAGTGCTCATCTACATGGCCCCTTTCAGTAGCCGTTCTGATTTGGGCCATGGTATCGGGCATCTCTTTCCTCTGGGCGTCCCTTACTGGCCACATGTCCCATGCTATTTTTGTTCTGTGAGTAGTAGTTGGAAGTTTTGAAAAGGGGAATGATGAGGTCCTTTGTTTTAGAGTGATTCTTCTAGCATGAAGGATGGTATGGGCGCAGAGCCAGTGGCAGAAAGACCAGGTAAGAATTTATTGCAGTAGCTCAGAAGATGGATTAGAACTGGATCAAGGTTGATAGTTTGTATCAGGGCAGAGTCGAGCAGATGTGAACAGTGGTTCTGAAGGAAAGGGAGAAGCTTTAAGATGATGCTCGGATTCTAACTTGGACAACCAGGTAACTATTAATAGGAAATATAAAAAGGCACATGTTTTGAGGGGGCTATTTTGGTTTTAGAAAAGTTGAGTTGGGGGTGCCTGTGGGATATCCAGGAAGAATTTGTCAGTGGGTAGACAGGTGGAAATAAGGGCTTAGAGCCCAGGAGAGAGGCTTGGGTGTGGTCAGTGTGTAGGTGAATGGTATTTATCTATTTCTCTCCTGGCATACCTGCAAGAACTGCTGAAAGGAGCCACGTAGATCAGAGCACTTGGTGAGGAAAAAACCAAAAAGACCTTTGAAACACAAAGCAGACTGTATCAACTCAAAAAGAACACAGCCAGGCTTACCCAGCCAGGGCCAAGAGACCAAAGGGCTGTGAATAAATTCACTCCTGCCAGTGAAAATGACTTAGTTACTTTTAAACATGGAATCATAGGTGTTAAATCAGAATATGGAGGAGGACCAGGTATCCCATGAGGTTCTGCTACCCTTTTCCCTCCCTAGTCTTTGTTAGACAGGAGTCAGTTGGTCCTGTCCACACTCAAGGGGGTGGATCGGCCAGACTGCCACAGTCAGATTGCCATTCTTGAGTAGCGTATGTAACTCAGCTATATAGTTTCACTGCAAATTAATCTAAATCATGGCCTTGTGAGAAATTAGGTAACTTTGAAGGGAAATTTGATTCTTTGAAATCTGGCAATGCTAAATGCCATTGTCCACCTCAGTCTTTTTTGAATAAATTTGAGTTCTATTAAACAATGTGGCAGAATGAGGTACTGACGTGCTTATTCTGCCATAATGTTTATCACTGCTGCCTTTTAATGTTTGTTAAAGATAAAAATAGCCATGTCTTTGGTTACTTTTAAAAGAGAAACTTCTATGTTTGTAGTCTCTGTATATAATAGGTATTCCAAACCCTATTTGGAATTTGGTTGGGAACAGAGTGCATTTCCCTGGTGAGGCAGTGTTATTTACGGTGGTTAGTTTCCTAACCCATCCTAGGAAAAGCCTGTTTATCTCAGGATGAACTACAAGGCTTCTCAGGGCACTTGTGCTTCTAGGCCTCATGCTCTGGTGATTCCAGCTATAGCAGCTTCTGTCTCCACCAGTAGCCCTGTGTTTGCTTCTCTGTCCAAGGGACTAAAGACACGGGAACCTTGGACACAGAGTCATCGGTGTTTCTGGAGCCAAAGCTGTGGGCAAAGAAGCCCCTGGAGGAAGATCACAAAGGCAGCCCACTGCTTTGCCCACTGTTAGCGCTCCACAGGGTCCTCCCTGCCACACTCCTGAGCCCACTGCCAGCAGGTAGCCTTGTTTGTGGAGAAAGAGAAGAAAGGACAGGCTCTGAAAGATTGTCACTTGCCCAAAGTCTCACACATTGTTGTTGAAAGAGCTGAAATATACAGTTGAGGATACCTGACTCTTTCTTCTGTGCCTGAGTTGAAGGAACTGATCATTTTTGCCCTGGAAAATTGAAGATTTGGGGCAAATAATGAGCTCTTTCTTCCAAAGTTTAAAGGAATACCATATAGAAGAGAGATGAAACTTTTTTTTGGATTGCCTCAGCAGTAAGGGTCATTACAATGAGGCAGATTTTAGGCTTATTGTAAAGAAAACACACACACACACACACACACACACACCAACCTTCTAACAGACCTGCAATCAGTGAAATAAGTGGCCTTATAAGTGGTTTTTCCCATATACATTTTCAAGCCAGGGTAGATGACCTATTAAGTCTGGAGAGGGTGCTTTGCTTGGGAAACTGGACAGACCTCTAATATTCCCTTAAACTCCTGTTGCGCTGTGTTGCGTTTACAGTGTGCACTTACACTCTGCAGCACCCCGGCTCACCCTGCACAGGGTCAGACCTGCTTCTCTTCCTGCTCCCCCTCTACCCACATGGCCTTTTGTGACTACTTTTTCCTTTCAAACCTGCCTTTGATGTTTGTCTTAAGTAGAAATGTGGAGGTGGGAGGGGAGGCTGAGGTGAGAAGAGTGGGAGGAGTGATTTTTCCAGAGCTTGGGTTTCCTTGGTTGTATTTGGGAGTTCCTCAGGCTTTGTGTGCTTGCAGTATTCTCCTACTGGTCCATTTGCTCAGTCACCCTGGACCACTCTGACTTTTGACACCACTGCCTGAGCCTTGCCAGTTTAAGCAGAGCACCGGTGCCCACCTCTTTCAAGTCCTCTTTTCTCGTTTTCCCCCTTGTCACCCTCAATCTGTTGGTTTTAATTTTCTTTTTAATATCTGGAGGACACAGTGATTTAATATTTAAAAGATCTTTTCTTTCTGTTTCTGCCTTTCGTCAGGATAAAAAAAAAGAGAATAGGGCCGGGCGTGGTGGCTCACGCCTGTAATCCTAGTGTTTGGGAAGCCGAGGCGGGCGGATCCTTTGAGTCAGGAGTTCAAGACCAGCCTGAACAAGAGCGAGACCCCATCTCTACTAAAAAATAGAAAGAAATTAACCAGGCAACTAAAAATAATATATAGAAAAAATTAGCCAGGCATGGTGGTGCATGCCTGTAGTCCCAGCTACTCGGGAGGCTGAGGCAGAAGGATCGCTTGAGCCCAGGAGTTTGAGGTTGCTGTGAGCTAGGCCGACGCCACGGCACTCACTCTAGCCCGGGCAACAGAGCGACACTCTGTCTCAAAAATAAATAAATAAATAAAAACAAAGAGAATAATATACAGGTAATAGTGTGATTCGAGTTGAAAATCAGTTCTACTAAAGGCTGACAGTAAGGTTTCTGAGGATACATATAATGCCTTTAAAATGCCTTTGGAAAATAAAGCATTTACTCCAGTTTTAACTTGATATTTTTATCTCATGTTGTGGGCCCACTGGAGAATTTCAGGGAGCATCCCAGTTTTATTTTTCTTTACCATGTACATCCTATGTTGGGTCAGTTTGATTTGTTATGTTTCATGGTCAGATTGCCTGTGGACATACTTGGTTTTGGTCCTAGCAGAATTTGGGTTAAGCTGCAGCAAGCCCTCCTCAGGTGAAATAGGAGAGTTGCTTGAAGGATATTTATGTCAGTAGTTATATTGTTGGCTGTCAGGCACAGCAAAATGTTTAGGAAAATAAACTTAGTAATTTTAAGTCTTAAATTTGTAATAAATATGGATTTTTGTTTGCATCCTTGTTTTCATAGTTAATTATTAATAATTGAGTTTCTGAAAGTCTTTGGCTCCACTAAATCGTCGTATTGTATGTTCATTAAGGATGAAATGCAGATTCTCCTATGTCTGAATGAATTGTGGATGCATTAGAAGGCTATGTAAAAGATGGTATTTAATGTAAGTTAAACTAATAGGGAAGGAAGATTCTGCTATTTTGCTTGTTACAAATGTTATTAATTATGTTTAGAGAATTACTGTAAGCAGCGGTTTTCAAATATGAATGTGCTTAAGCCTTATTAAGGTGGTCTGATTTAATAAGCTTATTTCACAGGTCTTATCACTAGAGGTTTTGATTATGATTCATTTTTGACACATACCCAGGTCATTCTGCAGCCTGGGAATTATGTTTCTGACAAACACACCAAATGGTGGGGAAAAAAATTAAGTGATAGATAGGTTTGCTGTTCTCAATTGATCATATTAAATCATTTGAATTTTCGTAGCACAAATCTTACTTTTTGAAAACTAGATTAACTTGTTTATAACACCATGTTTTATTGGAGATAGATAAAGGTAGCTATGATGGTGATGAATTTTTTCCTTCAAAAGAGAAATGGACAGATACATTGTTTCTGACAACCAGGATCATTTGTTCCTTTATGAGTCTGTAGTGACTAGGTGAGTGGGTCATAGGTTGACCCAAAATTTGTTATTTAGCAATTTTAATTATTAGAAAGATACATTGTAATTCACTTAACAAGATCAATAAAAGTTATTAAAGTATATAGCATTATAGATTACCTAATGGAACTAGTTTCAAAACATTTCCTGGCATTTGGCTAGGAAAGTGTTTTTATAGTATCTTTACAGTAGTATATTTGAATAGCTATATGAAGTTTGTTACTACAACATGACATCTTAATTGAAATATTATGGCCTGTTTTGTTTTTATATATTTGAGGCTTGCCGTGTTAATAAGATTTTCTGAAATCACGTTACATATATTGCCTTCCTGATAATTAGGTTAATCACTCAGAAATTATGACCTCTAATTATAGTATAATTTTCAGTTTGACTCATAGGAAGAGAAATTGGACTTTATTTTCATTTGAATCAAGAGACCGAAGGTAGAGAATTAAAAAATGTCTTGTTTACTGATTTGAAAATATGCTCTGGCTTTGGAAGTTTGTGAAACTTATTTCCCATCCAGTGTCCCCTTCTCTGTTTCCTGTTTTAGAGTCATTTTCTTTTGATGAATAAGTAAATTGGAATTCTGAAAGGCATTTTAATTGCGAAAACACAAGGAAATCAGAGATGATGATTAAGCTTACAGTACAAAGAGTTCACACTTTAATTTTTCTCTGTTTAATAGAATTCTTAGGTGGATAGAGATTTATTTCCTGTTCACCTTAGGTACTCTGAAATCACTCATTTTCAAAAATTTCATATGTTTCCTGGGCATGCTTATTTGGAGTTTGTTCTTTTTGTCCATAATGTCGTTGAGTTTCTTGATTAGATTTTTAAAATCTGTTCAATTGCCTGTTCTTCCTTCCCTGATTCCCTCATCTCCTTTCCCCAGTGTTGTTCATAACTCTCTTAGGGCTCCTGTCATGCTTTAAAGAAGCCATGTAGGCTGGGCATGGTGGCTCACGCCTGTAATCCTAGCACTTTGGGGGGCCGAGGCGGGAGGATCGCTCAAGGTCAGGAATTCGAGACCAGCCTGAGTAAGAGCGAGAGCCCGTCTCTACTAAAAATAGAAAGAAATGATTTGGACAGCTAAAAAAAATATATATATATATAGAAAAAATTAGCCGGGCATGGTGGTGCATGCCTGTAGTCCCAGCTACAAAGGAGGCTGAGGCGGGAGGATCGCCTGAGCCCAGGAGTTTGAGGTTGCTGTGAGCTAGGCTGACGCCACAGCACTCTAGCCCAGGCAACAGAGCAAGACTCTGTCTCAAAAAAAAAAAAAAAAAAAAAAAAAAAAAAGAAGCCATGTAGGTATTTCAAGTGAAAAATAGTGAATTAACGAATGATAGGGCTGATGTCTATCTTTTGTTAGTGTTTTCGTATCACTAGGTTCTGAGTCTACTCTTTGAATTATGTTTAAACCAGGCTGAACTAACGATTTGAATGCTGCAAAAGTTCTTCTGCTATTTTAGGTAGTTTTTGCCTCTTAGAATCTTGGTTCTTTACAGAGGAACCCAAATGTCCCCTTAGTTCCTGGCACCATTTGGTAAATGGTAGGCACTCAATAAACACATATAGATAAACACATCTTCATCCTGTACTTCTTTAATAAGATCATTGGAAAAGTTGATTTTTATTTTAAAATATTTAACTTTGATCAACATTCAAACATAGATAATTGCCAAAAATAACTTAAGACTGTTAAATTGCAGAGTGGAAGTGGTAAAGACACCTGTTTTTTAAGAATTTCTTAATTTTTAGTGTTTACATCTGCAAAGTTTGAGCTTTTGGCTAAGATCTGAAATAGATCTGTATTGTATATGATCATTATATTTGTTATTGTTTGATAAAATGGGACTCCAAACACAGGATTCTTTCATTCCCTGTATTCATTAGTCGACCCATAACTTACTTGAAAGGTAAAAAGGAGTAAACTTTAGGTTGGTAATTATTTGCACTACAGATTTCCTTGAGCCCATGCTTGGCTTTGAATTATTATCATCCTGGTAAGATATCTGTTGAAATAGTACTTTGACATAAAAGAACTGTTGGTTTAACAGACTGGCACAGTCTCAAAATTTGTTATTTTTTTATTTTTAATTCAAGTAATACTTTGGTCCTAGGCATAGTATGAACAATATTTCACATATAGTCTAGCTTAAATCCTGGGGGTTTATATACCATTATTATTGGAGATAATATTAATTTTTCCTTTACCAACATGGATGAGCATTTTCTGGAGATATATAGAACAAGGGGCTAGATGTGGAAAGAAGACAACTTTTTAGCATCTGAAACAGATATTTAGAAGATTATTGTGAATTCTTAGAAATTAAGAGATACCCGATTCACATATGTGTAGCTAATATCAAGGGGCATATGTAGCAGTATTTTGCTTTTTTCCATATTGCTTATTTCATTATATGTTCTGTAGATACTATGGGAAATTATTTTCTCTTCTGTAACTTTTAAGTGTCCCTTGTGGCTTCCTCCTCCTCCTCGAATTAATGGAAATCTGGCTTTTTCTCATTTTGTCACTTCCCTCATAACTTTTACATTGAAGATTCTCTTTTTCCTTGTCCCTCTCTCTGCTCTACAGCTTTGAACCATTGCTGCTTCTAAATCCCTGCTCCCAGAGTCATTCAGGCCTACGCTTGAATCTTGAGGTTTTAATTCCACATCTATAACTTGCTTCTGTGTCTGTTTTCTGATCTTGTGTTGGGGAGAGTTGTACCTTTGATGGGTGGTGTATTAGTTTCCTAGGGCTGCCATAACTCATTACCACACACTGACGTAAAACAGCAGAAATTTATTTTCTCAGAGTTCTGGAGGTCAGAAGTCTGCAATTCAGGTGTTGGCAGGACACTCCTTTTGGAGGCTCTTTGGGAGAATCCCTCCTTGCCTCTTCCAGCTACGGTGCTTGTTGTCTTCTTTGGCTTGTGGCCACATCACTCCATTCGCTGTCTTCACATTGCCTTCTCTTGTGTGTGTGCTTGTTTGTGTGCACATGTATCTATCTGTGTATGTAACATCTCCCTCTGCTTTTCTAGGAGTACTTGCCTTTGGATTTAGGGCCCACCTAGATAATCCAGGATGATCTCCTTACCTCAAGATCCTTAACTTAATTACACCTGCAAAGACCCGTTTCCAGATGTCACATTCGTAGGTTCTAGGAATTAGGAATATGGACATATCTTTTTGGGGGTCTCCAACCAACTGCAGGTGATTTTAAGAATTCAATGAAATATATTTAATATATGTATATTTGCATATGTTTATACTTATGGCCTTTACCTTAGTGTCTGACTAAAGTAGGTACTCCGTAAATGTTAATTCATCTCCTTCTCTTTAGAAACCTGTGCCCTCCAGGATGCCTTATCCCTGGAAGATTTCAGCAGTTAATACTGGATTCTGAACGTTCCTGCTCCATTTTAATCTCCCGCTGACATCCCTGTTGGTGGCCATTGGGATGTCCAGCCCTTGTCTTTTGTCTGGGCCATGCTTTGGGTGTCCGCATAGCTGTGGCCTGCTCTCCTGGCATCTCTCTACAGCATTCTTAACCTTCCACTTTTGGCCATTCTCACCTTTGTTAATGCTGTGTCTCATTCTCACAGTGACCTCTAATCCTCGCACCCTCCTTTTTGTTTTTCAAACTGTCCGTCCACTTGGACCTTTCTAACTTATTTTCTAGTACTACCAAACTCTACTGAAGTTGGATTGTCATTTCCTGGGTATGTTCTGCACCTATGCACCTTAGAGTGTCTGCTTAAACTGTACCATCAATGGACATGTTCTTTTCCCACCTTTGTCTGCTTCTTTTAGTGCCTTAAATTAGTTAACTGTTTCTGCTGGCTTCTTCCACTCAGGCCACAGTCATGTTCACGTACCGCCTCTTCCAAAAAACCTTCCCTTGACCTTGCTAATCACTTAGTTTCCTTTTCTGAAACTTAACTGCTTTCACTTTGTCAGTATCCACTCAGTCTTTTACTATTTTCCTTTTGTTTCCAATGCTTTCATGAAACTGCTCTCTTGAAGGCTTACAGTGATCTCCTGCTAGCATTTTTAAGAGGCTAAATGGTGTGAAGGTCAAGAGCTGGAGCCAGACTACTTGGTTTGAATTCTAGCTCCCTTCACTACTTGCTAATAACTATGTGACTTTGGGCAAATTACTTGACTTCATGCCTCCATTTCTTTATCTGTAAAATATGAATAATAATAGTACCTTCCTAATAGCGTTGCTTGTGAGGATTAAATAGGTTAGTATATGTAAAGTACATCTAAGGATGCCTGGCAAAGAGTGTATGCTATGTATTCGTTGTGGTTTTTTTTTTTTTGGAGGCAGGGTCTCACTGTCACCCAGGCTGGAGGGCAGTGGCACAATCGCAGTTCACTGCAGCCTCAAACTCCTGGGCTCAAGCGATCTTCCCACCACAGCGTCCTGAGTAGCTGGGACAACAGGTGCATGCCACCATGCCAGGCTAATTTTTAAAAATTTTTTGGTAGAGATGGGATCTTGCTGTGTTGCCCAGGCTGGTCACAACCTCCTGGTCTCAAGCAGTCCTGCTGCCTCGTCTTTCCAAAGTGCTGGGATTATAGGCATGAGCCGCCTGGCCAGTTTTTGATAATTTTTTTAAGCTGTTGTTTTTAAGTCCTCCTTCTTAGCCTCTGCTGCATTTGACATGGTTGACCTCTCCCTCTTCTTTAGTCTGTTAGCTTCTTCACTGTGTTCAAGCTGAGATTAATTCATCTCGGTGCCTTTTATCTTTGTGCTTCCTATTTGTGGTCTGAATTCATACATCGGATCTTCACCTGCTTATCTCCTAACTAGGTAATTTCTTCTCTGGTAATTCACCGTGATAGTTCCAGCTTTTACATTTATACAATTGTCTTCCCAAATTATATTTTTAGCCCCTCTTTTTAGCTCCAGTCCTATAATTTGTAACTGCATGTCAGATTGCCTGACCAACATCATCTCCCTCTCAAAATCAGCTCTTCACTTCACTTTCCTATTGTGTAAAGACCTGGACATTGCGGCTGTGGGTCATAGCAGTCAGGAATAGGGATATCAGGGCCAGAGGGCTGTTGTGGTGGAGTCCTTCAAAGTCCAGGAAGCATTTCTAGATCCCTGCAGACAGGAATGTTCTTCTTGTCTTGAATACTTATAGCACAGCCAGTGAACAAAGCTTGGTGTGGAAAGGGACCGGGAGGCACAGTTTTATAGCAGGTGCATTCCTTAATTTTCTTAAGTGAAGAGTGAGACACGTTCATAAATCTTTCCTCACAAACCCAGGGTAGGTGCCTAGAAGCTTTTATAAAATGTTGATTTTTGAAGGTTGTTTTTTTTTAGATGTAGTTTTTTTTTTTTCCCCCCTGGGAAGCAGAACTGGGAAATAAATTAGATTTATGTCTTACAATGCAGAGGTAAAAAAAAAAAAAAATGAATGAAATTAGGGAACACATGGCATGGTTTTAATTAAGCAATGGTAAATTTCCCTGTTTGTTTTCTGAAATGTAGTTTCTTATAAATTGGAATAGAGATTTTAGACAAGGATTTTCTCTAAAGGCTTGCCAATGAGACATTATGGTTTATATTAATGATAATTAGCAAGTATTTAGTTGAGTGTGTTAATGTAGTTTTATGATGTTTGGAAATCAAACAATTGGAACCATTCTCTTACTGGTTTAGCGTGTCTTGCAACACTTTGACACATCACTTTCTTCCTGTTAACAACCAGTCTCCATTTAAACACAGCTTCATTCTCTAATGGGCTTTGATCTTTAGGGATTAAACCCATGAGGACCATTAACCTAAGGAATGTAACTCAATTAGCTGTAAATGATTTAAAATAAACTAATAGATTTTTTATTTGGAGAGATTGGTGTCTAGCTTTTCTTGGACTTTTTTCTCTATCCATGTGATGAATAAGTAAATGCATTCTTTTGATAAATATTTCACCTTTGTCACAGGTACTATGAGTAATCATTTTTTTCTTAATAGTTTTGTTATGTGTAACTATTTGCTATATCATTTTTTTTTTTTTGAGACAGAGTCTTGCTTTGTTGCCCGGGCTAGAGTGAGTGCTGTGGCATCAGCCTAGCTCACAGCAACCTCAAACTCCTGGGCTTAAGCAATCCTTCTGCCTCAGCCTCCTGAATAGCTGGGACTACAGGCATGCGCCACCATGCCCGGCTAATTTTTATATATATATATATATTTTAGTTGTCCAGATAATTTCTTCCTATTTTTAGTAGAGACGGGGTCTTGCTCTTGCTCAGGCTGGTCTCGAACTCCTGACCTCGAGCGATCCACCCTCCTCGGCCTCCCAGAATGCTAGGATTACAGGCGTGAGCCACCGTGCCAGGCCAGGCTATATAATTTTTAAAAATTGTTTCCAGGACACCCAGTAATGCACATAATGCTCTTACCTAGCGTCTCCTTGCTTAGGCCAGAGTCATTTCTGGAAGTCTGAGTTTTTTACTCGTGGCTCAGTTCTGCTACTCTGTGGCAGGTCTTTTTACAGTTTGGTGTAGAACAAATATTATAAGATATTTATATCATTATCAACAAATGTCATATATAACTTTAGGATTGAATAATCCAAGGTGCTGTAAACCAATTGGTATTACTAATCTATTTGATACTCCCCACCCCTCATCATTCCGATTGAACTTTAGATCTTGATTTAGGTAAAATTGTTAATGTTAGCTTGTTTTTTCTTGAACATTTTCCCACATTTTTGGTTGGCTGTTATTTTAGTTTTCTTTTTTTCTCTTTGTCTCTTTTCTTTTAAAGTCCACTCAAGTGCAAAAACATAAAAAAAAAAAAATGTGGTGTTAGTAACCCAGTATAATAAATTCAGGCATAAGCAAGTTAAATCTAATTATAGGACTGCTTTCTAGAAAGCCTGTAGACATGCTCTTAAACATGATTTCAGTAAAGCTTATATGTAACCTGGATATCTGTTTATCTCTCTTTTATGGATTGAAGGTAAAAGCAAAAGTGTTATTTTACTCTGCTTCTTTACTAGTTTTATTTATGCTCTGCTCGTTTGTACTTTGAACAAGTTTAAATTTACATAAAAAATGGGAAAGGTGGTAGTAAACATTACATTCCTCTCATCTCTTGTACCATCTTGAGAAAGTAGAACAGGACTCAGAAAATGAGCTGGCATTCTTAATTTTTTCATTCAGCATTCATTTTCCGAGAGTGTCATTACTGTGTTCAGAGACAGCTTATCTTAAAACTGGAAGAGTCATTAACTGAGCCTTACAGTTTCTCGGTTTTGCTGTGATAATGAGCTTCTGCTGCTCTCATCTGAATGCAGTTTATGATTTTTTTGGCTTTGCGTTTAGAGAATTTAGAGAAGTGCACTACTAATGCGGTACTGCCTTGTTAAAATGAGGAAACAGATCCAGTGCTCTGTCCAGAGTTACACACTACATTAGCAGAATCCGGACCAGGAAAGGATCTTCTGACTTTAGTTCTGTACCTTTGAGGAGGCTTGGCATCTCAAAAGTCAGGCATTTTTGTAATCTTTATCAATTTACGTGTTTCTCCCAACGGAAGAAATTGGGGACCTATTTTTGAAGCACTTATCACAAAGAATTAAATTGACCCACTTTTAAAATGCACATTGGTTTTAATTTCATTTGCCTTTACAGTCCTGGTGGGTAGATTTGTGATTGAAAAGGAGTGTAAAAGTTTAAGTAATTAACTGGTAGAAATCACCAAAACATACTGATTCTAGATCACCTCTATCTCCCAAACACCTTGAGAATTTGCAGGATCCATTGTAAGGTCTTCATCCATACTAGATATTGTGGTGATTTATGATATGTTAACTGTGAGACAGGGAATCCTTGCCTTTGTGAAGTTGTTGGTTAGAGAAATTAATATATAATTAGACAAAGTGAATTTTATAATTGTAGGATTGAGTAGTTGTAATAAAATGCCTTTTTGAAATTTCTAAGCATATTTTATGGTAGAAATTCATTTATGGGTAAAGGGGTTCATTATGATATTTCAGTTTGCTCATTTAGTCTTATTCTATTAGATGGGTATTGCCACTTTAATTTTTTCATTTTTATTGTTTCAAAAAATCAGTTTGTAAGGTTTTATAGTGGAAAATAGTCATTTTTATATGTCTGTTTTCCCTTTGGACATGCTAATTGAGTCAGTTTGTGTTTATTGGGTACTTCACTAATTCTGAATGTTATTTTATTAAATAAAAAAGCTTATTGAGTCACAATATTCTCTCTCGCTCTCTTTTTTTTTTAAATAGCCAACACGTATCTCTTTATGGTACAAGCTCGAGGTATAATGTTGAGAGAAAATGTGAAAACAATAGGACATATGATCAGGCTGTACACAAATAAAAACAGTACACTCAACGGTACAGGTAAGATTACTTTCTGCTTGATCTTGCTTTGCTTCTGCTTCTTACCCTTGTAGTCACAAAGCAGTAAACCAGATCTTTTAAACCCCGGTTTTGCCTTTAAGTAATTAATTCCCTGTTGTAGATGAAGGTGTCTTCTCCTAAGTGTACTGGTGTGTTATTTTACCGTGCAAATCGGGACTGTCGCCTATTTTAGGATGCAAAAAGGTGTGGTCACAAAAGTGATGGGGTTTTGTACAAAGATAATTAATTCTTGCAAATACAAATTAAACAAAAGGAACAACTTTTTCAATTCACCTATCGTATTTAAGGGAAATTAACACAAAGAGAATAATTTATTCATCTTAGCCATACTACCGTCTCTCTTTATACTCATTCTGTTTCCTAATATGTTTTTCCAGTTAGGTCTAGAAAATACTTGTTTTTAATTATGGAAGATTCCTAATAGTTTTATGGCCTTTTTAAGGGGCTAAAGGAGAAATTCTATAACATTAGAAATCAGTAGCTGCTCTTGTCTTTGTAAATGTAGACGGTCTGTTAGAAAACGCTTATGATTCAAATCTAATAGGCCAAACTAATGATTCAATGATGGTAGAATTGTTGTAAATGGATTTAACTACTGTGGAAGAATGCTAATGCTACTTTATGGCAGTGTTCCTGCAGTGTCTCCCCTAAGTATTATTAGGTGTTATTTTAAAGGGTTCAGTGTGGGCCGGGCGCGGTGGCTCACGCCTGTAATCCTAGCACTTGGGAGGCCAAGGCGGGCGGATTGTTTGAGCTCAGGAGTTTGAGACCAGCCTGAGCAAGAGCGAGACCCCGTCTCTACTAAAAATAGAAAGAAATGATTTGGACAGCTAAAAATACATATAGAAAAAATTAGCAGGGCATGGTGGCGCATGCCTGTAGTCCCAGCTACTCGGGAGGCTGAGGCAGTAGGATCGCTTGAGCCCAGGAGTTTGAGGTTGCTGTGAGCTAGGCTGATGCCACGGCACTCACTCTAGCCCGGGCAACAAAGCGAGACTCTGTCTCAAAAAAAAAAAAAAATAAAGGGTTCAGTGTGATTGACAGTTGTTACACTTTCTATATTCTCATTTTAAACAGTTAAAGATTTAATTGGTGTGAACACTTCTTTGTGCCACTGTAAACCTACACATACTCTCTACTAATAGGAAGTCTCTATCTCCCACCCTAAGTGTTATTTCTTTTTATTTTTTTTTTTTGAGACAGAGTCTCACTCTGTTGCCCAGGCTAGAGTGAGTGCCGTGGCATCAGCCTAGCTCACAGCAACCTCAAACTCCTGGGCTTAAGCGATCCTACTGCCTCAGCCTCCCAAGTAGCTGGGACTACAGGCATGCGCCACCATGCCTGGCTAATTTTTTCTATATATATATTTTAGTTGGCCAGATAATTTCTTTCTATTTTTTTTAGTAGAGACGGGGTCTTGCTCTTGCTCAGGCTGGAATTTCTTAAACATATGTTAAGGTGGGTGATAGTTTTAGACCCTTCTAAAAATTCAGGACTGTAATGTAACATAGTGATTCTCAATTTAATGTCACATGTGCTTTAACAAAATCCGTTTTAGTCATTTGCCTAATTTGTTTATGATGCCACACATCAAACGCTCTTTTCTTTTAATCTTTTAACTTTAAAGGAATTTCTTTTAGAAGAACTGTCTCAACATAGTTCATATTTTAATACTACAGTTAAAGGCTCATTAACTGGTCTTTTGCATTAATGATTCTTCTGAATAGTAGGTCAGTTTTAGAAGTTTAAACATTTTAAATGCTTCTGTAGGAACTGTGCTGGTTGAATAAGTTGATTGTGAATATGTTCATTAAAAGTTTTTGAACTGAAAAGAAATAAGCATCTTTAGGTTAGTGTATTTGTGTGAGTACTAAAAATTTGTGCAGATCAGGTTTTTCCTGGGGTATGAATAAGTTATATGTGTGGATGTTGAGCTTGATTAGGAGAAACCATTACTTGGGCAAGTCAGACTTTCCCTCTAGCACCCTGCCCTGCAACCAAAAAAAAAAAAAAAGGAAATCCTTTCTTCCTTTCACCAAGTCACAGGTTCAATAAAAACCAAAGAACCAATGCATACTTCGATTAGAGTTTGCTTACTTTGCTAGACGTGGTGGCTCATGCCTGTAATCCCAGTACTTTGGGAGGTTGAGGCCAGAGGATCACTAGTTGAAGACCAGCCTAGGCAACATAGTAAGACCCTGTCTCTGCAAAAAATTTAAAACAAATTATCTGGATGTGGTGGTGTGCACCTGTGGTCCTGGGAAATATCTTTGAGCTGGGCGCACTGGAACTCAGACTGAAACTGGGATTCTGTTATCTAAGGGAAAAGGGGAAAGGGGGTTAGGGTTGGCAACTATGCGGCTCTGCTATGTTCATTTATCGAATTATTATAGTTAGTATATTTAACTAGATATTGGAGATGCAACATTAAGAACAACATTCTCCCTTTATATGAGGATCTCTAGACTGCTGGGAGAGATGCTAACATAAATATATTTACAGTGCAACTGGTTATTTCTGCACAGACTTATATAGATATAATCTGCCAAAAAGGAGATAATGGCTTATAAAGTGTACAAAGAGCTAATTGAGCCCTAGGGGAGACTTGATTAATGTGTAGTGGCTTGTTTAAAATTGAACACTAAATGGTAACTAGGTCATAATATTTATAAGTACATTTGATTTCAAAAAGGGGTTTTTAACCCTACACCTGACTTTCTGTGGTTAATAGATATATAATATTTTTGTAAAGAAATTATGTACTTTCATAATCAAATGAGCCTTTCCTTGTAGCCTACGGAGCCAGTCACATTAGGAAAACAAGATACATTCAGTGCATAATACCCGAGGAAAATGATAAGGTCATACAGTGTTAGAGTTGGTAGGTGTGTTAGAAATAACTCTGCACACTTCTTATTATAAAGTGAGGCCCTCAGACACTGCCAGCCTGACATGACGAGTTAGTGATAAACAGACTAGAACTCTCATCAAGTTTCTACCACCTGTTTTAAGCTGCCTTTTTGCAGGAAAAATAAAGCCACTGAGAGGTCTCTTTTGGTCCTGTTCTCCTTTTCTTTAAGTGATAAGGTCCAGTGAGAGCTTAGCGGGGTATCTGTCCAGAAATTTTCATTCTGTGTTTCCCTTTTCTTTGGCTGTGGTTTTGGTTTTTTTACTTTTTATTTTTTTAGAGATGGGGTCTCACTCTGTTGCTCAACCAAAGTGCAGTGGCGGTAGCTCACTGTAACCTCAGACTCTTGGGCTCAAACGATCCTCCCATCTCAGCCTCCTGAGTAGCTGGGACTACAGGAGTGCGCCACCATACCTGGCTACTTTTCAAATTTTTTGTAGTGATGAGGTCTTGCTGTGTTGCCCAGGTTGGTCTTGAACTTCTGACCTCAATCAGTCCTCCCACCTTGGACTTTCAAAGTGCTGGGATCATAGGCGTGAGCCACCGTGCCCAGCCTTGACTGTGGTTCTGGAAGGGAGGAATGAAGCAGGGGGCCCAGAGCTCATTTTGTTCTTATCCATTCATTAGATGAAATAATGTCTACTTTTTATAGTGGTTGTGGTGGATCTCTCAAATGCATCTGTCATGCATAACCTTTTAAAACTGTTAGAAAGCAGTGGTCATGGTCGATGGACATTGCTCACCTAACCACTTTTGTAGGAATAAGGATTTTGTGGGTTTATTACAGGATAGTCTCCAAAAGCTTAAGTCATCATTGACTGTATTATCGCTTATGAAGTGTTTATTTACAGTATGTTCCTACTGTGTTGTAGGTACTTTATTAGATGCTAGAAATCAAAGACAATGTGATTTTAATTAAAAGGGATATTCAGACTAGCAGCTGGGGTGGTGGGTAGACTTATGTAAACATAACACATTAGAATGACATAAATACCACTGGACAAAGTACTCCTTCAAGGAGCGTGTAGGCGTTTCTCTAAGTCTGGCAGTGAGTTGAGCTCCTTACGATCATTGATAATGATGTGGCCAAGAATAACACATGTAGCTCCAAAACTCTGTATTCAAAGGAAGGGAATATATTGGTATTGCATGACTTTAAGGTGTTTTTTTTTTAATTTGGTTCTTTAAAAACTTATAAAAGTGATGAATGTGTTCTTTTGTGATTCATTCGTTCTAATACTAAAATAAAAAGTAAAAACAGTTCTCTCTGATCCTCCTGGTGCCACCAGACTGCCCAGGGGGAATTATCAGTTTGTTTTGCAGAAATGTCTAGAGAGCTTAACATTTCTGTAAGTTGGGTGTCGGTTTATAGAACTATGGCATGTGGCTATAAGAGGAGGAGCCAAAGCATTAACAATAAGAATAAATTATGCAGGGTAAGAAAATACTGTTATTTAAAGTTAACACATGACATTGAGAAATTATTTGAGGATTGCATGAGAATGTAAATATTTTTCTGCCTCAGGATTATAAGAAAATGAGTCTTTGGAACCCAGTAAAGGCAGTTGACCCCCAGGGACAACCTTACTCTTAAAAAAAAAATTTTTTTTTAAATTCATATCATAGTTGTACATTCAGGGACAACCTTATTTATCTTCTATTTCCAGTTCCTACAAATGTGTAGTGTATAGTAGGTGGTTAATAAAAATTGATGGAATGAAGAGATTAAGGAAAATCATTGTCCTTATATAGCTAGCCCATGTGTTCTTTCTGGTGGCATGTGCAAAGAAAGCTGTAAGATGAGCTCTGTGTGTGTAAGAGAGAGCTATCTACCTAACTTGAGAAGAACTTGCTGTTCAGAATTTATTGTGTTAACCTTTCATTTATTCATATTGAAAAGCAAACTATGTGAATAGCTTTCTTATATTCTTATGTAATACTTTCATATTTTAATTATAGAAAAGGATTATAAAAAAAAAATAGCCTATCTCTTCTCTGACTCCCAATCCTCAGAGAAAACAGAGAAACTTTTAATTGTTAACAGCTTATTCGGTATTTATCTTCATGTTTCTGTTCTGCTGTCTCTTGATGTATCCATTGTAACTATTCCTGTTGTGGAAGAAAGGCAGTTAGTACTTTTTTATAGCACACCCCAATTTTACCCACCCTTACTCCCCAATATAATTACATCATGATTTAAACTCAAATCAGTATTGTTTGTGTTGTGAAGAGTATGTAGATAATGGTTGATTGGTTGGTTGGTTTTCCTGAGTCAAGTAGTCACTCTCATAATTGTTTTGTGGATCTTTTTATTTTTATTAATGTTATTTGTTAACTCTTTTTTCCCCTTTTGCTGAGCCTTCTACATATTTATCATTGATTTTTTTCCTAAGCCCTTTAAGCACATAAATTGAGGGGTTTTGAAATTTCCATGCCATTGTCTTCTCTCTTCCAGTGTTCCAGTGTTGCTTTTGAGTAATCTGATGGCCATTCTGATTGCAGTTACTGTACCTGGACCAGTTTTTTCTTTCTGGAGACTTGTTGGCTCTTTTTGTATTGTGAAATTTTACAAAAAGCATCTTGGAGCTTTGTTTTTCTTCTCTTGCTCAGTACAGTTGGGCCTATCATTATGGAAACTCTTATCCTTCAGTTCTACAAAATATTCTTCTATTATTTCTTTGATCATTTGTCTTCCTGCTATTTTCCATTCTTTCTTTTTGGAACTCTTATTTGGATTTTGTGACTCCTGAAAGAACCCTCTAATTTTATTATCTTTTTTTTTCTGTTTTCTAGTTTTTTTTCTTTTCTTTCTACCTTCTGGGAGATTGCTATGACTTCATTATAATCTTTTGCTTTCTTAAATTTTGACAAACTTATTTTTATAATTTTTAAAAGTTCTTTTTGTGTTTTTTTTCTTTTCTTACTGTATCTCTGAAATCAGAATGCCTTATCTTCCTTTTAAATGAAGAAAACCATTATGTTATGTTATTATTAAGCAGCAAAACCTATTTGTTGATGAAAGATAAATAAGCAACTCAAGGTGTAAATCAACGAGTTTGACCAAAAGCTATCACAAAACTCATACAACAATAGTAATCTTAACTATTTCTGGTGGTAGTGACAGAAACCTAATTTATGCTTGGAGCACTCACTTCTGCCACTAGCAAAGTAGGAGTCCCTGTAAAAGGAGAAACCTTTCATTTAAAATATAACTTGGAAAAAAAATAATTTAAAAAATTGAATCCCTTACTGTACATGTAAAAAAATTAAAATATAACTTGAAATTTGGTATATATCTGGACATATTTTTAAAAAGTATCTTGAAAAAAGAATCAGAACTTTATAGGATTTCCTTACACTTGACTTTTTTTTTTTTTTTTTTTTTAGACTAGTCAAGTGCAGTAGTGAGAAGGGGGAAAGTAGTAGAAGAAGGAGTTCAATCTGTAACTGGCTGTGAACAGTCAACTGAGATAACTCACTACCTTTGGACCAGCCTACACTTACTTTTGTTTAGTATCTTTAAATCTTCCAGATACATATGGGTGAGACATAGAGCCTGGGCTACTAGAGGACTTCCTGTGGTCTTAGTCTGTCGCTGGGCATACATAACAATTAGTGCCCACTGAATCCCCTCCCACGCCCCGCCCTGTGCGTGAAGGATATTCCCTGTCAGCTGCTTTCCAGGGCTCCTCCAGAGAGAGGCATTGGAGAGGATTCTCTCACTGGGGCTTTCCCACTTCCTGGTGGAATAGGCCTTAGAAGTTGTACCATCATCAGTCTTTGTTTATCATGTTGGGGTTTGCTAGCAATACAATTACCTCAACACCTTACTGATGCCCTGTAAAATTCATAACTGGGGTTTCCATGCAGTCCTTTGGAATTGGACCTTGTCATGTCACTTTTATCTCTTCCTTGATACCAGTCAGGCCTGGAGTCCCTCCCCTCCCCCTAGGCAACCTCTACTCAGCAGCCTTGGCAGGGCCCTCTTCATTAGCAGGGCTTGGAGGTGGGGTGCGTCCCTCTGCCCTGAAGGACTGTCCTGGCTCCCAGGCTGCGTCCCCATCAACTCCATTTTAATCATGAGTGAATATTGACGTTAGGTAAAGGTGTACAGGTGAGGCGCTTAGTTTTCTTTGGCTCTTCTCACATACTTCATATATAGTTTGCAGGATTGTGCCATTTTTCCATGTGTCAGAGGCTTTAGCTTTTACAGTCTCCCTCACTGGAGCAGATTACTGAGGATAGAAAGAATATCTTCACATTTTCCTAAAGTGTCTGCTAGAGTTTCATTTTCTGTGATACATGGTTTGTGATTCAGGAGACAGACAGTAGCTTAATTAGCTGTTTCCAGCTCTTGTTTCTGACTGCATGTTGATCTCGTTCTCTTAGGCCAGCTTCTGCTGCATAGCAGGAAACCCACATGTCATAGTTCCCAGATTTGCATCTCAGAACTTTGCCCTAGAAAGGGACTGAAATGTAATCTCTCTGGTTCCATGTTCAAAAATCCTAAGCTTGTGACTGTCTCATGGGTCAGGTGCTCATCTCTAAACCAATCACTAATGGCTACAGTTATTGAATATTTATATGGGCCAGCGATTGTTCCAAGCACTTTATACATTTTATCTTATTGAAATCTGGAAATGACAATATGATAGGCATAGATGAGAAGCTATGCTGTGCCCTGCGCTGTATCACACAGCTAGTATAAGTGCAGGGGCAAGGATTTGCACTCAAGCATTTGACTTTGGTGCACTAAACCACTGCCCCATATGTGGTATAACTTGCTGACCCTAAAGATAATGGCCCTACTGTAATAATAGCTCCAGGGCTCCCCAGGGGCTGCAGCCCATGGGCTGGGAATGACTAATTTAAATGTTTAGAATGGGCTGTGTGACAGAAATGAGTTGAGTGGGTAAATCTCAGTTTCTTAAGTGTGAGGTGGTGAGAAAACATTACTCCCACCCCTCTGCTCTGTGGATACTAGTGGCAGTCATGTGGCTCTGTGATTGTTAGGAACACCCTTGGCTGTGTGATAGGGGAGAGGATTCCCTGTAGTACTTTCACACTCCTTTTAGATCTGGCTCAGCCAGGGAAGGGATGGGAGCAGGTGTTCTCATACTGCTGCAAATGGGACTGCTATGTTTGCATGCAAGGACAAGGGCCTGCTGCTCTCTAGACTTTAGACTTCTCTTGGGAAATCATGCTGTGATTTGGTTTGCTTTTCTCTAGTTCTTTATAGATAATTGCTTTTAAGGACTTCTATAGATTGCATATTACAGTTTTCTCACAGTGACACTGACATATTTCATACTAGGGGCAAAGCAAAAGGCAGTTTTTTGATTGTAACTTTTTTCTCTCTCTCCAAGATTATCCTGAAGGCAATAATTCAAGTGATTACCTTGTTCAAACAACGACGTATCTTCCGGAAAACTTCACCTATTCACCATACCTCCCCTGCCCAGAAAAGCTGCCTTACATGCGTAAGTGTGGTCTAATTTTGACTTAACTGTTTACTTGTGTTATAATAAAATCATAAAAACCACATGATTTGAGTACATCAGGATCAATCATTACTCTGGGTACAAATGTTCATATTATGCAGCATGTTATTTGAATTTTTTTTTTGCAAAGCACTTTTTGTAGGGGAATGATTGAAAAACTGAAGAGAAACACAAAAGAGAAAATGACAAATACCCATAGTTCTCCTACCAGGATTTAAAAATTCATACTTTGGCTTTCTTTCAAATTCTCTTAAAATAGTGTTTAGGACAGTAATTAATGTGTTGTCTCCTTTTGAATATATTAGAACATTACAGATTAAGCCCAAGTCCTTTTTGACCACCATGCCCTTCCTCAGAAGTAACCTCACTTCTGTTGTGAGTTTGCTGTGTATTCTTACAGGTTACAAAAATTATTTTTTACATAGATAGACATATGCATAGAAAACGTATATTGCTACAAAGGTTCTAATAATTTATGTAAATGGTCTTATAAATTACATTTTATTTTGTGACTTTTTTTTTACTTAATTTTTTTGAGAACTATCCATGTTGTTACTTATAGATCTAATTTATTTTCTCTATTATTGCACAGTATTTCTTTGTATAAGTGTATAACATTTCGTTTACCTCTTTCCCTGCTGATAGACATTTAGGTCATTTCTACTTTTTTTGCTCTCACAAAATAGCAAAATTTTTTTCTTTTTTGCTATAAGGAGCAACATAGTACAGACCATCTTGTTGCATATATGCATGTATACTTGAGGGTTGATGCCTAGTGGTGGAATTGCTGGGTAGATTGGCTCAGTTTTTCCAGATTTTCTCAAATTGTTCTCTAAATTTACATTCCTGACAGCAAAGCATGAACGTACCACTTTGATATTGATGGACTTTTTGATTTTAGCTAATCTGATAGCTTAATAAATGGTATCTCATTGGTTGAATTTTCACATTCCGGCCAGGTGCAGAGGCTCACGCCTGTAATCCTAGCACTCTGGTGGCTGAGGCGGGAGGATTGCTTCAGCTCAGGAGTTCGAGACCAGCCTGAGCAAGAGCGAGACCCTGTCTCTACTAAAAGTAGAAAAAAAATTAGCTGGGCAACTAAAAAATAGAAAAATTAGCCAGGCGTGGTGGCATGCACCTGTAGTACCAGCTACTTGGGACTCCGAAGCAGGAGGATCACTTGAGCCCAGGAGTTTGAGGTTGCTGTGAGCTAGGCTGACGCCATGCCACTCTAGCCCGGGCAACAGAGCAAGACTCTGTTTAAAAAAAAAGAAAAAAAAAACACTAAACAATTTTCACCTTTCTCATTACTAGTGGGTTTAAGTAATTTCTCATGTGTTAGTATTTTTAAATTTTCTCTCCTGTGACTTGCTCTGTCATGGCTTTTATCAGTTCCTTGTGGGGTGTTAGGTGTTTGTATTGACCTGTAGGAATCCTTTATATTCTGGCAGTGACCTGTTGTCTGCTATGTGTGTTGTAAGTATTTTTTCACAGTCCTTGGCTTGTCTTTTTATTTTGTTTATGGAGTCTTATTTTACAGAAGTTAAAAACTGTAATATTTTTCAGTCATATTAATAAATTCATTTAAGGTTTTTGCTTTTTTTTGTCTTAAGAAAGCTTTTCTTGCCCCAAGGCCATACAAATACCTTTAAATAAAAATTTTTAAAATGCTTGTGTATCCCTGTGTTCTAATGTCTTTAGCATCTAAATATGTTTTTTATGTCTTTACATGGCTTTTTTATTGAGGACATTAGCCTTTGCCTATCATGTGTAAGATTTTTTCAGTTTATTGTTGGTAGATATTATAAATTTATAATAAAAAGAAAGATTGACTTTTCAATATTATGTAAGGCCTTGGCTTTCAAACTTGAGGGTATATCAGGATCACCTGGTGGATGGTCTCGTCAAACACAGATTTCTGGCCTCACTCTCAGAGTTTCAGATTCAGTAGCTCTGGAGTAGGCCCGAGACTCGTTATTTCTGACAAGTTCTTTGAGGTAATGCTAATGCTGATGATTCTTGGGCCACACTTTGAGACCCACGGATTGAGAGTGTGGGTCTCATCCCCGGCTGTACAACAGAAGCACCTGGGAAGCTTTTATAATTTTTGGGTCCAACCCCTAAGTTTCTGACTTGATTGGTTTCACCTGGGCCTGGGCAGCGGCCTGTAAAACAAATTCTCAGGTGATTCTTATCTTGGTGTCTCTTTGCTGTCTCATAATGGAGCATGAAGCTCAGTGATTTTTGTGGCTCTTTGTCCTTACTTTGTTATTGCAGCCTTGTTCTCCTAAAAATGAATATTTTTGACTGTGTAATCCTGAAACCACTGGATAATGTTCTGTTGAAATATTGATTACCATAATTTCATCTTCATAATGTGTATATTCAAGGGTTTATAGTTTTAGGAAATCTTTTTGTTCTTGGTTTAGTTGCCATTTTCTTAATGAGTGCTTTAGGGGTATTAATTAGACTCTGTTTGAAAGCGTCTTACTGCCAGGCCCTCGTGCTGGCACTCCTCTCCTCCAGTCCCATAACTCATCGCACATAACCTCTGTCGTGTGTGGGCAGCATGGGGGTCTTGGGGCTACTCTTCCTTCTCTCTGCTTCCCTCAGAGTCTTGCATTCTTTTGTAAGAGAGGATCACATGGGTGTGGCCAGCCATCTTTTCATAGCAGGACCCTGTATCATCTGCCAGCTTAGGGTCCAGCTTCAATCCTGTGTCCAGTGAGTGGTGGCCAGGGTGCAGGGTTATTTGATAGAAAATATGGCCACATCAGATAATGCTTTAGAAAGGAGCCGTGGGTACAGCCAACATAACAAGGCTTCTGCCAAGAGGTCCTTGCATGAGCTGCCCAGCAGAGCCCCTTCACTAGTCATGCGACCTCTGCAAAGTGGAGCCTCAGTTTGCCTATCTGTAAAACCTGGAGTTATCATATCACCTTCATTCACAGTGTTGTGAGAATAGGATGGAGCACAGCACTTGAAGCCTGATAGGTGTTAATTTGATTCTCCCTTTCCTTCTCCCTACTTCTTTGAATGATGGAGCCAGACTTTACAATGATTAAGGGAATGAGAAACCTAGGAGAAATGGGTGGAGTTAAGAATTTTATTCTTAGCTATGCATCCTGAATTTTTTTTTAATTAACAGGGTATTTCCCATTGATGAGAGAGAACAATATGATAAAATACCTAAGTGTAACATCTTATTATATCATACAAAATAATTGAATATAAAACTTCCCCAAATAATAGTTAGGAGGGAGCTGTGTAAGAATAAGACCTACTTAGATGAAAACCATTCAAGTGTGAGTAATATTTATTTATAATCACCAAAAGTGAAGTCAAGGCTTAAAATTGGTGTTTGGTTATCAAGCTGTAAATCCTTTTTGATTTTTCCCTGGTGTAACAATGGAACCACTGGCACGAGATTTCCATAAAGTGTGAATTTTTCAAATTGAAATTCAGATACAATGCATTTCATGAATTTCAGTAATGTTTCATCTTCAATTGTGGTCAAATGACACTATAAAATCTATTTTGATGTGTATCATTTATATGAAGAGTTTGAGTGAATATTTTTTTGTTGTTAGTATTTATAGATTCTCCATAGGGTAAACTCATTTTCAGCTTTATTGAATTTATGTAATATTCTTTGCGCTAACAAAGTAAAATAGAAGTTTCACCTTATCTAGAGCTAAAAAATAATAAGTGCTTAGCATGGATATTTTGATTTTGATTTTTCTGGGTGAGGCAGAAATGGAAAATGTCAATTGTGTACTCTGCATTAAAATGAAAATAGACTTTGCCTTTAGTTTTCCTATCTTTTAATTCTTATTCAAATAGAATACGTCTGCAGTGACCTTTATATATTCTGTCCTTCCTATTTGTGGAATAGTTTCCTGTATGGTTTAACCCTGGTAGTTTCTATAGTTGCTAACCTTATGAATATAACAAAAGCTACAAGGACTTTTTGAGATGGATTTAAATAATTCACATGAAAATCAGCAAGGAGGGAAAAGATAAGCAAATAGACTTCAGGAAAGCTCAAATAATGGTTAATATACCAAACTGTCATGCATATGTTTATTAAAAAAAGAGCTATGGGAGCCATTTTAGAGTCAGCAAGCCCTTGTTGCTTGAGTAGCAGCTGTGCAGCGGGCCCTATGTCATAGGGGTAGGTAGGGGAGAAGCAAAGCTGAATATGGTCGTGTGTGTACCAGCCAGGAGCAGGTCACACACTCAGAGAAAGGCATGCTGTGAAAGGGATATAAATGTGACAAAACGGAGATAGCAGTTCATTCTGGAAGAAAAAGCAAGAATCAGAGAGAAGGAACATTGGAACTGGGTCTTGAAGATACTTCAGTAGGTAGCTGAGAAAGAACAGCATCGGGGCACAGGAGTTGTGTATTCTGAGAATGGAGAGTGGTTGGCTCCTGCTGGAGAGGGTGTGTAAGTGGGGCGTGTGGGAAGTGAAGCTGGACAGGAGGAGAATGGTTTCACCTAAAGGACTAAGAGATCTGAGGTCTGCACGGGTTCCATGAATCCCTAGGTGTCCATGAGATGGGCTTTGGAGGGAGCAGAGCCCCTGAACTTGTCTGCAGAGAGTTGGTTTATGAGCCTGTGCACATTTCTCTCAGGTGAGAGTGGGTGATTTTCAAAGGGTCTAGGGGCAAAAAAGGGTAAACCCAAAGCAGAAACAAAAAACCCTGCTTTAGGGAAATGGAGAACCACTGAAGGCTTTAGGCAGATGAATGTTGGACTAGGATTGTATAATACTTGAGAAAGATTACTCAGATGAGAAGCTGAAAGATGGGTGAGAATGGGGAAATCTTGGAATAAGGGAGACCAGTGAGGCACTAAGTGCATTGGGCCAGAGGAAAAGACAAGAGCAGGGGCCAGGGCTGTGGCACTGGAAACGGGCTGAGGCCCATGTGGCAACCAACTAAGGGATCGGGGTTAATTTCCAGGTTTCTGAAAAAAAAACTGGTGACTGTTAACTGAGACAAGCAATGCAGGATAAACCTCACATTTGGAGAATGGGGAGTTCATGCGTTCAGTTTGAGCATGTGTCATTTGAAGTTCAGCAGAGTCATTTAGGGTATGAATGTCGTAAGAGATCTGGACTGGACCTAGGGGCAGGTGAGCAGGAAGACAGCCGAGAGCAGGTCCCAAGATCAGCACTCACACAGGTGAGCCGTGGTCAGTAGAAGAAGGGAAGCAGTTAGGTACCTGGAAGAGTTGGAGGGTGGCATCCCTAGGGCCAGTGAGGAGAGCATTGCAAGGAGAGACTGTCAAAGAAAACAGGTAGAATGAGGAACTGTGAAAAGGCTGTTGAATTCAGCACGTAGAACTGATGGTGGCCACAGCCAGCTCGACTTCAGTAGAGCGGCAAGGTAATTACAAAGCAAAGTTAGACTGTCCTGAGAAGTGAGACCGAAGTATGTGAAGACCAGTTGGTTAAAAAACAAATGTTTTGTGGGAAAGGGAAGGAAAGTAGCAGTAAAGAATCTGCGGAGGACGCGGGGTTAAGGAAGAACTCTTTAGGAAGAAACGGAGGAGACTGTGTCCTAGGCACCATGGAAGAGGAGAGAGGAGCAGGCAGCAGAAGGGACTTTGCAGAGCCAGGTCAGAAAGTGAAAGGAGACTTGCGTCCTTGGGTTGAATAGTGAACCTCGGAGAGCTGGAGGAGCACCTCCCCCCTCAGGCTAGACTGCAGTTCATTTGGAGTTGAGGTGGAGGTAGGTAAGGGGTTCATGCTGTTGTTTCTTCCTTCCAGTTCAAGCAGGAGGCCACTTGCATATCCGGGGTTGGCCAAGAAGGCCTGTGCAGCTTGAAAGGGAGAAGTGAATATTTAAAAAGTTGTTTTAGGGACTGAAAAGTGGAGTCAGCTAATCATAAAAGGTGACTGATGGTTAACCTAGAGAGCGCCCCCACCTGGTCAAAACACAAATCATGTGACAGTTTTGTTGAAAGCTTCCTCAGTTCGAGGCAGTATATTAGGTACTGTCACCTAAATGATGGGATTAATCTATGTGCTTATGTGGTTTTATTCAGTGCTATTTACTGGGTGAAGAATTTGAGCATGGACAGTTGTTGCTCCAAGGTTGGGATTGGAGACCCAGGTGTGGCAGGTTGGGAAATTGGTGGATTGGGGTGTTTGTGAGTGTAGGGATGCTGTGATCAGGTGAAGGTCATAGAGCTCTGTTTCTCTAAGCGTGGTTCAGGGATGACCTGTACCAGTATCAGCTGGGATACTTAGCAGACCTCTGAGCCAAACTCCAGACCTACAGCAAAAGCCAAATCAAAACGTTCTTGGTTGCAAACCACAGAATATGCTTTATCTGGTTTAAGAAGAAAAGGAATCGATGAAAAGAAACTAAGGAGCCCAGAGAAAGCCTAGGTGTCCAGAGAGTCAGGGTCAAAGGTTGAGCAGCCAAAACAGGGCCCAGACCACTTTCTGAGGCATCTGCTGCTCCCAAGCCTCCTGCGGGTGCATCTGGTCACATGACTGCTCCTACCTGCTCAACTGGTTTGGAGAGTGGGTTCTAACTTCTTCCTCTGGGAGCAGGACTCAGTGGTGGGCAGTTCAGGCAGCTGAAATGTGTTCAGATAAAGCCAGTGGCCATAACCATGACCCACTGGCAAGGACCAACACAGAAGCCTTGATGGTGGGGCCGAGTGTGCTTTTAAACAAGCACACCTGGGAATTCTTAGGCACATCACCGAAATTAGCAAACCACTTCATAAGGAGGCAGACAGGAAAAATGGGGATATAGTAGAGAGGACTTTCAGTCTCCATGAGATTGAGGAGGGAAGGGAGGGGTGGGAAGGTGAAAGGGAAGGAGGCTTTGATGAGAGGGAGCAGTGTCAGAGTGCTCACACACATATTTTAGCACCTGCTGGAGCCAGAGAGTAGAAATGCAGGTAGGAGGGAAGTAGGGGTGAGACAGGAGTGGACAGCCAGCTTTGCCTTCCTAGTCATTCATTCATTCATCCTGTGTCCAGGCGTTGCCCTTGGCATTGAGGATGTGTGACAAACACGCTATCTTAACGTTTAGAATGCTCAGGTTTGGTTGCTTCAAGAATAGTTAAGTAAGAAATCATGTGTTAAGTTATAAAATTCTAGAAGTTGAGAAGCTTCAGTAAAGCATTTGAGATAGGCAGTGTCTAATGTTGGCTTCAAAGGGGACAGTAGGTGACCAATGGCTGGATGACTCATAACTGTTCAGCCTAGAGCTGTACTCAGGAAGCAGCATAGAGGATGGGGGGAGGGAGTGTCCCATCTTATCACGAAAATTCTTTTCTGGCTTTGAGGAGGAATTCACCCTAAGGACATTTCTAGGAGAAATTCAGATCTTTCTCTGACACTGTCATCAAGAGCTTTGGGCTGTGCACATTTAAAACCCTGAGGGTAAAACAGAGATAAAAGCCGAAGTATCCAGAATTAGACTTTAAATATCAAAAAATAGATATAGGCCCCAAACTAAGTGAAGTAATCGCTTAAACTGTTGATGTATAGAGAAAACAACTCTCTGCCTAGGGATACGCCTTAAATTTTACTTGAAATGTAAGAAAAATGCAAATATAGGTAATTCGTATGTATTGAATATTTTAAGAATTATATTTTAATACAAAAAATAATATCATAAATCATGTCATGTGATACATTGTAACCCACATCACTGTAAGCCTGTCATTTGGACCCACATGTGCCTAACAGACTGCAGGCCCGTTCAGGTCCAGCTTTGCAAAATGGGAGTCATTGTTGCATATCTTGTGAATTCAGCATTAGGAAATTTTAGTATACGTCCTACATAACCAGTGGTGCAACTCAGTTATTCTCACACATGACAGAAGCAGTTTGGCACACGAGACTGAGAGGGAGCTTAATGCCACGTGAGTTCCCGGCTTCTCACCTTGATCCTCCAGGTGTAACTGGTTGCCTCTCCTCCCTTCAGGCACTCAGTTCTCTGGCTTTTTCCTTTCTAGCGCCAGCCTCATGTCAACAGAGTGAAATTCATTATTTGGTAAATTATGTAATTTACATTTGTTTGCTGATTGTTATTACATTACTGGGTAAATGGATTTCAGTCAGTATCTTTATTTTCTTGACCTTTAAATCTCTAAATGGGGAAAAGGAAGCACTTGTTCCCAGTTGAAAATCTCAGATTTAGCACAGGCGGGGAGTGAAGATTGGGAGTTCTCTGTGGAGCTCAGTGGATTCTTTCTCTTCACTTGCCCTTGACATCTCAGCAAGTTTAAGAAGTAAAGGGGGCTGGCCTGGCTGATTGCTTAACTTCTTCAAGTAAAGAAGGCTGTGTCCTCTCCTGACTTCATTTATAGCAGGTGGTTTTCACATGCTTTTATTTATTTATTTATTTATTTATTTATTTATTTTTTTAGAGACCGTGTCTTGGTCTGTCACCCAGGCTGGAGTGCAGTGATGCAATCATATAGCTCACTGTAACCTTGAACTCCTGGGCTCAAGTGATCCTCTCACCTCCAGCTTCCAGAGTAGCTGGAACTACAGATGCCCACCACCACGGCCCTGCTAATTTTTTTTTTTTTTTCATTTTTTCGTAGAGCCAGGGTCTTGCTATGTTGCCCAGGCTGGTCTTGAACTCCTGGGCTCCCAAAGTGCTGGGATTATAGGTGTGAGCTACTGCGCCCGGCTCAAATGCTTTTTCAAAGCAGTGGAGTACTTTCTTGAGTGAAACCTGAAGGGGATACCCAGTACATAAAAGAGATGAAAGTGACCATGTTTGGGACCCAGAGTATTCCGTACCCCAGCCACAGGTTCCCTGAGAGGTTCCTTCCACTGAGGAGAGTTTGGAAACCACATGCCACTAGTTAATCTGTTGAGTGCTTCCCCCTGGCCACTCTTTTCCCTTCCTTTTCCTGTTTACGGAGTCTTCCTAACACCACCACCCTGCCCAGTGGTAATTAGCATTTATTCATCTCTCTCTCTCTCTCTCTGATCACACTTTTCCCTGTTCCCAGTGGTGGCAGTGCCTGTCCTAGGTGGAGGCCTGTTCTCTGCCCTCCACCTGCCCCCAGCACAGTGATGTTGCTGTTACCACTGGTAGGACAACGTCATGCCACTGGGTCATCTTTGGCTTTCAGGCAGCAACATAGTAGGATTTCAGAGCAAGGAGCGAGTAAGCACAAGGGAAAGCTGCTAAGGGACTCTGAGGGGAGGCAGTCAGGAGGAAGGTGAATTTAGGATGCCTCAGACATGGGGGACAGTGGCAGACACAGGAAGCCCTCTCTAGTGAGGAGAAAGATATAAAGCCTGTCTCTTCATTTGCCAGCGCATATGTGTTCGAAGTGGAAATTAAACTGCAAACGACGCTGGAGAAAACTGCTGACAATAATGATGATTATAGCTGTTGAAGCAATAAAGCTGAAAAAAAGACAAAAAAAATTTGGTTTAACAGTGCATGAAGAATACCAACTTCAGTTACTTATGCGAACTGCTTATTATTTAGCCTAATTACTATCATTTTAGCAATCATGCATACTATTAAATGCATCAGATTTATTTGTGTGAAATTTATCTGATTACAGTGCTAGATTCTGTTTTTGTCAGCTGAGTCATGATAGTCATGATACGGAATACTCAGTCAACATGATACTTATGTTGACTGATCAGTCATACATTTGACTTTCCCCTTCTCTGCAAGTTCATAGGTTTCTCTTTCCTTTAAGTGAACCTGACCTTTCTAAGGTTAGCTAGTTTGCGTATCTTGTCACAGGAAAGGGTGGGTGTCTGGTTATAAAAGACCACACATGTTGTCAGTAGAAGGGGCGGACATTAGAAGATTACAGATTTTTTTCCTAGCTTACTCTGGAAAACAGGCATTTGCATTTAAAATATTAATACTTCTCTCGAGCATGCCTCAGTGCTGAGTAGAGACTACGACAGTCCTGCCTGGTTAGGATAAAGTGGACAGGGGAAGAGAGGCCATTGTGAAGACCTTCTAGAATACAGAATAGCAGGAGGAAGGAGGCTTCCTAGAGAGGAACTGAGTGTTTCGGTTTTTTTTTTTTTTTTTTTTTTGTGAAATTGTGGCCACAAGAGGCTCAGAAGACTTGAAATGGAAAACCTCAACATCTGCTGGTTTGTATTTCATTAATATGAGAGGAGGAGGTCAGAGAGAAGAATTTGGCCCGAAGGCATTCCAGAGCAATTTGTACATATTTGGAAGTTAACAGGTGACATTAAAACTGCTATAAGATGATCATAGTTTCATTCTCCTGGCATTTTATATGCCATTCTCGGTGACATTGAAAACATTGAGGATAGCATTGCTTTGAAGGGAATGCTAGTGATCGCGCAGCTGTTTTAATTCTCAGGGGAAGAAGATACTGAGGCTTCCTGACTCTTAGCTCTGTTTTTGACTGTGTTAATGGAAGTGGTTTTCCATTCAAGATTCATTCCTATTTCAAAGTATGGTGTTCATTAGAAAAACTATTAGTAAAAACACCTCCAGTAATATGGTATATTTGTTAATTTGGATGGTGAGTGCCCATTAGACCAGGAACATTTTAGAAGTCCGTGGTGTACGACCAACTTCATAGGCAGGCATCACTATCCTCTCTTACAGAGGAGGAAGCTGAGGCACAGAGAGGTTAAATAATTTCCCCTGGAGACAGAAGCTGGGGTTAAAGCTTCCAGTAAGTCTAACTGCTTATTTAATTCTTAAGTACTGTGCCATCGTGTCTCCTATATTGAAATGTTGAATTGAAAAATAGTTTTAGAATACTTGAATAGTTGTTAAATTGCAACGATATGCTAAGTTATAATGACGTGCAAACATTTTCCAAAGGATATTAAAATATTCAGTATATTACTCAGCAGCAAAAAGTTTTAGAAAAAGAAATAGATTGTCTTTGGCTGATTTGCCAAACATAGTAGAATGACCACATAAATTACCACGAAAAGTAAAAGTAAAAGGGGGTGCTATTAATAATCATGTGGTGATAACAGGAATAAACTGTACTGTCCTGGCAACTATATTATGCTGTCATACTATTGAGTGTTGTTTGTCCTACTAACATCTTTGAGGCAAAAAATATTAAAACCGCTTTTCACATTTTTGACTTATAGGGGGATTCCTCAATGTCAATGTAAGTGAAGTCAGTTTTGATGAAATTCATCAACTCTTCTCCAAGGATTTAGATATTGAGCCAGGAGGTCACTGGAGGCCTAAGGACTGTAAACCCAGGTGGAAGGTGAGGTAAATTCTTTTCATAAGTAATTTGACTATTACTATGCATTTGAGAAAAAATATGCCTTATTCAAAATAGAGTCAAATGCCTTTAAGTATTGATAAAACTAAGACATCAACATTTTTGTATTTAATGCATAGTATTTACAGTTCACATATGATTTCATAGTGTTATTTTGGAGACTGCACATGCACCTCTGCCTATACAAAATATATGCTCATGTGTTCAGTCTCTTGAAATTCCTGGTAATAACTATGTGACTTGAATTTGGCTTGGAAAACAGATTTTTTTTTTTTTTTTTTTTTGGCTCTGTTTGGAGAGAGGCTATAGTTTCTCTGCCTCCCACAGCGTTGCCTCAAGATTAATGACACCTGCGGGCCCACCAGTTTCTGGACCCATGAGAACTCAATGGGAGGATATTCATATCCTGATTTTTCAGTTGGGTCTAGCATTGAGGTTTTTAAGCTCTGTTTCTCAGGGTTTAAGAATTTCTAAAGAGGCTGTTCAGAGGTCACTGCAGGACTTGAAAGGGAGGACTTTGGGCTCTTCACCTGTGTTTCAGAAGGCACAGCACAAGCTTTTGATCTTTTTGATATGTCAGAATTCTGTTTAATGTTTTGTTTGAAAAATGGTAAGGGCGTGGGTCTGCCTCTGCTGCTTTAAAAAGATGGAAAGCTGTGATTTAGACCAGAGTTGCTCTCAGTACTATGAAATTGATTAACAAGTGCGTATTCATGTAATGTTATTTTTAAGAAATAGCCTTTATGTAACACAAACGAAAACTACAATTGATTAAATCAAATGTTCTTTCCTAAATGATTGTGATGTAACCTTGATCTGGAAATAGTTTTTAATTTCTGTCTTAAAATATTAGTATTCTTCTAGAATATTTATATTTTAGTACAAAAAGTCACTGGTAGGAGGAAGAAGTGTATGCTGTTATACTCATGGAAAAGACCCTCTGACTTCATTGACCTTGAACTTTGTGTTTGGGGATGTGTGTTATTTTATGTGTCCCTAATGCAGAGCATGTTGTCTTGTATAAGGTAAGCATGAAACACAATTTTGTTGAATTGAGTTTATCAGACAAATAATGCCTTTTTGGCCTTGTTACAAATGATTAAATAGATGGTCAGCTTTGTCATTGTCTTAAACAAGTTGTAAAGCTACTCAAATGGATTCTAGTAGCAATTTTAGCAAAAGGTTCTATTTTACAATTGCCTTATGCTATTTCCCAGATCAGATTCATTTACTAGGTGAATCTCTTCATAGTTCTTGATTGATTTTCCTCACGTATTTGTATCTATATAAAATGTGGCCCAATTTACGTATATTCCACTTTTTAAAAATGGCTTGGACAAATAATTATTTTTCACCCTTCGGTGGTGAGTGTATATGTTAAATCCTAATGGAAGAAATAGCACACTGAGCCATGAAGGCCATGAGGTAGCATGGAGTTTGATGCTCAGACGTATATAGGATATGGGATACAATGTGCCCCTCAGGTGTGCATTGGGTTGCATACTATTAGTAGTAGAATAATTTTGGGTAGGAAAAATTCAGTATTCTTGTCCTTTTTCCAGTGGTTTGTACCTGATGCATTTTAAATTTTATAGTTTTCTTATCATTTTCTTGGAGACAAAAATATATCACACTGTAGTTCCTACTTAAAAATATTAGTAGACTGAACTCCACTTGAATCAGCAGATAACATTATTGAAAGGAGTTCCTAGGAACAAACTAATTTGGGGATCTAACAATTAGTGTATTTTATTTAGGAACTGTATGATAATGCTACTTTTATTTCAGCTTTTAGCAAACCCTTCTCAATATAGTCTCTAGTTCTGAGTTATGCAACTAAACGTATGAGAGGGATTTTGGAGATTATTCAGATGTGAGCTATACTCATAAATATTATGTAATTATAAACTCACTAAACATTTAATTAAATAAATTCCCCCCTTCCCTTCCCTGCCTGTTTACTAATAATGTTCCCTTTTCATATTGGAACAGAGTCGAGAGAGAGAGAGAAAGAAGAAATAACTAGATTTATGTTAAACATGTGCCATTACCTTGATTCTTAATATTTGAACCCCCTTCCCTTCCCTTCCCTTCCCTTCCCTTCCCTTCCCTTCCCTTCCCTTCCCTTCTTTCTTTCTTTCTTTCTTTTTTTTTTTTTTTTTGGAAACAGGGTCTGTCACTTGGGCTTAGAAGGTCGTGGTGTCATCTTAGCTTACTGCAACCTCAAACTCCTGGGATAAAGCAATTCTCCTGCCTCAACCTCCCAAGTAGCTAGGACTGCAGGCATGTGCACCACCATGCCCAGCTGATTTTTCTATTTTTTGTAGAGAATGGGGGTCTTGCTCTTGCTCAGGCTGGTCTCAAACTCCCGACCTTAAGCAGGAGTTTGCTTAAGGCCTCAGCCTCACAGAGTGCTAGGATTATAGGCATGAGCCACTGCACCTGGCCTCCTCCTCTTTTTAATTAAAAAAAAAATGTATATACCAACCAAGTGAATTGATGGCCAATTACTTAGAATTGAGATCTTTCAAAACTAGCGATTTAAGCAATTCCTAGGTATTCCTGAATGCTGCAGGTTTGAGTGGAAGATTTCAGCACAGGTTGGGCACCTTATAGAGGCAAGCTTAAGGGAGGTTGGAAGAGGAATATGGTGATGCTTTTCAGGTAATTAAAAATGAAGTGTTTACCTGTGACATTGCCTTTCCATTTAGAGTTTAGGTGGTAGAGGGCTTGAACAATTTTGGCCTACCCTCCAGGCTTAAAAACCAGACAGCTGTTTGATGTTATCTACTCAGAGGCCTGGAGTTCCATTTCTTGTCCAAGGTCCTCAAAGATGGGTCTCAGCTACTTATTTCGGAACTACCTGGGGTGTTTGGTAAAAATGCAGATGCTTGACTTGGTCCTCGGACATTCTGTCGGTGGAAGAGGACTTGCATTGTTTTATCAAGTGATTCCAGTTTGAGAATTGCTCCTACGCGTAGGCACTGGAAATGAGGAAGAGGAAGAGGGAACTAAAAACACTAAAGGAGAATGAAGGCTTGGTAGCTTCTACTGCCTTTTGTCTTAGTCAGTGGCAAATAGCTAGATTCACCTTACAGTAACCCAAGTCCAAAGCCATGTCATTTAGGGACACTGTAGCTAGTGGTATGCTTGAAGTTTGAAAATGGAACAAAAACTTGGTGGGAGAAATTGATGTGGTAAACATTTTTCTTGATGCTTTCCTCATGGTGTGTATTGGAGGAAATAAGCAAGGAAAAAAGGTGCATGAATTCAGTAAGATTAGTGGTTTTAAAGTGGGAGCAAACTGAATGGGATAATTTTGCTTGAGCAAGATGGGGCGAGGAGAGATTCAGGAAGATGAAGTGTTGTTTTCTCGGAAGATAATGAGCAGATGTTCTCTGTCTCCTCTGGAGATGTATCGACAAGGGAGTGGCTTCAACAGCAAATTAGGGCAGATAGAAGAAAGAATGTCCTGAAACAAAGACTATTAAAACTCAAAATAAATGATCACAGAACACTGAGATCTCTTTTTCTAGATAATAAACTGTGAACTATTGAGAATGTTGTTCCACAGCCACGAGAAAGAACATGCCAAATGAATTTTTAAGATATTGTTTAGCTTTATTTTAATAAAAACGTTGCTTTAGGCATATCATTCACAGTCTTTGATAACTGTCTCATTAAAATTTGGACATTTATTTGCTATTAAAATGTCACTTTAGCTTATGTGACATTGACAAGACACTGGTAATTTCTTTCTTTTATATCATTTTCAGTTTCCTTATAAGACTAAAATGAAACCTTATATGTTCAACTCATCACTTGGCCTAATTTAATTAATATGGACTGTCTTTAATATGGACTAAAGCCATTTAATAACTTCTTCCTTTAAATGTCTATAATTCGCCTTAACTACTTTTGCAGTCTATTTATGTTATGTCATAAGCAGCCAACTTGTGGCCAAATGCAAAACCAGGCTAGAAGGTATCACACTGATGCCCTTCACATAAGGTCAGCAGTAGGGATATGTCCTCACCATCTGACTCCTTTTTCTCCTTTTACTTTTCATGGCAGTTTCTGATCCTAAGAGTAAACGTAGGGGCCTCTGAGCTGGTTTGGCAGTGGGTTGATTTGGGAGTGCCTTGACTATGCCAGCCATTGGTATTGAAGCCCGTCGGAAGGGAGTCCCCAGCACCCTTGAGAGCAGGAAGGGAGTCTTGGATGTGGGGTTAGTGTTGCTGCGGCAGCCTCGTGGTCCTCTCCAATCTACTCTCCATACTGCCACCAAAGTAGTCCTTGCAGTTGCCAAATCTGATTTATTTCTCCTTTAAACAATTGCCCATGGTGTTCATAGGTTAAAGACCACAATCCTTAGAATAGCCTTCAGAGCCCACTTACACCTCCCAGTTTCACAAGACCACAAACAAGCAGCATGAAGGGAAGCGCATGTCTGTGTTTGCTCGCTGTTGTAACTCTGGTGAGAAAATTCAGAACAGTGTGACTTTAAAGCCATCAGACGTTTCCAAGGATCAGTTTTTATCTTTACCTCTAGGATTTGCCACTGCATTTATTTACACGTGTGACTATTTTGTTTTAAAGGTGGCAGTTCTCATTCCTTTCCGTAATCGCCATGAACATCTCCCAATTTTTTTCTTGCACCTGATTCCAATGCTCCAGAAACAGCGACTAGAATTTGCCTTTTATGTCATTGAACAGGTAAGGATGTTTTTCAAAATGGTCACCAAGTATTCTAGAACCTAAACTCTTAGATATGGTTTGATTAAAAATGTTTGGCTTAAGATTAAGCAGGTAACTCAAATCCTTGTTTTTATAGTTGAATAAAGTTAGATTTTTAGATTGAGCTTGTATTTTTTTTCCCTTGTAATAATGTAATTTTCTTGTACTAATTGTAATTTGGTCAAGAGGGTTGATCAGCAATTATATTCAACTTTAGTATGATAGGCTTGATATATTTAAATTACATTCTAAACATTGAATTGTCAAAGTATGATTTTTTAAAATAACTATATAGCTGATTTTATCTTATAGAATTAAATATTACTTTGACTTGTAGTGCTCATTTTTTTGCTTTCATTAGGCTTATGATCTTTGTTTATTCTTGAAAACCTCTATAAAGTTTAATCTAATTGAGAAACTGGTTATTTTGTTAATTCAGGGTATTTGGGAGTGTTTAGACTCATGTACTGCCATCTGGACTCATACTTGGTGTACTTTGGAGTACAACTCAAAGTCCTATTCTAGATTATACTGAAGCACCCCAGAATTACCTCATTTATATTCACAGTGTTTAGTTTTGAAAGAGAATTTTAGTTTATGACCCATGAATTTAAGTACAGAAAGTGAAGGATAAGATTTTTTTTCTTTTTTTTTAAACACAACAGCAAAGCATAGGTAATTCTTGATTGCAGATTTCTTTGTACTAGGGGGTAGTTGCTGGCTATTCCTGAGAATCAATATTGGGTCAACTTCATTAGGTAATCAGAGGCACCTGAATGAGAGCTGGGTAGTAATCCTAAAAAAAAAAGTTGTGTACAGTGAACATTTGCTGTCATGTTTTCATAGTTTTTCATTTTCAAAGTCATCTCTCTCGGTAGAGGAATTTTGTTTTTGTTGTAGCCTCACGTATGTATTTTGCTAGCCTTACTGAGCCTGACATTAGTAATGAGGATACTGGCCTTTCCAGGATATAGACCAGGCTCTGTAGCTGGTAAGTAAACATACATCTAATGAACTGACAGGTCAGGAAAAACAGAGCACTAAACTGTGTCATGTCCAGGATCTCTTTCAAATCTGAGATGCTGTGATTCTTTTAGAAATAGAGATAACCAATAAGAGAATAGAACTAAAAATATAGGCAAAGCAAAAAAAAAAAGTTCATTTGTTTCTGAAGAGATATTATGAAAGCTGAGTAAATCATAATTCTTCAACATAGTCTATTCAAATAGAGTTGAAATGACCCTGACTTTTTGTAGTCTGTCTTTGTAAAGTGTAACTGTAAAGAATCTTTTCTACATTCTTTTTAAGCATGGATAAAGTGATATTTCAGAAACCAAAAATGTGTGATAACATTACAAGACCGGATCTCCATGCCCCAACTTACACCACTCTTAGTATTGTCACCTTGTATTTGACATTAAAATGTGTGATACATGGTAGTTTTATATTAACGTACACTGACCTTTCCAATTGCTTCGCGTCATTGCCAGTACTTGGTATGGTCAGTCTTTTTAATTTTAGCCATTTTAGTGGGTTTTTAAGGGATGGTATCTTATAGCAATTTTAATTTTTATTTTCCTTTTGGTGTGTCAAAAGCTGCCTCGCCTCAGGAGGGCATCTCAAAGATCAGTGGCAGCTGCTTTCCAAGGTGACGCTGCAGTCTCAAACCTGTGGTTTTCACCTGCTTTGTACGACAAAGCAGGTTTGCAGGAAGCCACGGGATGAGAGCTGATCAAAGAGTGCCAGCCTGACAGACAGACACACCTGTGGATAAAAGCAGTTAGCCCAAGAGACAGTTCCTGCTTGACTCCTGACTACCTGTCTCCATCCACAATAACTAGATAAAGAAATATGGAGCCACTATATCTCTGTTTAACCCTTCTGTTAAGTGATAGCTTTATCTTAGAACTTAGAAGTTTGTCTTTGAAAGATTTTGTAACCATTTGCTCACGTAGATAGAGTTAATTAAGGGATCTATAGAAGCCTTTTGGGAGACTTTTAACCTGAAATGAACTACCTGTTATGTAAATCTGTTACCCCTGGCAACAGATCACTGTACCCATAAATACTGATGTGAAACTTCACTCATGGCCTCACAGCTCACAGGAATGCTGTGGGGTCTCCCGATGTCCCCCCCTTTCATAAATTTATGTTTCATAAAACTGTACTTTCATCTCTGTGTATTCTTTCATTTCTATATTCTATTATTTTCTATTTTCTATTATCTCCTTATCCTTTGGGACGACCCCTGCCTAAGGGACCCGATTTTTTGTTGGGAGCGTAGCTAACTCCATGCAATAGGAAGGTTGTATTCTTTTTTTTTTTTTTGATACAGTGTGTTCTGTTGCCTGGGCTAGAGTGCTGTGGTGTCAGCCTAACTCACAGCAACCTCAAACTCCTGGGCTCAAGCAATCTTCTTGCCTCAGCCTCCTGAGTACCTAGGACTACAGGCACATGCCACCACGCCTGGCTAATTTTTCTATTTTTAGTAGAGACGGGGTCTTGCTCTTGCTCGGGCTGGTCTTGAACTTCTGACTTCAAGCGATCCTCCTGGCTTGGCCTCCCAGAGTGCTAGGATTACAGGCATAAGCCACCTTGCCTGGCCCAACAGAAATATTATATAAATGTGATGATGTACCAATAGACTAGATGATAATAATGTTTTCTTCTATGTTAGCAAAGTATAAAATAATACAGTAAGTAAATTTAAATAGTATATTGGAAAATCCTAAAGTATGTTTATTACTTGTCTATTTGATTTGGGTATAATTATTATTATTTGACCACGATGCATGAAGTTAGAAAAATACAGAAAAAGTCAGATGACAAAGCGTGAGTACATTTCTGTTTTTCCTCTCTGGGCTTGCTCTGTGAAGACTGGCACACAACCTTTTAACCGTGCGATGCTCTTCAACGTGGGCTTCAAAGAGGCCATGAAAGACAGTGTCTGGGACTGCGTCATCTTTCATGATGTGGATCATCTCCCTGAAAACGACCGTAACTATTACGGATGTGGAGAAATGCCACGTCATTTTGCAGCAAAGCTGGATAAATACATGTATATGTAAGTAGTGGGCACCATTCCTGAAATCATATGACATATTTGCACAATCATAGCATTGAATTGGTAGTAGTATTATATGCCTAAATCTGAGAGAGCTCTAGAGCCTCAAGAATACCATCTTCAACTTCAACCCATCTTCCTAGAGAGCTGGGATGCAGTGTGGCTTGTCATCCTTCTGGGCACTTCATTACACACAGGTTTGAGTGTGGTGTGGTGGAAAAGAGAGCATGGTTTCTGCAGTCAGGCACATGCGGATTTAAATTTGGGTTCTCATACTTACAGGACTTGGTTGGTTACTTGTATGTCTGAAGGCTGGTTTCCTTCTTCACTGGAATAATAGAGTCCATTGACAGGCTTGCTGTGAGGTCATGTATGCCCCGGGCCTGCAGTGTGGTAGGTGCGAGACTCATGTTGGCTCCTTCCGTCCCTCTAGTGATGGTTCAGGGCCAGGAAGCCCTCTCTTCTGCTGTGTATCTTCCTAAACTATGCATTCTTGAGCTGTCCATTAATAATAAATCTTTTCATTCTCCAATTGGAGATATTTTAAAATGTAAACAGTCATCAGAGCCGAGATAGTAACTTAAGTTGACATGAAAAATGCAGGTCAGATCTGGGAAAGAGATCCCAGTTTTCATTGGCTAATGGAAGAGAGAGCAAGAAGAGAAAACTGTTTTGTTGTCTGGGACAGAAAGATGGTGCCCATGTCACAGTTTTGCCTGGTGCTGCCCTGCAAAGCAGAGAGAGACAAAAAGTCTCAAGGTCATGAGCAAAAGAATCAGCATTAAAACAGGAAAAAAAGAAAAGAATGCTTTTTTTTTAATCTCGCTAATCATTGTCATCATTAGAAAACCTTTTTCTTTTGATCTGCGTATCTGTACTCCACGTCTGGGGTTACCTTGGAGGAAGCCATCAAGGTTCATGATCTGGTTCTTAACCCCTCTAGAAACTTGGCTTCGGTCAGCCTACTAGAGTCAAATTAGGTCCAGAGATGGGGGAGGTGGAGAGGCAGGAACATTTCAGGGCATGGGAATTTATTCAGGACCATAGGTCTAGGAGTGCTACCTCAACGTAAGAAAACCAGTCTATATCTAGACTAACAACTAAGATAATTAAAAGTCTAGTTTAGAAACATTGTATGGTGTGACAAATTCCTTAGACGATGAGTTAGAGAAGCGTAAGGAAAATAAAATCCAAATTAAAAATACAGTAATTTCTCTAAATATTAGTACATTAAAAATAAATATGTTTGTAAATATCCATGAGTATTTTGGGAGTATAATCCTAACAGATAAGATCATTGTGGGAATAGGCAGCTAGTCATTTCAAACTTAAATGCTAAGAGTTGTCCTTTGTAGTTTATATTTATCCTGCTCTATATAATAAATAATGCATTTATAATTAAAAATGTTTTAAATGTTATTAGTTTAGCAACATTTGACATACATTGACAGTTACTGATGTATTTAATTAAGTTTACTTTTGTGAAAATATACAAATTTTGAACACTGGGTTTTGAGTTTTGAGTCTTCTTTATATATTAAATATTAAATTTCAGTTACCACAAATGTTTTACTATGTGGGTGACGTGACACATTTACATATACTGTTTCAGTAGAATATAAAAATGTTTTGTTTCTTGGTGTACTTTCCATTTTCCAGAATACTATTTAATTAACATAATTGTTTATATGGGAAACAGGGATATGTTTTGCAAAGCACTTGAAAGAAAACTGATTTCACAAGGCAAACTAATGATTTCATTCTTAGAATGCTATATCCTGCTTTCTTTTTTAGTCTTCCATATAAAGAGTTTTTTGGTGGTGTAAGTGGACTGACAGTGGAACAATTTAGAAAGATCAATGGTTTTCCTAATGCCTTCTGGGGATGGGGAGGAGAAGATGATGACCTTTGGAACAGGTATGTTGAGGTACAAATTGCTTAATAATAGAATTTTTATAAATCTTATTTCTATTTGGTAAATCTTAGTCCTTGTCTATTCGAAGAAAGCATTCTTTGGGATGGGAAGTTTTTGAGGTTTCTAAATCCTATTTGTATTTCTCTTTTTTTTTTCCATTAAGACTGCTTTCTGAAATTATTGGCAACATAGAGGTTAAAGCATTCTTTTACACTTTAAAATTGAACCCACATAATCCATTTATATGTGAGATTTTTTTTTTTTGAGACAGAGTCTTGCTCTGTTGCATGGGCTAGAGTGCCGTGGCGTCAGCCTAGCTCACAGCAACCTCAAACTCCTGGGCTCAAGCAATCCTTCTGCCTCAGCCTCCCAAGTAGCTGGGACTACAGCCATGTGCCACCATGCCTGGCTAATTTTTTTCTATATATTTTTTTAGCTGTCCAGATAATTTCTTTCTATTTTTAGTAGAGACGGGGTCTCGCTCTTGCTCAGGCTGGTCTCAAACTCCTGAGCTCAAGCAATCCTCCCACCTTGGCCTCCCAGAGTGCTAAGATTACAGGCGTGAGCCACCGTGCCTGGCCTATATATGAGATGTTATTTCTTTATATTTTCATTTCCATATGTTGTGTTGTAGAGTTCATTATGCTGGATATAACGTAACCAGACCAGAGGGAGACATAGGAAAATACAAGTCTATTCCTCATCACCATCGAGGTGAAGTCCAGTTTTTAGGACGGTAAGTTTAATATCATCTTCAGATACCAAGGCTTCAGAGCTGTTTAATATGTGAAAGAGAAATAAAACTGTATTGCACCCAAAAATATCTGCTGAAGGGAATTTTCATTATGCAAGGAAAGCATTTTTTGCTGAAGAGAATCTTCTTTATGGAAGGGAAGCACTTTTTTGGTGTTTGTTTTGAAGAGATGGCACATATACACACATATATTTATATTAAAGAACCCAGTTAACTATTTATTTGGAAAGTGTTTCCTTAATATAAAACATAACACACTATTTCTTAAGGGTGTCTAAGTTGTAATGGTGCAAAATAATTTTTTCAGGTGGCATTTTTTGACTAATAAAATTGCTAATTTAGAATAATGGTTTAGACATTTCTGGTTATACACAAGAACCAGAAATTATAAAGAGCTTTAAATGCTTTAATTAGAAGATGACCTTGAGCATATTCCTCATCAATTTTCCTTTTGATTATGTTTCTCTTTTTTGTTTTTTTCCTCTAACACTATAGGTATAAATTACTAAGGTATTCTAAAGAACGTCAGTACATCGATGGGTTGAACAATTTAATATATAGGCCAAAAATACTGGTTGATAGGTTGTATACAAATATATCTGTAAACCTCATGCCAGAGTTAGCTCCAATTGAAGACTATTAAAAGAAGTAGCTCTCATGGCAAGATAGACCACCATGCTGGATCATAAACTTGGAGTGCACTCTTAACGGAGGTCAGTGATTGGATGTGTCGCAGTGCCCTGTTCTCTGAGAAGAAGAGCCAGCAGTCCTCAATGTTTACAGCGTGGGACTATGTCCAATCACCCTTCTTCCACCCATCCTCTCTGCTTTGAGACACACTCCATGGCGAGCACTGCAGAAACTGGAAGCCATTGCTGAAGATTTGGAAGTTGAGAGCTCCCTACAAAGAGAAAATTTTTATACTAAAATCTATAATTTAATTCAAGAGAATGCTTTTATTTCCGTTTAGACATATTTTGTACATATGTGATATAAATTAAGGTGTTCAAGTTGTTGAAAAATAAGATGTGTTGCAGTTTTGCATGTCATTGGTTATGCCTTTATTGGACTTTTATAGACATTTTTTTATTTGCATGGGAAAAAACACTGTAAACTTATATCACTAAACAAAGATTAACCCTTGTGTGAAATGAAGGAACTGTCAATAATTGACAGCCAGCTAATACAGTAAACTGTTATACTAGTTTTGAGCTTTAGAACTCTGCCTTTCGTGTGGAAGAAGTCACAGCTTTCTTAGGGTTTTAAAGGGAAAGAAGAAAGGACTTAAACAGCTTTTCTTCCTGCCAGGATTACCTGTTTTTTTCCTTGCTTGCAGCCTCATCAGATTTTGCTATAAATCACAACCATATTGTTTATGCATATTGCATGAGTATTACCAAGAAAATCTTAAAAGTTGTGATGTGACATGATATAAAGGACCTCTTTATGCTAAATGTCTTTCATGTACCTCTGGTGTAAGTGTCAGGGATTTTGGGCCTCAAAAAATGTTCCCAAGGTTGTGCGTTTATATGCTGTATTTTTTTTAAATTCACAATCAACAGCACTTTTATTATTTCCAGTTCAAAAGAGCCAAAAAAAGTATCTTCATTTAAAAAGAAATCAAGTCAGTTTTTTTTAAAAAGAATGATCTATGGAAAACCCAGTAGTGCTTATAATATACAAATGAATTATACTATTAGATAAGAAATTAAATGTTCTATTTTTATGAAGATAAATGCTTAGTAGATAAAAACAAATTTTAAGTTTAATTCTCAGACATAGAATTTCACTTTGGGAAGGGACCCTTAAATGTCAACCAGTTTCATTCAAACTATATTTTTTTCACTTTTAAGAAATTACATCTCTGGTGTTAATTATTAAAATTTCCTCATTAAAAGTATAATTAGTAGAATTATCTTAAAATACCTTATCAGTTGTTTAAGTGCACTGATATTATGACACTTCTGTGAAAACAGGTCATACTACCTGATGTCAAGTACATTTATCTTAAATGAAGTTTTCCACAGCCAAACCAAACAATATTCTTACTTTGAAAATTATCAATTATAAAAGATTCCTTAAAATATCTTAAGATATTTTTACAAACTTAAAAAAACTGTATATCTATAAAGTGAATCTTCAACATGAAGAACGATAGGAAGCTATATATGAGAGATGTTTAAATAACATATGCCTCATGGATTGTTCACCTAAAATAGAAATATGGTCATTTATCTCAGGTTGTAAGTTTGATATTGATATTGAAGTCATTTTTTATGGCAATATTGATAATACAAATGACCACAAACCAAATCATAAAATAATTGAAATTCTTATGCTTTGAGAAAACTGATAGCCTCTCTGTTATGATACCAAACAGAATTTTTCCATATTTATTTCTTAGAAATATTTCCAAAATATTTATCTGTCATTTTTTTTTGTGGTACTCAAAATAAGGAAAAATCAAACCTTCTGAAAATTAAGATATTTGTACTTAATTTGTGTATCTGTTCATTTTCTGTCTCTCATACCAATGTAGTTTTTTAAGTTGATGAAAAAAGATTGGGAATGTTAACATTTGTTGATCACTAACAAGGTAGTAGAGGCATAGGAGCATAATTAACCCGATAATACTTAAAATGTTTTAGTGGTGGGGCAAAATTAGGGCTGTTTTTGAGTCTTGTTATAAGGGAAACCTTTTTCTCTTTTTAATGTGGAGCTGTCTGCATTTGGTATTTTTTCATTTAGATGTACATTTTACAGTTTCAAGAAAACTCAGTACTGCTAGCCTTATTTTCTTGAGTTATGTCTGACATTAATTTTTGTTTTAGGAATAAGATGCAAACATTTTGCTTTTTTTCAGTTTTGAATATAATATGTTATCCTGTGAAAATCACCTCACTAGTCTGCTTTTTTGTTTGGTTTTGTTTTGCTTTTTAAGTATAAACCTAAAATTATTTTCACCTATAAACAGTGACCTTTACTATGTTCCCATAAGAGTGACAGAGCTTTGCCCAGTTGTCTTCATTGTATGACAATAAATCTGTTCCATAAAGATTAACAAATACATTGCCAATACAAACTATTTTCTTTATAGTATTCTTGGTGGATTTATTAATGAACATGTGTTGATTGCCTGTTCCAGATCAGGTGCAATGCTAAGTATGTATATGGAAAGAGCATTATTTCATTTCTAAACAAATCAAGTCAAGCAAATTGAAACCTTTCTAAAATTATGAGGACATTTTCTGATAACTTATCTGTTGTATTTCTTAGTCTCAAAGTCAAGAAACCTATATATGTGGACCTAGAGCTATTAGGAGTTCCCTATGGCCCTACTGGGAAAATTATATAGTGCCTTTCAACTAGAGAAAGAAGTAATGATTAATGGGCCTGTTTGTAGAAAAGAAAATAGGAAAAGTACATACATTTGCTGTAACATTAAGTCTAACTCTCAGTGGAGATAGTCATTCTTTGCCAAAACTCGGGTTTAATGAGTATTTTTTTAAATCCAAATTTTTAGTTTGTATTTTGTGAAAAGGTGTTCAGTAAGAAAACCTTATTTATAATATTATATAAATTCAAAATCGTGTATTAAAAACTTGCCTATACTCCTTTCCTAGCCAAGATATTAATATCCATTTTAAAACAAAATTGAAAAGTATCTAATACATACATATTCTCCTGCTGGAGGCTCCCTAAAAGTGAAAGCAGACTTTGTATCCTTTTATTTGGCCTTTGCTTGTCTCTGTTATATTTCTTTATATATTTTCAAGATGAATAGTACTCTAGATTTATTGCCTTGGCCTTGCAAGTATGCCAATTGAGAGAACTAAAATGATCATTGTGTTTATCAGAAGGAGGAAGTGTACTTAAGATTATTTTATTTATTAAGTTATGAAAGGCTTCTACATTAAATGCACTGAAATAAGTGCTACTAATTTCTTGTACTTTCATTTTTTTTTTTTTTTTTGCTTCTCATGGAAATGTTTGTACTTTTTTATCATTGTCTTTTATGAAATATAATGTTCTAAAGACCTTGTGTGAAGATGTAATTATTTTCTCTCAGGAACTTTTTTGGGTTACTTGTTCCCCCTTTTTTTAATTGTTATC
>CM052443.1:31084859-31154858 GCA_028533085.1 Varecia variegata
ACATTTTTTATTAAATTAGACAGGATCATATTGTTTTTGAAATTTTTATTCTATTTTCATAATAAAACACCATGGCTTCAAGGAAAAGTTTTTTTTCCTAGTGTGTGCAATGTTTTAATTATATATATGTATATATTGTTTGCACTATCTTTAAACACATGGATTTAAGATTATGGATATATTCTGGATCAGAATTGTTTTGTTTAGAGGAGGCTGCTCTTAGGTGCATATACTGTATTGCTCTTAATTTAAGTGACATCAGAAAAAAGTGATTCATCACTTTACTACAATTAAAAGAAAAATATACGATTTGAAAAATAAAACTTGCGTTCTTCTCAACACATTCCTATATCATATTTTGGTGGATTTGAATACCATTGCTAATTTAGTCTTACCAATTGTATCAGTTTGTGCTCTGAAAGATCTCGAGTTATCAGACAATACTAATCTTCAAGAAGTTTACATCTCTGCATGTAAAATGATGTCGTGGAAACACCTGAAGAAACTTATGCTATCAAATGAGGTGTTCATTTGTGTCCTCTGCAAACATTGGTTTTCTATTTCACTAATGTAATGTTAGGTTATGTGAGCATTGCTGTAGGAGCAGCTTTTCTCTAGCACATATTTCCCAGCTGTAAACATACAATACTTCAGAAGGGTAGTTGAGATGATTGTTCTTCTGCAATGGACCGTAAGGATTTGCTTCAAGATTTTGCTTAAGGAGGGCTCTGTGGAAGGTGGGGGTTATGAGCAAATACTCTGGAATCAGACTGATCTGAGTTTGAATTCAGGGGTCCCCTAGCATTATCTGTGAAACATTAGCAAAATGTCTAACCTCTGTGGTCCTCAGTTTCCTGATCTCTCAATTGAGGATGATAGTAACTACCCAAGCATCACTGAAATGATCACACTAACCCTAACAGAGCACATGGAGCACTTACACAGTGCCTGACAAACTGAACTAATGTTAGCTTGTACTGTCAGTTTTTCAGCTTTAGTTTAACAAGCTTTTCTTCTATGCAAATTGTCTTGGATCACATTTAAAGAATGATGCATTTAATTCTGCTAGGAAATGAAGTCAGTGATTACCCTATACATGATAATATATATAAACAATTAGTAAAACTGGCAAAAGTGCACAATTGAAATTTGTCAGGGGTAGTCATGAGAAGAAATGTAGCAATTAGGAATTAGAGTCCCCTTCCTCAGAGGACAGTGTGATTTCAAGTAGACAACATGGAAAGCACCGATTGCAGTACGTATCAGTAGCTGATGGAAGGCATTCAGTAACTCAGTTTCACACCCCAAGAAGTCAAATGTCCTCTGTGTGCCTGAGCTCCTGCTTGCTCTCTCCTATCTTGGCTTTGAGTTTGGCTTTTCACCTATCCTCTTCTCAGTTTCCTTGGAAGACCCTTTTTCCTCTGCCTTCCATTTTCCCTCCCTCCTCTCTTTGGATCAACACTCACTTTCTAACAGCGTCCAGTAGGATGTTCTCCGATGGTGAAGGTGTTCCACATCCGTGCTGTCTGATGTAGTAGTCACTAGCTACATATGACTCTGAAGAACTTGAAATGTGACTTGTGAAGGGAACCAGATTTGTTTCTTTTTGAATTTTAATGAAATAATCAAATGCAGCAGGTGATCTCTTGTACTTCCAAAGCTTTAGCTACATGGACCCCCTAGATATGTGCAGGAAACTCCCAAGCCCTTATCTCCAGCTCAGAATTATTCTTAGCACCTGACCCATATTATCAATTTATTGGTCATCCCCACCTGTTTGTTCACAGAAACTTAAAACTTACAGGTCCTTAGCTGCATTTATCAAACCCCCCTTCAAACCCTAGTCTTCCTTCTGTATTCCCATCCACTTAGTAACGCAAGGGACAAATCTATGAGTCATGCTCCCTTTTTCTCCTCTGCGCAGTCACGGTTAACTCCACCTCCTAATTCTCTCTCCAATCCTTCTGGTCTTTTGTTTCCTCAACAACTGCCCAGATTCTTCCCAGTCTTTTCTTTCTTTTTCCCTTTCTTCCTTCCTTCCTTTCTTTTCCTCTTTCTTTCTTCCTTCCTCTCTCTCTTTCTCTCTCTCTTCCTTCCTTCCTTCCTTGCCTTTCTTGCCTTCCTTTCTTTTCTTTCTTTCCTTTTTTTTTTTTTTAGAGAGAGACAGAGTCTGACTACATTGCCCAAGCTGAACTCAAACTCCTGGGCTCAAGCGATCTTCCCATTTCAGTTAATTTTTTCTTACTGCAAGATTATATCTTCTTTGAATCCATCTTCCAGAAATTGTGTCTTTTCTGAAATACTATGCTTAAGATCTTCCAGTGGCTGCCTATTGTCTATGGATAAGGTCCAACCAAGTATCTGATTCTATGCCAGGCCCTTCATGCTCTGACTTCTGTTTGCCTCTCCAGGATGACACCTCACCTTTTGTTCATGTTCTAGACTTTTCATCCCCAAGCCACCTGTGCACTGCTCACAGTGGCCTGGATCATGCCCCTTGCCTTTGCACACCATCTTTTCTACCTTACCTACCAGGGGATCTATTAATATGCCATAGCTCTTATGACTCACTTAATAAGCTCCTCTGGAAGACTTCCCTGACCAACCCAAGTAAAATTTGCCTCTCCCTTTCTTGTACCCCTGCCCTACAGTATATAAACCGTATTAATATGCACCACTGCATTTATTTGATTAACAAATTTTCTTTTCTTTCAAAGACTGTAAACTTTCTGAGAGTAGCAATTAGTCTTTTTTTTTTTTCTTTGTACTCCTAGCATTTAGCACAGTGTTCAATGAATAAATGATTCTGTCAAGGGAACCCTGTTTGCCAGCTAATAGGGACGACCTTCACAGCATTCTTCATTACTGCCCCATTAGTACAGGTACCTCGTACCTACTGGATTGTGTTAAGTAGGATCAGTGCCTTAATTGGAACTACCAAGCGCCATCGTCAAAATGCGTGACTCGCCTACAAATGTATCTTTTTTATTTGGCATATTTTTAAAATTTAAAAATATTTACCACGTTTAAAAATTAATAGAATTGAGTAAGAAAAATAGCAAAGAATTCACTGCAAGTTAATTTTTATTAAATTGAAAAAAATCAAACAAAAGTGAAGTCGTGCTTCCCACAAAATAAACAGTGTTCACAACACTAATATTTTGATCGTCTTCGAGAGCAGATGCTGAAAACACCTGTTTGGCACTTCAAAGAATTTATGCCTGGAACATAATTTCCATCCCAGGAAAATTTCCAAGGATTATTCTATGGTTCTTTACACAGTGCCCCTCCCTTGTCCCCTCCATCGCCTGCTCTTCTTTCTCTTTTCTTCTCTTCACCGCCATCTTTGTTAGGATCAAGAAAAATCATGACGGCTATTAATTTCCCTAGAGGCTTCATGAAGCCTCTGCTCTGCTTTTGTTCCAGCAGAGCAGGGTCACTATGGTAACCAGATTTCCCCTTCATTGTACCCTTATCCGTTGACCTTGATATAAATGTCCTTTTGCATAGGGTGATTATACAGTGTTTTAGGCTGTCTAGCAACTCTGGCAGCCTTGCCTTTAGCCTCTCCAACCCCAGGAATTTTTTGGCATTTGTTAATATTAACGCCCACTATATCTCAGGCACTGTGCTTAGGTGCTGGGGCATTCGGGGGCTTGAGATGCAGTTCTCCCTACTCCCCACCCCCTGGAGCCCACAGCCAAAAAGGGAGATGCTTGCCCAGGGCTTCTCAAAAGGGCCAACCCCCTCTTCCCTCTAAATATTTTATAACCTATTTGGAAACCCAATAAAAAAAATGAGCAAATGCCTTGGACAGGTCAAATAAAAAGAAGGGAAGTTCCCAGAGTTCCACTTGAGGCTGCGTGCAGGAGAGGGTGTGGGAATCGGGTCCCCACAGCACTGCAGGGCCGGGCAGGGAGAGGTGTGGCTTCTTTCCAGGGGCGCCTCCGGAGAACAGACCGGTGTGGTTAAAAGGGCCACTCCTTTCTAGATTCTTATGTTACAGAGAACACGCTTTTCTTGGAAGCTTTTTAAAAAACATTTTTATTGGCATTTCTGGGGTGCAGACATTTCTAGCACCCAGGCTGGGATATTGAAGAGGCTCACGGAACTCACAGCTGGGCTGTTCCTTAAGTCCCGGTGACCCTAGTCAGTTTGGCATCTTCACCTTTTTCAGAGTCTTCTGGTAGGTTACTCATGTTTTGTTCTTTTGTTTTTGTTTTTGTTTTCTTTTTGTCATTAGTGGGAGGAGTAAATGGAATTTGCTCCACCTTATCCAACTCACATAAAAGTGTAACATAACAAGAAAGGTAAGGGACTGTTCTGTATCCTGACTGGACTAATGTTAATATCAGGGCTGTGACATCATACTGTAATTTTAGAAGCTGTTACCATGGGGAGGAGGATAACGGTGGGTAAAGTGTGCACAGGGGTCTCTCTGAATTGTTTCTTACAGCTGCATGTGAATCTACAATCATCTGAAAATTAAAAATTTAATTAAAAAAGAGGTAAATGTCTTATATGACAGATGATCAACTCCACTCACAATAAGAGAGATGCAGATTGAAATTACTCATAAGTATCAATTCTGACCTGTTAGCAAAAATCCAAATGTTTCACAAACACTGTTGGGTAGGCTGTGGAGAGCCAGGCACTCTCATACGATGCTGGTAGGATGCAGAATGTCACCACCTCTGCAGAGGGCGAGTTAGCAATATCCAAAAAAGTAACTAAAAACATTTACCTCTTGTCCCAGAAATCATCTTTTGGGCATGTCTTATGGGTATCAAACAACATAGGGTCAAGTTTCTGGAGGCATTATTTAGAGTTGCAAAACATTGGAAGCACCTGAATGTCCAGAGGGAACTGGTTGGAGCTCTGGTCATGCACACAATGGAGCACTCTGCAGCCATATAAAGGAGGGTTTTTTATTGCACTTTTAAAAAAACCACATTGTTCTAAGTCTGCAGTCTGAAGGGTTTTATTGCTTCTAAGTAAAAAGTATGAGGCATTTCTTCTATAGTGTACTTTTGTAAGGAAATAAAAGCTATCCAAATGCATAATAGGATTCATCAGAGGAAATAATTTTTTTTTTTTTTTTTTTGAGACAGAGTCTCACTCTGTTGCCCGGGCTAGAGTGCCGTGGCGTCAGCCTAGCTCACAGCAACCTCAAACTCCTGGGCTCAAGCAATCCTTCTGCCTCAGCCTCCCGAGTAGCTGGGACTACAGGCATGTGCCACCATGCCCGGCTAATTTTTTCTATATATATTTTTAGTTGGCCAGATAATTTCTTTCTATTTTTAGTAGAGATGGGGTCTCGCTCCTGCTCAGGCTGATCTGGAACTCCTGACCTCGAGCAATCCACCCGCCTCGGCCTCCCAGAGTACTAGGATTACAGGCGTGAGCCACCGTGCCCGGCCAGGAAATAATTTTTTAATAATGAATTTTAGTATCTACTTATCTAAAAACTTCTTTTAAAAATCGTTTCCTGGAAGTAAATGTAATTTTTTTCCCTCTAGGCCCAGAAGCTAAAGTATCATAATTACTAATCCCATTAGGGGAACAAATTGAATAAGAATCAGGAAACATACCATTTTAGATCAGGAAGGGAACTTTAAAGTCATCTAGTTCATTTCCTTTACTTTTTATTAGATATCAATTTTTAAAAAAAATGTAAGTGGAATTACCACCCCTCCGCTGGGCAATTCTAGCAACCTTCCGGCTCCCTTGTTCAGTGTCTGCAAGCCACAAGGCTGGGCTTTAGAAAATATTGATCAGATCAATTCATTCATTACCCTTCTCACCTTCACTAGCTTCCCCGTGGCCCACAAGTTCTTTCATTTCTTGACATAACCGTTCCATCTTCTGCCAATCACTGGGAAATGCCCCAGCCTCTAACGAAACCGAATTGCTTGCCTTTCTCTCAATATTGCTGTTCTCTGTCTCAAATTTGTCCCTCTGCAATTTAGTCTTCTATCTAGGAATGGCTTTTTCCTACTTATTTGCCTGGTGCCTTCTACTTAGCTTCTAGGGACTAACACAATTGTCCCCTCCTCTGTGAAGCCTCCAGGCACCCCAGGAATCAGAGCACATTTTCCTATTATGATCACATAGCATTTTAAATATTTCTGTGGGAATACTCACTTTCTTTCCTCCCTCCCTTCCTTCCTTCCTTCCTTCCTTCCTTCCTTCCTTCCTTCCTTCCTTCCTCCCTTCTTCCCTTCCTACCCCCCCTTTCCATTCCTAAGAATGTTCCTTGTAAACAGACACTATGTCTTCATACACCTTTATAGCTCCAGCACCTGAGCACAGAGTAGGTGCTTAATAGATGTGTGTCGAATGAATCAATACATATATGCTGTTGAAGGCTGAATAATGGCCCCTCAAAGATGTCCACATGCTAATTCTCAGAACCTGTGAATGTTACCTTACATGATGAAAGGAACTTTGCAGATGTAATTAAATTAAGGATCTTAAAATGGGGAGATTATCTTGGGTTATTTGGGTGACCCAGTGTAATCACAAGCGTCCTTATAATAAGAGGCCATAAACCAAGGAATGCAAGTGGCCTCTAGAAGCAGAAAAAGGTAAGAATATTGATTCTCCCTGAAGCATAGAGAAAGAACACAGCCCTGCCAACACTATGATTTTAGACTTCTAACTTCCAGAGAAGTAAGAGAATAATTTTGTTGTTTTAAGCTACTGAATTTGTGGTAATGTGTTATATATAGTAGCAATAGGAAAATAACATGTGTCTATATAAATTAGTAAGTCACAGACTCTTTAGACTATTTGACATACTTTATAAAATGGTCTATTAAAGGACATAGACAATACATACAAAAATAAATACATGAAGAAATGGTCACCCTCAGTAATAAAAGAAATAAAAATTAAGGCAATCATGAGATAAATGGTATATCTATTAAAGGGACAAAACATGGTTAATAAGCAGAAGTGGGAAGACTGCAATGTCATAGACCTTAATATATTAATGTGCTGATGCACTAATATTACTCCAAATAGTAATAGCTGTAGTTCTTAAGAGCTTATTATGTGCCATGCATTGTTTTAATTCCCTTTACATGTATTATGACAACTGGTCTTTAGGGTTCTCTGGAGTAGGCACTATGATTATTTCCATTTCACAAATGAGAAAGCAAAACACAACAATAAGGCAAGGAAAGCTTATGTAATCTGTCCAAAATACTACAGTTTGTACTAGTGGAGCTGGGGCTTCCCAGGTGGTTTGATACACCAAGGCCTCACTTAATCTAGGAGTTATAGACTCCTAGAAATGTTACGTCATTCACTTAATTCAAATTCAACAGAAGCAAAAAACTATATGCTTCATAAATATGTTAATTGCAATGCTAACTACAACTACAAAAAACTAAGTTGAAACTAAGTATATACATCACATTATGGGGGTGGTATAATTAAGTTGCAGTAAACAATAATTTTTTCAAAAAGTAAAAATTATAAAGATTACAAACAGGGGAACTTGTTCATGATAAAAGCATTAAAGCATAAAAAATAATTTCCCATTGTGATTGCAACTTTCTATAAATATTTTTATAATATTCTATTAATAAAAACATTCTCTTGTAAAGCTGTGGGTTACTATAATTTTAATTTCTTGAACATTATTAAAGTTCTTTTAAAAAAACAATTACCTTTGAAAAAATTCTGACACTTTTATTATCAACAGATCATAGGATTGAGTCTTTCAATTCAATATTATGTGTGAGGAGCAAGCCCACTTTAGATGCATTACTGATTTTTTTTTTGTGTGTATTTTCTTTTATCTTACCAGGAGACAATGAGTATTTTTACAGCTGTATCATTTGAGACATTCTTGGTCACAAGTAACAAAATAACTGAATCAAACTTACTTAAAAAAGGATTAATTAAATTGATTAATGCCAGTGAAAATTCCAGAAATATTAAATGCTTCAGCTGCACAGCAGTGTCACCAAGAGTCACTTTCTACTTTCCTGGAGCTGGCTCCCTCCCGGGGATCGCACCCCTCACAGTCATAGGATGGCTGCCCGCACCTGCCAGGGCTGCGTTTGTCCAGTCTAGGCATAAGAGAGAAGTCCTGGGTTTCCCTCTGATTGGGCCATCGTAGGTCCCCTGCCCACCCCTTAACTAAATGCCGTGGCAAAGATGATACTTCACTGATCAATTTAGACCAGTGAGCTGTTCACTCCCACTCCCCTCGTCCTGGAGCTAAGGGTGAGATCGTTTTCATTGCTACTCAATGGGAGAAGAATGAATGGAATGGCTGCTGGTCGCTATAATATTCATTTTGGAGCATTGCTGACTTTTCCTATGCATTTGCCTCTTTACAGAGGAATGCCAGGCAAGGTCCTGACTCCTCGCAAAGCCCCAACTCCCTAAACAAGGCCCTGACTCCCCCAAATCCACAAGTAGGACCCCTGCTCCCTGTGCAGGCCCCGACTACCCCAGCAGTCCCTTGCTGCCTCTCTGTCGGGAGGCCAGGAACAGCAGAGGGTCTCTGCCTTTCAAGACCCTGACTCAAAACCCTTTCAACAGGCTCTAGTCATTTTGCAGGAAGAGATGCTTATTCTTTTGGTTCTGGCCCTTGTAAGAAATAGAGTGGCTCCATTTTTAAATATTCTGAGTGACTAAGGTGTTGAAATCAGTCCAGGGATGCAGAACCTGGTGCTCGATATTTGAAAGAGGGAACCCCCAGGAGCTGGCAGTTTGCTAGTGTTTCCCAATGAATTGGTCTGTTTCTCGTATATTAGGGGGTCATGGTTTATAAGAGAGGAAAACTCACCCTGGTAAAGCCCGTGGAGTCGGTAAGAGATGAGATGAGAACTACTTGCCAACCAGGAGTCAAGCCTTTCATTCATTCCTTCCAAACATTTGGAAGGAAGGCTGCTCCATCCTGCTCAAATATTTATTGAGTGCTGACTGTGTGCTAGGCACTGTTCTCCAGATACTTGGGAATATAGTCTAATATCTTTTCCAAATGCATTTTCCAGGTGAGGCCTGTAGAGTAGTATTCATTGAACTCAGCCCAAGTGCGCGTCTGCGCAGCTGCCCAGGGCTCTCCTGCCAGCCTCAGGATTCTCTCTGCAGCCCACTATTGCACTTCCACATCATGTCTCAGACCCAGATTCACAACCCTCAGCCTCCTGGGAAGTGGCATTAGTGGCAGCAACAGCAGGTGGGTGACTGCTGAGCCCAGGAGGAAAGCTCCAGGCCTCCAGTGTTTATTTAAGAAAGCCTGCCTGTGGCCCTCTCTCCTTGCTAACAGTCGTTCCAGAACGGACCTTCAGCATTTGCACTGATTGCCCAAGATAAATTACCATCTGCCTTGCTTTTAAATTAACTGGGGCAGTTCTAACCCAGAGAGAATGGGGAGCCAGGAAAATGGAATTCATTCTAAGCTTATTTCCATTTTGAAAGGCAATAAGAAGTAGTGGGGCTCAGGGTGGGTGTGTTGTATGAACCGTGAAGTCAAAGGAAGGAATTAGCTGTCAAACTGAGGGTTTGGGTGAGAAATAAAAGTCCTCAGGAAGTGCTGCCTCTGCTGTAGCACTTGGTGGACAAAATAGAGTTTGAAGCATAAATACTCTGAATTTTCTTGTTTGACAGATGTTATCAAAGTGTTTCAGGAGGTATTTTAATATTTGCGAATCTTTGTTTTGAGGAGATAACTTGATATTAGTGATTTTTGTTTTCTGGCCATGTGTGCACACAATGCCAGCTTCGAAATGATGAGATTAAAAACTGGCCTGATTACTTCAAGCTCAGTGTGGCTAAAATTGGACTCATTATCTCTGACTACAACTCTGTTCTTCTGCCCGTATTCCTGAGCTCAGTTACCGGCTCATCCATTCAAACTGCTAGCCGGGATAGAAGGCTGAGATTCCACAGACTCCTCTAATTCTCTCACAGCCCACAGCAAAGCTATCGCCAGTTATCTGCTGATTTTCTATTCTAAATCCTCTTTAGACATTGAGGAATAGAGGAAAATACAAAACATCCTGACATCTGAGAACTGGCCTTGGTGTTATTACAAGCTAATCTGGCTCTCATAGCTGAGCTGTGTTGTTCCCTTGGACATAATCTCACAGAACATCAGCATCAAACAAGGTCGCTCTGAGACCGTGACAAAGTAAGACAAAGACAATATCCCTGTGAAACCCACAAGATACCAAACATCTCTCTGTCACTAAAGTGAGTAAGTGTGGCTGCTTTACCAATCCCCTTTCTCTCTGCTCTGGCCTGCTCTCCCTGCAGGTAAGCGCTTGAGATACCTGAATGAAGGAACTTGGGAAATTTCACCCCAAAATATGATGCCTTGGTATAAAGAGTATTTTGAATTAAAGGCCCTTAGAGATCAACAGGCATTGGAAGGGACTTTTCCTCTGTCTGCATAAACCAGACAAACCCATCAAAAGAACGACTGACGTCCGTTCCCCTCCCTGTTATTGCGATATATATTGCAAGAAGGAAGGTCAAGAATGCAACCGGACATGGCCCAAATCATTCTAAATATAACACCTGTCTCTCAGGTTAATTTAATTTGCAAAGAGTCGTTTACAAGTCAATCTCTTTCCCCCATCCATTCATCCTCATTAACAACAATTTATTTTCCTTAAACAGAATTACCTGTGTTCCTCATCTCCTGCTCCCCTCTAAAAGGAGGGTATAAAAATTTCTGGACCCCATTGGATATTGGGTAATCAATCTCTCTGTGATTGTCCCCATGCCCATGGTAAATAAACCTATTTCTCTTATTAATCGGCCTTAATTGTGAGTTGATCTTTCAGCGAACTTTTGGGGGAAAGGGGAAGTGTCCTCTCACCCCTACACAATCATAGAATTGCCCCCACTTTCTGACAACATCCAATCTAGAGTGAACCTCCACTTCCTCAGACTCTTCTCTATAATTACCCAACCAAAGCCCAAATCCTATGTAGATTCTTTCTAACAACTTCTTGGTGAGACACCCCATGGTTTCCTGTGGTTTATGTTTCCCCTTACTGGAAAGAGTAATAAACCCAATTGATTCAACTGCATAGACGTGTTCCTTGGGGGACTCAGGTTGTGGTTTATGGACACAATTTTCTCCTCTCCACTTCTAGCTGAACCCCACTCTCTATCATCACTGTTAGGATGGCCTTGACTCTCCCAATTTTCTAATAACAGTTAGAGATCAATCTTGTGCTCTCCCTATTCTTTGCTGTTTCTGTCCCAAACTAGTAGGCACCCTGTTGGGACTCTGTTTCCATAAACATCCAAAAAGAGCCCAGAAAGGATATGTGAATCTTTCTCCGGCTTTAGAATTAGTTTCTATAGCGTAAAGGCGTTCCTGAGAGGCTCACCAGACAGACAGCAAGGGGATAGAATAGACTCCAGGTCTAACCTTCCTGCCCCAAACCATCAGGGGCAAAAATCGCATCCCCTGTGATAGGTCTGACTACATCTCAAAGATAACCGAGTCTCCAGGAACAGAAGAAACAAGAAAGATGGACAACTTGTCGGTCTCATGACTGTCACCTGCTAATTAGTCCACGACAATTACTATTTTTCTCTTTGTCCCCATAAAAGCAGCAAGCCACCTGGCCTCGCTGCTGGCAACTCCCTTTTCTTTCTTTGGGTTGCCATGTGGTCTCTCTGCTCTCTCTCCACCTCCTCCTTTCTCTCTCTCTCTCTCTCTATCTCATTCTCTGTGTCCTTCTAAAGGATAAAATAAGTTTTACTTTTATATATCTTAACCTCTGTGTGAGAAATCTTTCTCCACCTGTGCCGTGAGCACCTACTAGCCTTTCCACTCTAACAGTCGCCAGCCCACAATGCTGCAGCAACATAGTGTGTGTGTGTGTGTGTGTGTGTGTGTGTGTGTGTGTGTGTTTGACAGAGAGATATCTTGTATATATATCTGAATCGAATGTAGCTTTCCTGCCCACAACTCCTCTTGGTATCAGCAAACTTAATCTTATCTATTGAAACCAACTCAGTTTGACTTCCAGTTTAATGCTCAGTCTTCTTCCTTTCTGCCTGGATTATGTGGCCTACTGGAGGCTATGTAGCATGCTGGCATAAGGAGAATGTGTCGTAGGGTCCCCGATTGCCCTCTGTCCAGGCTGCTTCTACTGAAATGGTTCTTTCCTCCCTTGGTCTTTGCTATATGTTAGTATTTCTGCTTATGTCCTTTCGTGGCCATTGCTACAGGTGGAATTATGTCCCCTAAAAAAAAGCATGTTGAAGTCCTTCTCCCTGGTACCTGGGAATGTGATTTTATTTACAAGTAGTCTTTGCAGATGCAATCAGTTAAAATGAGGTGATTAGGGTGGGCTCTGATCCAGCATGACTGCTGTCCTTATAAGAGGAGAATTTGGACGCAGACACACAGGCAGGAAGGCCATGTGAAGACAGAGAATGCAGGGATGCAATTGCAAGCCAACTGCACCCGGCCTGACTCAGGTTTTGCTGGAGAACCCTGGTTGGAGATGCTGGGCAAGCAGACACTGTCCTTGCCTCAGACACGTGGGGCATGACTGATTTCAAGGCTCCCCTCAAGGGATCCTTGTTCCCTTTAAAATAAATTCACAGCTCTCATGGGTGGCAGATGAAGGCAGCCTTCACTCCAGCCTCATTTCCCGCCACTCCCAATGCTGGATGTTGACCAACTCAGATTAGTGCTTCTCTTCCAGAATGCCAGGTTGCTCTGGAAAATGACTCCCAGCCAGGGACCACATCTCTCAGTGCAGCTAGATGGGGGCCATGTAACTAGCTCTGGCCGGTGAGATGTCAGTGGGACTCATGTGTGACACTCTAGCACACATTTTCATTAGAAAGCTAATACCACATTTTCTCTCCTCTTTTAGTTCACTGGCTAGATGTCACCAGGGTGACCTTGAAGCCACAAGACTAAATAAAACTGGGTCACAGAGTCACCATGAGAAGGAAAGCCACCCTGAAGAGTCCCCAGAGCAAGAAAGTCTATGTTGGACCTGGCACGAGTAGGAAATAAACCTTGACTTTATGAAGCCACTGAGATTTGGGGTGTGTTATAGTGGCACAATCTAGCCCACCTCGATACCCTTACTCTTCAACATTCTGAATCACTGTTCCCTTAACTTATCAAATTGCTCCACTTGGCATGGCCTTGCAAACTCTATTCTCTCTACTTGGAATACCTTCACCCTTTTGTACCTGACAACCTACCAAGACTCAGATTAAGTGACACCTATTCTGAGTCCTTCTCTGACTTCTCCAAGCTCTTGGCTTCTTCCTCCTTCAAACCCTCTGTGTGCCTTGTCCCATCACCTCTGTCAAACCATGATGACCTAGTTACCTTCTCAAAAGACTGTGAGCTCTTTAAAGAAGTGCAGGCACTAGGTCCTATTCTTTATGTCCAGAGCACCTAAGACAGTGCCTGGCACATGTTGGTTGTCCATATATGGGTTTGGGATGAATGTAAGTAAATGGGTGTGGGAGGGTTCTTTGTGATTCTCACTTAGCTGAGCACAGAGTGAAGCCGGTCTGAGCTGAACCAGAGGGCCTGAGTTGCTACAGGGATGTCCTGTTGGAGCTGCCCTTGCTCTTACAATCAGTAAAGCACTTAAAAGAAATGCCCAGAGTAAAGAAGTTGGCCCTTAGAATTTGTCTTTTGCTGTTCACTGAAGGTTAGAGGAAAATATAGCATTCTCATTTTCAGAATGTGTATTTTTAATGGCTGCAGATCATGTTCAATACGTGCTTTGCTTGCAAGACATTGGAAATTTGGATTTCTCCCAGAGTTCTGCCCTGATACTTTTCAGAACTCCTTGGCTTCTCTGTAAAATTAGGATTTTTTTTTTTTTGGAGAAAACAATGAGGAAATTAAAAAAGAAATCAAATTAAAATGAAACAAGAAGTGCTTTTCACAGGAATGTTTTATTGTCTCTGCCCGAGTTTCTAACATAGCTTATGAAGTGAGAACACTGCTTTAGTAAAAATTGGTTACACGGAATCCTGTCCCCTCTCCTTCAGATCCACCGGAGGAGAAGTCCCTCATTGCTCGGGGGTGGTGACCACGGCCGTGGTGGAATAGGAGTAGGGGCTGAGCAGGGCGGCGATGGTGTAGCTGCGGAGGCCAGAGTCATTCGCGGTGAACACCACCTAGGGGAGAAGACAGACAGGATGTTTCCAACCCAGCCCGGAAAACGTGAGCTGCAGACAGACCGACCACTGGACGTCCAGTGCCAAATTAATTGTTTTTATTGTATTCCTCTCATTTCTTAAAAACAGTTTGAACAAAAAGCAAAAATCCGAATCTGCTGGCGAGCTAAGCCTTTGGAGCCTTGTGCAGTCCTTAAAACAAGAGTTCTTCACTCTTGCCTGTAGGGTCAGGTCTCTTGTTTTGCAAATTCACAACAAAAGCCAGGGTGGCCCTAGCCAGACGGAGGGAAATCCCAGCGAGCCTAAAGGCTCTCATCTGTTTTCTTGGTTTTAGAAAAAGGTGAGGAGAAGATCAAAACTGGCATTCAGTGATCAAAGACCTGCCGAGAATGGTGACTGCCAATCCCACCACGGACTTGGAGACCTAGGATTTTGGAGCTGGAAGGGAACATTCTTCCCATTTTTCAGACCATCTTTTTGAATTGTTGTGTTGCCCCAGTCTATATAGTGACAGAGCCACATCAGGAAGGTCAGCCTCCTGTCTCCAAGCACAGAGAATTCTCTCCCGTTGTTCCATGTATATGCTAACATGAAGAAGAAGTATGTTTGCGTGTGTATAACGAACAATGAAATACAGGGTGTTGTATCCACCACATGTTCCCCGTATCCATTCAGGTCCTGAGTTGGGCTCATGGTCCTGTTCAGTCTGTCTTGTGTCAGTCCCTGCCTGCTTCATTCCACGGGCAGGGATGCGTTTTCACTTCTGAATCTCTAGCATCTAGCAGAGTGCTCAACACATGGAAGGTTTTTATTTTTAAAACGTTTGTTGAATGAATATTAAAACAGTGAATAGCAGACAAGGGAGATAAGATCTAATGAACAGGAGCAACACGCTGTGGGCAGTATGGACAGTGAATCTTCTCAGATGGTCTCATCGGGCTGAGGCCCAGGGAGGACAAGGGTCCCAGGGGGCGGATCCGGTGCTCAAGGGTAGGGACTGAGACTCTAGGGACAAATGTCTCGTGGTGGGTGCCACTCAAACTCTGCACCTGCCCCAACTGGGCTCACTGCCTTGGTGCCTGGCTGAGGACTAGCTAGAGACGTGCTTCTTGAGAGATAGGGCTCTCTTGGTGACTTGTGGGCCCCAGAAGTCAAACAGGCCCCTGTAGTTTCCCTGGTAACATCGTCCGTCTACTAAGAGAACCGTTTTCTGTCAATTGAAAGTCTCATCCGTGACTCAGCCAGAGAGAATAGTTCCCTTTCATGCCGAGCTATTTTTGATGGAATTAGTTGATCTTTAACTCTGACCAACATGTCTGGATTCTATTTCCTTGACAGCCATCTGCTTTAAATGCTTTAAGAAATTAAGACAAGGGGGAGACGGGGAGATTGGGCCCATGTATCCCTGTTTGAGGATTCTTACTCCTCATAAGTGGAAGAAGAGAGTGTGTTACAAATGTGGATTATTATTATTATTTTTTTTTAGCTAGGCTTCTCACAGGCAAAAAGCTTCCCGTGGCATACTGTGTTAGAAACCAGAACTGAGGCTAAACCCAGCCTGGGCCCTGTTTGTAAACATTTCTACTCCTCTACTTACGAGCCATGTGAACTTTGACAAGTTATTTAACTTCCCTGTGCCTCACTTTCTTCATCTGTAAAATGGGGATAATAATAGGACTGCCCTCAGTGGGTTGTTCATGAGGATTAAGTAGGTTAAATATAGAAAACACTTATAATACTGTCTGGCACATGATGTGTGCTTGGTAAATGGTATCTATTGTGCTGTCATCATTATTTTAAATTTATTATCTCTGTGTGCATTGCCAAGAATTGCTTATCCAAACCTCTGGGGAGCCAGATGTATTTTGGAATGAAGAATTTTTTGGGTGTTAGAGAAATAGAATGGCTCATCTCTCTTTTGTTACATAATATCCTAAGTTGGGCCCCGAGGGCTGCCTCATATTCAAACATATTATTTATTCAGAAAACAAATAAATATTCATATGAAATGGAATGAATAGACTATAAATAGTGTCATGGAATTTGAAGTCATGTTACTAAGTGAGTTTTCACCAACTCAGAAAAAAGTTTGCTTCTCAGAGTGTTGTGGATTTCTGATTGTAGAACAGGAAAGGGAACCTGTTGTCATTCAGCACTTTCCTTATGACATTGCCATGGTACGCTAAGTGCCAACTGCATTTCCTGGAATTAAAAACAGAACCCAAAACAACTCAAAGGTCTATACACTCACCTCTGCATATTCATGGAACGGGGAGATGCCAAGTCCCTTCCAGTAGGATTTGGTGTCTAATTCCACTTTGTATACCCCTTCTACAAATTTCTCAACAGTCGTCAGCCCGTGGAGCTCCCCAGTCTCACTGGTTTTCCTGCGAGGTGTAAAAGTCTGGTTTAAGTTAGGCATGAACGGAATTAATGGCCTGGCAAAATGACACCACACACGCGCACATTTGTGTGTGTGTGTTATATATTTTTTTCCTCAGCCAAGTCAGGAGGGGGAAAACTCTAGTAACTGTCTGAAGTTAAATGGCAAGAAATTTGTAAAAAACATCTTAAAAAGCTTACTGTAGATTTTTTCTTTTATGAGAATAAAATATAGATATAATGTTTACTTAAAAAAAGTCCTTGGGATTCAGGGTTGGTGATTGGATAGAAGTTCATGACTATTCCTGGCAGTGGCCATAGCTGCTCTAACTCTGCAGTTCCCTAGGACAGCGGGGTCTCACTCCTTGCCCCTGTGATCGGAGGGTACCTTGCAGAGATAGTATCATCTGTGCACATAGTGGAATATCTAAAGTAGGAAAAGAACCTGTACCTGACTCTTTTTGCTTTCACATATTTAACCTCTTTGATACCTCTTTGCCAATAACAAATACTAGGCAACTTCCTTTTCCACATAAGTACCAGCTCAGTAGTTGAATGTTAGAAATTGCTCCCTGTTAGACTGCAAAAATTGACAGAGCTAAAAATAGAAGTTGTCGTTACTAACTCTGTTCGTGTCCCTCCCCCCTTCTTTTCACTTCCTTTTTTTTTGATGGCACAAGGAAAAAGATTCACAACAACATCTGAATATTGTTGGTGTCCAATTGAATCTCTCACTTAGAATAGTCTCTTTCCATATTGTGCTTGGTGTTATATATAAACGTAAATGAATTAACAAATACAAGTTCAATTAAAACCACACCAAAGAAAATGATCTTCCCAATGATGGTCTGTAATGTGGTTCTTGGGGTTCAATTAAAACCCAACCGAAATTCTTCTCCCAGGAGACACAGATTCTTAGCAGTTCCTCTTCTGCTTGGTGCTGAGGGTTTCCTGGTTGCTCTTACTTTGATTAGTTTGCGTAGGTTGATTATTACGTATTTTCTTTGAAATTCTTGCTAGTGGAGATAGAGAAATTCCATGAAAACTGTGAAGTGGCTAATGCAGGTGGAAGTCATTTTTGCACAAGACGTTGGGTGAATATGAGATTCGTCTGTGGCTATACTTTGACTCGTATCCCTCTCTTCTATTTTTTTTTTAACTGAGCTTGACAGCCTGCAGACTTGCACATAGTAGGTGCACTAAAGTGTTCATTAGACAGAAGCCCTGGCTCCTGGGTGATCCAAATATACTACAGACAGGTGCCTTGTCAATGCTGTCCTTCAATTCCTTTCCTTTCATTAATAAGTTAATACACATTGTACATCTTTCCTAAAATTCTAAAATAAAGACTCTCACCTTCAGTGTTGCCTAGGGGCACCAGGGACTCTGTGAAACTCCTGATATTATGCATATGTTTTTGTATGTGTATGTATATGTGTATTTTTCTGGGCATGGAGTCTGTATTTCATCACCTATTTAAAGGTGGTGTTTGATCCAAAAGGGATGCAAACCACTACTAGAGGAGAGAAGCTACTGACTCCTATTCCCTACCAATTGCCCTAAATGATGTTCAACTTCCTGGTCACCTCCCAGCTAAGCAAAGCAAGAAGAGGGCATCCTTCTAAGGGCACACTGGACCTCTGCCCACATTTTTGATCTACTTGCATAATAGATTCTTTAGCAGATGGTGCGAGCCTCTCTCTAGCAAGTGGAGGGGTGAATGGGAAAATAAAACGAAGGCCCATGGCAGGGTCCTTTGGCAGCTCACCCAGAGGCGAATGGCTCCCAGGTCTCATCAGCGGCCTTTTTGAACACTTTCACATCCACGTTGATGGCAGGACTGCCTCTGACGGCATCTAGGACTTTGACCATCAGGGGACACTTGGATTCACCAGCGCCCTGGCCGTAGAGAAGACAAGTGAGAAGTTAACAACGTTGGTCAGTGGGAAAGGATTTAGTCTTTATGGTGTCAGAAATCTGGAGCAAAACAGAGAGTATACACTGATCCCATTACCAGGAACATAAGTGTTGACAATTAATGAGCTTCCCTACTCAGTATAACACAGACATAATTGTTTCCAAAGCAAGAATGATTTCTGCCTCCAGTCATGCTGTTATCCACTGGGGATGTGTATAATGAATTTTGAGGGAGAAAATAGGCCCTCTGAGAACAGTTGCTTTGTTAACTTCTCCATGTGAGTGGAATTACTGAAAAAATATAATGTTTCATACATAGGACCAAATAGTTTTTCCTGAGATCATTTTAGTCAGTTGTTGCTGTAGCAATTCCCTCTTACTAGCTGTTGTAAAATAACATTAGAGTACTTTCTATCTTATTTTATAGTATTAGTTAATTCTTCCAGAGGATTTAAGAATTAGATGTCTGCCTAGAATGTTGTTCCCCAAGCCTTTCAAAGATGAATCAATAAATACATTTTAATTAGCTAAAGGGCCAGAATATAATCTCATGCAGTTTTACCCACAAATAAATTTTATAAAGGGATGCTTTTCTGCAAATTCAATATTAACAGCTTAATGAATACCATATCTTTATTTCTATCATCTATTTGAGGTAATTGAGGTACCAGGCATTGCAAACCTAATGCACCAAAGCAATGAATGAGAGTGCCTAGAGTTCCAGCCCCGGTTCAGTAGGCTCTGCAGAACTTCATTCTTTTTGAGGTGTGAATTAATGATGTTAAAAATAAATGCTGGGTACCCTTGCCCTAGTAACAAAAGCTGGTTGGCAAAACTGGAAGCAGTCACTGCTACTTTGTCTAGTGTTCCCCTTAAACATATGAAAGGGACTTTACAGAATGAACACTCACCGCAGGGCCAGCCTCAGACACAAACACCAGTCCAGCAAGGCAAAGGAGGAGCAGACCATGAGACGCCATCTTGCCACGCACCAGTGGACTCCTGTGAGGGCTGCTCCCAGCTTGGGGCTTTTATACTCACTTCTCCTGAGCTGCACCGCATTATCCCTGCCAATCTGACTCCAAACCTGCTGATTCTGATTATTGACTTAGTCAACAAAGAGAGAATAAGTAACCCACACAAATATGAACCTTGTCTAGAGAGATTAGAGCATCAGAACATTAGCTCTACGAAATATTCTTACTAGGTCATTTGACCCGCTAGATAGAGCACCAAAACAAACCCACGGAAACAAAACCACCAAAACAAAACAAAAACAGTTTTCTCCCTGTTTGGCTTCATGCAGCAACATTCTTGGGATTTTTTCTCCCTTCCCTTACCTATTTCTATGTATGTTTTCCATTTTCTATACATTTTTGCCTTTTATTTTAGATGACAAATGCAAGTTGTAATAATTTAGTTCATGTGAAATGACATTGGGCTGCACACGCTTAAATACAGTGCATTAGAAAATGTCCTTGCACTTGATGTATAGCCCATGGGTCAACAAGGAAAAACCCTTGGCAGTGCTCACAGTTTTAAAAGCCTGTGTTTTAGCCAAACTAAGTCATTTGGAAGCTTTGCTTAGTCAGCAATTTCTTAGCAATTTTTTACCCCCTTTATTTTTTTGGAATATGTGTTCTGCCCAGATAAGGTTCATCTCAACCCAAGGAATAATGACATATTTCAAACTGGCATGGATGAGCCTGAAAGGTAGAGAACCAAATCTTTTTTACTGTCTCTTCTGCATTGGGCATGCAGAGACATGACCAACAGCTGGCTTTTATCAGAATCAGAATTTCTGGAAGGAAGTGGAGATGCCTATGAGAGCTAGAGGCCATGGTTAACAACAGATTCCTTTCCTCCTGTTCAACCTACAAGTCTAGAAACTATACTAATTTTATGATTAATTGATCAAGTACCAACTCCTGTGTGTGTGTGTGTGTGCATATGTGCACGTGCATGTGTGGCTTTGTTCATGAATGAATTAAGACAGTGTGTTGTCCTTATAAGACACATATGTAGAAGATGTAGAGAAGACAAACATTGGGGACAAATACATGTCAAGGGTGAGTCCAGTTTGGAGCACTGAGAATTGGGGGAACATACCTATAAGTGACAGTCAGGTTGGAAGAAATTCAACAAGAAATCATGCAGGATAAGGCCTTTCAGGGAGTAGTAGAAGGGACAGAAAGGCCTTCTAGGAATATGGAAATGTGCAGAAGACTTGGGGAGAGTGGGTCAACCACAGGAAAGCAACAATAAGCAAACCCAGTTGAGAGTGTACCTAGGAATGCAATCTTATAGCCTTGGAGTCTAACGAGGAAGTAGCTGTGGGGAGAGTTTTGAATTTGTTGTTAGATGACCTGAGTCATCCAATCCTAGTTCTGCTGCCCAACTTCCTGGGTGACCTTTTAGGAGGTATTTAATATCTCAGATACTCAGCTTACCCATTTGTAAAATAGAAATATCTACTTTTCTACTTCAAAGGACTGTTCTAATAACTTTTAATATGAGATGATATTAAAACATTTTGTAAACTGTAAACTACGATTCTGGTGTGAAAACATAACAGTAATATAATTTGCTTCAATATCTATGCTTAAGGATTTGAGAAAATCCTTTCTCAAATAGCATCTCTCCTATATCGCCATCCAATATTCTCTTGACTATTTCCTACTGCTTAAAACCAGGATAGAGAGACTTTTCTCTATGAATCCGAAATATTTGAAAGTTCTTTCATAACCCAAGCAAAATCGCCCACCCATGCATTTTAGCACCACACTCTGTTGAAACCAAAGCATTGTCTCAGTAGACCTTGTGAACAGGCAACCATGGGCTTTAAACATGTTAAAATAGTGGCTAAACTTAAAAATCAAGACATGTTGCATAAAAATTTGGATTTCTGGCTTCTCTTGAGAAATCAGAAGAGATGGCAGGACTAGGCCCACATTCACATGAGACAACGATCAGCGGGAGGTCTCTCTCAGACATCACAACTCTCAAGGCCTTCCTTCCAAGTCTGAGGCTACGTAACATTTCTAGTGGCCTATCATGCTTGAGGTTTTTTCTTTTCTTACACAAGTCCTGTTTCTCTCATCTATATTCCTGCCCAGCCTCTTGAAAATTTGTGATCTTCTAACAGCCATCTAAATAGTGAATGACAGCTTATTTTCTTTTTGCCAAATAGACATACCCACTTCTCTGAATCCTCTTCAGACATAGTTCCTGGAATCCTCACCACCTTGAACTTCCTCTCCTGGCGTACTCCCATTGGGCAATGTTTCTCTTCAAGTGTGGTGCTCGGAACCACACACATCGTCCAGATGAAATCAGGTCAACCCCCAGGACATGGACACTGTTGCCTCCCTTTCCAAAGGCAGTCTGCTGCAAATGTTGTCCCCTGAGTGCATTCGTCACTGTAGTAGCTGTGAGCCTTCCTTCATCATAACACTACCCATTGTGATCGGTTGGTCGCAATGATCTAAAATCACCACGTGTTATCCAACATCCTGTGCTTTGATCATTTATGAATTTTAACCTAAATATGGGAACCAATGTTTATTTCTGTTTTTTTTTTCTTTCATTGTCAAAGTCCTTCTCATATGTTTATCTCTGCTGCATCTCATCCTGTCAGTTCCCACCCACACTACTCCATCCCATTGACATCGTTTCATGGTTGATTCTATAACTCGCTGTCTTAGAGAATCCTCCAAGCCTCATGCCCTTGGCCACTTTGACTTGCCTGCTTTCTGAACTCTCATCGATCTGGAAATCATTAATACAATTTGCATCTGAACAAGACAAAGGGGTGAGGAGAAAGTGAGGCAATTTCAAGGACAGGGAGCATCATGAATCTGATTGGAAAGTCATGGATAAATCTTACAGAGATAGAGATTATTTTTTAATATAAAAAGAAGCAAAAATTTTGGCAGAGGCTTAAAGATCAAATGTAGGTAGTCTGGAGTTGAAGTGAGACAGCTCCCGGAGAAGAGGCTTGCTGTGTTTTAGGCGAGAGAAGAGAAAGGCTGAAACACGAAGGAAAAAAGAGAGAGGGAATGCATTCTTTGTGGAAGGAATGCTTATATGCAACAAATGTCAATGACAAATACAAGAAAAGTCCAATGTTTCTTGCCTGAGGGATGATTATAGGGCTAAACACACACTCCCAGAGATAAGAAGGTCTTCCTTTCCAGTGTTTATTTGCGTTCCGGAAAGCTCTTTTCAGAAGATGGTTACATGGGATCCATGAAGAGGGATGCATTAAGGTCAAGGGTCACCACATTCCTGGAGACCTAAGTGGTTGCTATAGATACCGTGTGCTCTCTGGCTATAGCAGCAGCAGTGAGGACCAAAGGCCATAAAACAAAAGGAGCATCAGAGAAACATTTAAGCTACACGTTTACGTCTTTTCTTAGCCTTGTAGTGTTTTTTCTTCATGATCTGATGGCGCGGCTATAGCTTAGATGTTTAATTGGGGTGAAGAATACTAATTTGATGGCAACATTCTTATTGCTATTACAGAATGTGCAATGGTTAATGAACAACTCAGCCCAGCTTTTAGTTTATGATTCTTCTGCCCTCTCCTTTATAATGGACAGGATTATCTATTTTAAATTTTTTGGTTTTTTTGGAGACAGAGTCTTGTTCTGTTATCCCACCTAGAGTGCAGTGGGGGGTTATCATAGCTCACTGCAACCTCCAACTCCTGGGCTCAAGTGATCCTCCTGCCTCAGCTTTCCAAGTAGCTGGGACTACAGGCATGCCACAACAACCAGCTAATTTTGTTGTAGAGATGGGGTCTTACTCTTGCTCAGAGTATTAAAAATTTTTATATAAACAGATAAAGTATTTCTTCCTCCTTGGTTTTCCGAGGATGCATGTCAACTGCTAGCCCATGGTCTGTTGACACTGAAATTCCTGCTGATATTATTGTGAGTAAGCTGATTAGCCGAGTGGAGAGTTGGCTGGCCAAGTGCTTGGGCTGGGCCTCCTGGTTGGGGGTGAGGGGGAATAATAGTATTTGGGGGCCCTGGATCTTTGCAGGTTAAAGAATTCAATTTTGTCAGCTCCCCCTGAAGTGAATAAGCCCTGTGGGTTTGATTAATGGTAAGCAAATCATAAAAGACTCATTTTAAAACCATAATACCAATTTAATTAATAGTCAGATGGTGGCTGGGTAAGCAAGAAACTGGAGCTAAGGGACTTGGCTAATTTTTTTTGAGAATATTTTATCCAGACTGCGGGAAAGCCTAGAAAAGTTTTTGTGCTTCACTGGAGCGTATAGTTTTCTCGTGCTTGGAGTACTGTGTCTGCCTCATCTAGCAAGTCTCTCTTCCTCCAGGGAGCATTGAATAAACACTGAAAAAGCCTTTGTCTCCCCTTGGTTCCTTGTCCATATAAATAATCATCCACATAAAGGCAAACATTATCTAGGATATATTGATTAGACCACAATTATTAATTGTAGTTTTAGTTTCGTGGTTGAATTTTAGGGGCCAACCTAGTTGGGAGCAACAATTGAGAACTCCCCAGTATAAGAATCTTTCACAACTCTTACCTTACATGCTGCTGTACTCCATATTTGGGGACTATATCATCAAGAACGGCAACCTCAGCCCTACCCTGTCTCTATCTGGCAGAATTTATCATAATTTGCTGTACGTCAGTAGCTCTGATGATTCAAAGTCAAGACACCCTAGCATTGGTCTGGGTTCATATCTGTCTCAGTGGTCACGCATGTATTAAGCAGTCTATCCATAAACAGTCATTAGACGATGTTAGAGTTTTGGCTTCTAGAGTCACTCAAAGCTCACCCACCCCCACCTATGAGGAGGAGAGATAAGGACAGAAGAGGAAGTTTAAGGGGCTTTTATCTAGTTGGCCAGTTCTCTTTGGGCTTCTCTTTGTTTCCCCCTGCAGCTCTCATGCAACTAGTGAAGAGGACAGGCCTGAGGTTGCAGGCCACTCAGATGGCCTGTCCTGCCATGGTCTGTGAAAGAAAGGAGGAAGCAGGTGTGGCCTGATGGATAGGTGGTTCGGAGCAGACCACTTTCCTCTCTGGACACGTCTTCATGATGCTTTGTAGCCTAGCCCAGTTTACCAGGAGGCTGCATTGGGCTTTGGGTCAGAAGCACCAACTAGGATTAAAGAGGGTTTATTTGGTTGATCCTGTCCCTGTACCCACACCTCCCTCAGAATCAGCTGCGCTGCCTCTGTGGCCATAATCCAGACCCAGGTCCATGCTTCAAGATCTAGATTTTGGCCACTTCTTTTCTCTTTTGATCTTGGAAATACGACTAAAGAGATATTTTAAATTCATCAACTAATTAAAAAGAAAGAACTATTGAGTAGCTTCCTGATGTAAGCTGGTAACTCCTAGCCATCCCCGTGGGAGTTATCAAGAAGCATATGCCTTAAAGTTGCTTATACTTTAATTATCAGGAAAACACATTTGCCCATTCAACAGGCAACAGCTGACAAGGTGGACAATAATTCACAGAAGGAGGAAGTGACTTTAGGCTCATGGAAAGCTTCTGTGAAGAGATGGGATTTGAGCCTGACCATCAAGGATAAATATAATCTATGTAGGAGAAAAGGAACAGTGTAATTCCTCTCCTATATGAGTGGGGAAACATTTGAGAATCTCAAGAGGATATGCACCAGAGATACAGTTTGGAGTTCGATTGTGGAGGCTCTTTGATGCTCTTTTGAGAAGTCTGAGTTTTTCCTATAAGCCAGAACATAAATGTTTCTGGTTATTTAGGGTTGTTACTCATGGAGTACTCTGCGTCATGAGTGGGGTGAGCACATGGTTACTAGCATGTCCTTGTAGAAGCTCACTGACCCTCAGTCAGGGGCTCCATAGTAGGTTGGAGCTGGGAATTCATGACCTTCAAAGTCCTTCCCAATAACGAGTATTAAAGGGATTACTGAGAACTCTGAGTGATGGAGCAACAGGATGGAATCTAGACAGACTGAGCCCAGAGAAAGATGTAGGTTGGAGGAGGAAAATAGACAGGCTGAATGGCCACTCAGGACACTAATGTAGTTGTGTAATCTGTAGGGTCCAGCCTGTGGGTCAAGGGTACCCGCACCCCTGTCCTTCTGGAGTTATTGCAGACCCTGGAGTCTACAGGCACACATGTATTTTCTCAATAAATGATTCTTAAAAGTACAATTTCTATTATGTAAAGGTCTGCATATATTATCTCATACTTTTAAAGATATATTGCACTATAATTTATGTACAGTAAAATTCTCTTTTTTGGGTGTACAGTTATATGAATTTTGACAAACCGTATGTTGACTTTGTCTATCTTTTCAAAGAACCAACTTTTTGTTTTGTTGATCTTCTGTATTACTTCTTTGTTTTCCATTTCATTTGTTTCTGCCCTGAGCTTTGTTATTTCTTTTCTTCTGCTGGCTTAGGGTTTAGTTTGCTAAAAAGGAAAGTCTTTTTCAGTTCATGGAGATGTGACATTAGGTTGCCAATTTGCAATCTTTCTTTTTGATGTATGCATTTAAGGCTAGGAATTTTCCCCTGAGGAATCTTTTACTGAGTCCCATAGATTTTTGATAGCTCATGTTCTTCTTGTCAGTCATTTCAAAGAATCTTTTGATTTCTGTCCTGATTTCCTGCTTGACCCAATAATCATTCAGCATCAGGTTGTTTAATTTTCATGAGTTTGTGTAGGTTTGAGTGTTTCTTTTGTGATTGATTTCTACTTTTATTTCACTGTGGTCTGAGAAGATACATGGTATGATACTGATTTTTTCTTTGAATTTGTTGAGACCTGTTTTATGACCTAAGGTATGATCAGTCTTGGAGAATGTCCCATTTACTGCTGAGAAGAATGCATATTCAATAGTTTTTGGGTAGAATGCTCTATAGGTGTCTGTTTGATTTAGAGTCTTGTTCATGTCCAGTGTTTCTGTATTTTCTGCTTTGATGATTTGTCCAGCTCTGACAGTGGGATGTTGAAGTCCTCAGCTATTATGATGCTGCATTTATTTCTTTGCTTAGCTCTAGTAAAATTTGCTTAATGTATCTGGGAGCTGATGTGTTAGGTGCATATATATTTAGGATTGTTATGCCTTCTTGTTGAATTGCTCCCTTTATCATTATATAATTGACCCTCTTTGTCTTTCTTTACCTTTGTTGATTTAAAGTCAATTTTATCTGATATGAGAATAGCTACACCTGCTCTCTTTTGGTTTCCATTTGTGTGGATTTTTTTTCCATCCTTTTATGTTGAGTCTATGTGTGTCCTTGTGGTTTAGACATCTTTCCTGGAGACAGCAGATGTTTAGGTTGTGTTTTTTTATTCATTCAGCCAGCCTAGGTCTTTTGAATGATGCATTTGAACCATTAATGTTAAGAGATAGAATTGATATATGGAATGCTGTTCTGTTTGTCATGTTGGGTAGTACCTTGTTCCTTTGTTTCCCCTCTTGTGTTATTGTTTTATAAGAGTCATGAGCTTTAGCTTTTGTTGGTGATTTTACACTGGTGAGTATCTATTGCGCTGATCCATGTATAATGCAGTTCTGAGTATTTCCTCCGGGGCGGGTCTGGTCATGACAAATTTCCTCAATGTTTGCTTGTCTGGAAAAGACCTAATTTCTCCATCATATGTAAAACTAAGTTTTGTAGGATGGTAAGAGTTTAGGCTGGCAGTTGTTCTGTTTAAGAAGATTTAAGATGGCTTGTAAGGTTTCTACTGAGAAATATGCTGTTAGCGTGATGGGCTTTCCTTTGTAGGTCAGTTGTTGCTTACATCTAGCTGCTTGTAGAAGTTTCTCCTTCATTTTGACTTTGGCCAGATTGATTACTATGTGTCTTGGAGATGTCCTATTTGCTATGGATCTTCCCTATCCCCCCTCCCCCATTTCTTAGTTTCTGCTTCCACAACTCCGAACTGAGTTCAAAATTTCAATGCTAATCATATAGCCTTTTGCAATTATATTCTAGCTGATCTCCTTACTGCTAATCTATTTTCCATATAATCTTTTCTATAAGCTATTGCCAAATTAATCTTCTTAATGCATACCTCTCATTATATCACATTCTCTCTTCTAAAGCTTTTTTTCACTCCCTGTGGCCAGCCAAATAAAGTCTAATGTCCTTTGCCTGACATTCAGGATGGCTGTGGCTTGGTTCTACTCCATCCTTATTTATTGCTATGGACCTTCAAAACCCAGCTGAGTTCTGGACAGATCCTGGGATCTGCCACCCCATGCCCTTATCCATTTCCTCATCCATTCCCCCTCACACTGCTAACTGCCCAGAGGAGCAAACACCAGCAAAGTGTTGATGAGGGCAGTGGCTGTAGAGAGAAAAGTTCAGATGAGAGACAGTTATGGAGGTGGAAATAAAAGATTCTGTTGACATCAGGAATGGAAAGTTAGTGAGAGAGAAGAGCCGAGAATGACTCAAGTATTTTATTTAGCTCAGGAGAGTGCTGAGATAGTAAAACCATTAAGTTATGCAGTTAGAAATATGAAAGTCCAGCCTGAGCAAGAGCGAGACCCCGTCTCTACTCAAAATAGAAAGAAATGATCTGGCCAACTAAAAATATATAGAGAAAAAAATTAGCCGGGCATGGTGGCGCATGCCTGTAGTCCCAGCTACTCAGGAGGCTGAGGCCGTAGGATCGCTTGAGCCCAGGAGTTTGAGGTTGCTGTGAGCTAGGCTGACGCCACGGCACTCACTCTAGCCCGGGCAACAGAGCGAGACTCTGTCTCAGAAAAAAAAAAAAAAAGAAATATGAAAGAAAATGAATCTAGTTTTGGACATGTTGAGGTGGAGAGGTGGATATTCAGGCATCCATGCCCAGAGGGCAGCTGGACATGACAGCCTGGGAGATGTAGTTTGGAAGGGACCAGGCTGGAGATGGAGATCAGGATCATGAGCATGAGAGTTTGGCTCTCATGGCATTGGAGATTATGGCATTGGAGATCACCAGTAAGTAGACTTTAACAACAAGTCCCAAGGATAGAGCTCTGGGGTAAACCAACCACTAGCCAGTAATAAAAGCAAGAGAAACCTCAAGTAGAGGTTTCCCCAGGCAGAAGTCAACTCTCCTGTGAAGTGCTTTATAGCTGTCTTAAACATTTATGCTGCTCCATCCATAGTTTGCGTTCACAATTTCTCTTTCTTGAGTGATACCTTTTTATCATTTATGTCCCAATACTTAGTGCAAGACCTGGCACTCAGGACATGGCCAGTAAATGCTTAATGAATAATTTAATAATAAATGAATGGAGTCACCTCTAGTTGCAGCCAGGTCTTGCTTGCTTTCTTAGTGAACCAGCACTTGCATTGCCCTCTACAGCTGACTTCCGGCATTTCTGATTACAGCTTGACAATCCAAGTGCCATCTTCCTGTGTTCCTGATCGCATGTGCCAGACTGAGCCAGACTGACTGAGCCCTGGCACTCCTTGTTCCATCCCCTCACCATGCCCTTGTTGCCCTGCCCACTCTCTGTGCCCAACTTCCATTGCCACCCAAGTCATTCACCATGGGCTTCTGTATTTGCCTGAGGATTCATTTCTTCATCTTTGATTTCAGACTCAAGTTTAAAGTTCCTTTATTGTGGTTCAGCAAGATGGGTAGAAGCCTTGTCCCTTGATATTTAATTGTCTCTAAAATGTGTATCCTAGAAGACATATTTGCCTAACTTACGTAGCTTAAAACAGATTTGGAAACTGGAACAAATTTCTTTATTCTGAGTGTTTTTTTTAACAGAGATAGGGTTTTGCTCTGTTGCTTAGGCTGGAGAGCAGTGACACGATCATATAGCTCACTGTAGCCTTGAATTCCTGGGCTCAAGTGATCCTCCTACCTCAGCCTTGCCAATAGCTGTGCCTCTAGACACGTGCCACCATGCCCAGCTATTTTTTTTATTTTTTTGTAGAGACAGGGTCTCAGACTGGTCTCAAACTCCTGGTCTCAAATGATCCTTCTGCCTTGGCCTCCCAAAGTGCTGGCATTATAGGCATGAGCCACTGCACCCTGGCCAATTCTGAGTTTTTAGATGAAACTTTTGTATTTTTGGGGTCAGATGAGCAACTTTTTTCTCTTTCCTAACAACACGTCATACATCAGTGTTTCTCCAAGTGCGTGCCCTAGACCAAAAGCATCCCCTGGGAACTTGCTAGAAATGTAATTTCTAGGATGCCCCTCCATACTCACTGAATCTGAAACTCTGAAGCTGGGGCCTGGCAATCTGTGTTTTAACAAGCCTTCCAGGTGATTCTGATGTTAAAGTTTGAAAACCATTGCCTTAGATGCAGCTAATGCTCAGGAGTGAGGTTGGGTTGTGGAATCTAGAGTCTAGTTTCTTTAAAAGCTTTGTCACCTTCTTAGCTGGGTAACCTTGACTTAGCCTCTTAATCTCTCTGGATCTTTTTTTCTTTTCCTCTAGAAGATAAAATTTTGGGGTCAGTTGATTTCAAACTGTAGTCATATTATCCTATGGCACCCTGAACACCTCTAAAGACAACAAGAGCAAATTCTCATGGTATTAGTTAGCAGGGCAGAGCTTCAGGGATGACTCAGCTCATTAAATGAGCTAGGCTGACTTGTGACCTTTTGCATGGCAACCCTTGGTTCCCTCTAACCTTTCTCAGGAACAAGTCCATTTGGCCAGGTGTCTATGAGGCAGACAGGAACCTCCTTGCCTCCATTAATTGGGTGCCAAAGTTCTGTGGTGAGAGAGGCAAAGTGAATGAGCTATGTCATGTGGATTCTCTTTAACTTGCATAGAAAGAACTGTTTACAGCTATTAGTAGCTTAGGAAGGCTGGTGCACAAACAATGATCAACCTAGATTTCAACAGGCAAAACAATTACCCAGATAGTGACTTAGTGCTGCCATGTTTTAGTTACTTATGAATTCAGTAGAGGAGCTTGTTCATTGTGCTCCCAATTTGAAGAGTTTAAACTACAAGGTCACCCTGAAAATGAGTGCTGATTCTTCCAGAGAAGTAAACTATGTCATTAGCTCCTTGTGTGTAGTCAATACAATTCCCTTGGAACACAATTCAGCTTCTATTCTTTTAATGCATATTCATGCCAACACTCTAATTCTTCAGTTGGGACAAATGTTTGCATACAAAACCAAAATTAATTTATCCATAGCTTCATTTGAGTCACGTATAACCCCACTTGGCCCTCTCCCCGCTGCGTAGTTCTGAGAACTGCTCCAAAGTGATCACGAAGATTAGGACTGTTGCTGGCTGACTTGGATTAGCAGTTTTCCTGACAGCCAGTTGCAGGCAGCCCACAGCTTTTGCAATCTCTTATCTCCCTTCCTGTGGGTGCTGTGGGGCTGAAGCCAGCTCCTGAGACAGGTAACCTGCCTCATCTTGCACTGTGCCCATCCCCTGGGGTCCTTCCTTCACTGCCAGCCTCCATCTGGAGACCTCCAGGGCAATCTTTACTTGCAGCTCCACATGGTGACTCAGTGCCCAGTTTTTTAAAAGTTTACATACATGAGTAAGTGGAACACATCTGTGCATATTTGATTTTTGAAATCTCTTTATTAGCAGGGTCAGCTGAGGAAATACGGATTAAAAAACCCAGCTGAGACTCCTGTGTAAAGTGGGTAGTTTGAATTTTTGGTGCCACCATTTTTTTATGCCTTCCGAGGATCTCCCCACTGTCTTACACTAGAGCCATACCCGAATCTGTCCACATGCACCCCGGCTGTAATGAGGGCTGGCAGGCAAAAAAATAATATTTCACTTGAGAGGCAACGTAGAATAGTTGAAAATGCATGGGCTTTGGATTTTTCAGAAAACCTTGCTCTGAGTCCAAATCTGCCTGAGTGCAACTTGTACTGGCTGATTTACCTGGGTTTTCTTACACAATCTATGAGGCTTAGTGTCCTTATCTGTTAAACAGTGACAAGAATAGCATCTGCCTATCAGGAAGGATTGAGTGCAACGACGGATAAGAAGCATGACACAGTGTGTGGCCCACAGTGATTCATAAACTTTGGTCCAGTCAGGTAGAGGTGATGGGGGAGGTCAGCAGACCTGCCCTAAGTTTTATTTAAGCAATTTAATCTTTGGTTCTGTTTGTTGTGGACATTCTACAGAGAGAGTTGCAAGCCCATGGCTGTCTGGTTCCAGCTTCCAGCCTCTTGGATGGCAATCATTTTATCGTGACTCAATGTAAGACCCATTTCATTTTTGCCCTGAAGGCAAATACTGTCAAAATAAAATAAGTAAGTTTATCGGAATTTGGATATTTATTAGTTAACTTGGTAGTTTGCCTCTTGGTTTACAAAGCATATAGAAATGTAAGAAATTAGTATGGCATTCAAATCATGCCCCCATTTATTTCAGTGGGACTCACTTTGCTGGATGGCTGTCACTCACACCAGGTAGTTTGTGAAAATAAAGGCAGTGAATTGGGTCAAGGAGGAAGGGGAGTTTTGTTGTGTCTCTTAATGCTGTGAAATGTAGTGAAGGTTGGTTCTCACCTTTTCCTAGCCATGCAAGGGTGAGACTCTGAATAATCCTCACTGGGGAGAAAGAAGGATTGGAACTGGGCTTTGTTGTGTATTTTAAATCGAGATAGAACTGTTTAAATCATATTTCTAGGTTGTGTCTGATTGCAGATCCCAGCAAATTGGTCAAGGGTGACGGTTGCATCAGCAGCCTTTAAACTTTGCCCTAAGCTTTGAGCTTCTGTGAATTCAGAAGCTCATTTTTAGCAGACTCGATGACTGTGTGTTCATAAATGGGGAGCCTGGGTTCTGGGCTGCTGCTAGCACTGTACTGCCCGACTGTGTGAATGAGGCGGAGAACAACATTTGGTGCCTGGATCAGTAGTTATGAAATTTTCTATTATGACATTGAAATTCTTTTTTTTTTTTTAATGACAAAAAATTTCTGGGATCTGAACTTCTAACATCTATCCATTTAAAAACAAATCTGTGACAAAAAGTTAATAAAAAGTCAGCTATGACTTGAAATGACTTTGTATTTTATAAATGAAGTGTGTGCATGTGTGTTAGAAAAGTATTAACACATTTCTGGAGGAATATCAACTTTAGATCACCTTAAATGCTTAGGCCAACAATTGGCAGGCCCTCTGCCATACCTTTGTGCCCTCAGACTCTGGAGGCCCAGGAGATGGTGAACAAGAGCACTGTGTCCCCTTTGTCCTAAAAGGGAGCTTTGGCAGGGATGTCCTGCCAGGGCCTGCATTTATGAGAGTGTGTGGGTGGGTGGGGGGGTCCCATCTGTGAGTTAGTGCCTATCTGGAGGGTGAAGTGCAATCTTGGCTGGGAGAAGTTTCTAGCATAACCTTGTCCTTGAGCAAGTGAAACCTCCTGTTGGGAGAGTGTGTCAGAAACTGGGTTTATACACTTGAGATCAGAAGCATGTAATAGAGCACTTGGTTGGTGATTCAGATTGAAATTGCCCAATATACCTGGGAAGTGGAGAGATGTCCATGTTAGGTTGCATTGAAGAAGACTTCATGGAGGAGAGTTTTTAGGGGATCCCAAAATAAACGATAAGATTCAAAGGCACAGAAATGAAGGAGGGAGAAGAAGAGGGGAGTTCTATTGCTGAAATGTTCATGACTCTATCTATTTAATGGAACCTATTTTCACTCCTTTACCTTCCTTCTCTCTCTTTCCTCCCTTTCCCCTTCTCTCCTCCCCCTTATCCATCCTGCTAGCTTGTTGCCTCCTGTGGCTTGCTAGTACCTCTAGCAGGGACTGGGGAGAAGCACCGAGCAGGTAGCTCTCCCATGAGAGTGTATTGAGTCAGATGGGATTTGCTCCTGCTTTAGCTGGGAGAACAGATGAAGGTGGGATCCTGGGCCCTCTTGACTATCCAGGACCTAAAGTCCACAGGTATAATTGTTCTGGAAACCCACTCTGGCTCTCTCCTGCTAGGTACTTCCTGATTTTGCCCTGTAGTTATTGCACTAGGTATTGCCCAAGTAGCTTTTGGAGCCAAATCAGAGATTAAGATCCAAACCTCTGAGGCAGCCAGCCTGTGCTCTGAGCTAGGCTCGTGGAAGGAGGCTGCACTGTGCCCTCTGCCCTCGCTGAGACGTCCTCCAGCCTGGAAGGGGGCCTCCTTCCTTCCACCAGGGCTGTGTGCACAGGGCCACGACTGTCTGAAGAGGAATGGGCTTGGGAGCCGGGAGCCAGTGGGAAACGGGAAGCATTCTTGGGGCCCTGGTACACCATGTTCGGTTGGATTCTTGGCTGGGATTTGACATTCAAAGCCATCGAGTTTACTTTGCTTGTTCTTTCAGTCTAGGGCTTGGACTTTCTGCAAAAGCTGTATTTAAAAAAAATGGTGCAAATGAGGTTGGGAGATTATCTGGGGATTTCAACAATGGTTGATTCCCTTTAAGAAGGATAATCTGGACTTGAATGTATAAGGGTTGCCATTTCAAGTCTTCTGGGGGCTGCAGGGGACCAGACAGGGTGGGTGAAAACAGTGCATACAAGAGAATGATGTATACACAGGAGGGGACGTGTCTTTTCATTAGGGCTCCGGAAAATTGTCCTCTCGTTGTGGCTTCCCGTGAGCTCTAGGGCTGGAACTGTCCGATCGGCAGGGAACCCAGGGTGAGAGGCTCTCAGGAAACACTCCTCTTCTAAAAGACAGAGCCGACTCCTCGTTCAGGGCTGTCATTGTGACTGTGAACCTTTTTGGATGTTTGTATCTCTGTTTACCTCCGGGATTTTTCTCATTCATTAGCAGAATTAGTGTTCTCTGTTCTTGCGGGGAAAATTTTAGCTATATCATATTAAGTTGTTCCCAGCATTTCCACGGCTCCCCTGTCCCATGTGGAAGACAAACTGGGGTGTCCTGTGCCTGAATAAGGATAGTGTGGTGTAGAGGAAGGATCGACCCCCACTCAAATCCTGCCTTTACTATCCTCTTGGTGTGTGGACAAGCTTCCGGTCTTGCAGAGTTTCCGGTTCCTCTTCCACATGACTGAAGATTGATAAGGATTGGAGGAAACAAGGTCTGGAATTTAACAAAAAGAACCAGCTTTCAGTCTGTTCTTTCCCTTTCTCATTAGAAATGCTTCTCCTAAAACCTCTTTTCGGTGTGTTGTCTTCTTTTAGCCAGGCCCTGTTTTTTAGCTGCAGAATTGTGGAAATCTAGAATGCCCGATCTGGAAGGCACCTTAGCAGTCACCAAATACCACCTATGCACTTTGCAGATTAAAAACAGGTTCGGGGAGGTGCAGTGGTTTGCCTAGAGCAACATCTACCTAGCAGGCATTTATCGAGGGCTTGCTATTTTGCTTGGCATTGCACATTTAATCTTTGCAACGACCTTGTGAGGTGGTTACTCTTCTAACCTGTGTTTTGTGGATGAGCAATGGAGACTCCAGATTGGAGCAATGAACCTACACTATACACTCAAGGCCACACAAACCTTCAGCGAGAAAACTAGGGCTGCAACCAGAATACACTCTCCAAGTTCATATTTTCTCTGCTCAAGGATGCCTTTCCCACACCATGAAGGGATCACTACCTCAAGGTCACGAACAGGACACCACCTCAAGGTCGTTATACTTCCTTTGAAGTCAAGAAAGATCCTTAACTAAATCCACGAGAGCACCATCAACAGAGACACTTTTAGATTTTTTTTTCTTTTTTTTAAAAAATGGTAGATCTTACTTTTTTTAAAGAATAGGTTTAGGATTACAAAAAAATGAGCAGAAAATACAGAGGTAAGTATAGATTGGAGGACACAGAGTGTGGAAAGCAGTGAAGAGAACCAGCTCTCAGTCTGTCCTTTCCTTTCTTCGCTTGGACACCTTCTCAAAAAACCTCTTTTCAATGTGCTGCCTTGTTTCACCCGGGTCTTATTCTTTACGTCCTACATCCCATGTATCTCCTACATGCCATTTATCCCCTCAACCCCCCACCCCATAGCTTCCCCCGTAACTAACATCTTGTGTTACTGTGGCACATCTGTTATAATTGATGAGCCAGTATTGATACATTATTATCAATTGAGGTCCACGGTTTACATTAAGATTCACTCTGTGTGGTGTGGGTTTTGACAAATGTACGATGACATGTATCCACCCTTACAGTGTCATACAGAGTAGTCCCACTGCCCTTAATCCCCCCATGCTTCACCTATTCAATCCTCCCTCTATCCCTCCCTCCTCCCAATCTTTGGCAACCACTCATTTTTTCCTGTCTCCATAGTTTTGCCTCTTCCAGAATGGCATAGAGTTGAAATCATACAGTCTGTAGCCTTTTCAGATTGGCTTTATTTCTCTTTATTGCTGAGTAGTATTCCACTGTACGGATGCACCAACAATCTGTTTACTCATTCATCTCTCAAAGGACATCTTTGTTGCTTCCAAGTTTTGGCATCAACTATGTGAAATTAGAAATAAAGCTACTATCAATATTTGTGCACAGAATTTTGTGTGGTAGAAATGGTTTTTGATTGGCAGCTAGAATGACTGACTCAGCTTTAAGAATAATCTCTACTTCTCCAATTACACTTGTTCATTCATTTTGGCAGACACTGGTTTGCTTCACCTACCACGCACAGGGACTTCTCAGTTCCCCGAGCACGTGCTTCTTCATTTAAGAGGAATAATCCATGTCATATAACTGGCAGAAGTTTGGGGCTTGGGGACCTCTCAGAGCCCAAGTCCATACAATGTCCCTGTGGGCCCCCAGACTTGATCAGACTTAGGGGAGATTGATCTCCCTCAGAGGCATCAGCAGCCACGAAGCCTTAACCCCGAGAAAAATCTCGAATGGAGGGTTCTGGAACATGGCAGGCCATTCATGGCACTTTGGCCATGGGCTAGCTTCTTAGTGACTTTCAGTTCTGTTGTTCCTTCCCCTAAAGCTGGCTCGGGAAAGGACAGCTTCTCAACAGCCAGCGCTCTGCTGGGCGCCGCTCAGGTGTAGGAGCGCAGTGGTGAGAAATGCTAGGAAAGACTTTTGATTTGGGGTGGGGGAGAGGACAGGGGACTTAATCCACATGCAGATCAAGAGGGAAACACCTGAATGTTAATGTGTGGCCCTCGCTATTCAGGCCGTGGGGCTGACTCAGTTCTGCCCCTTTCCTTTATGGGAAGGCTGAGATGGGTAAGATTCTCATTTTCTGTTTGCTCCTATTTTTACACAGCCATTTCTTCTCTCTTCTAAGATTTAACTTTTATTTGCCTCCATAAAAAAGAACCTTTCTAGAAAGAACTCCCCCGGATAGTCGTTTTAGCGATGGCAATACGTTTTGTTCCAGGCCATTAGGTTTTTCCTTTTCTTATTATTTTCCATTCTTTTCAATAATCTTAGTTAACTTTAAATGAAAATAAAAAATATGGTCTTGAGGCCATTTAGGAATGATTTTCCTGGGCGATCGAATCAAAATATTCCCTTCTTCAGTTGCTAATAGGGGAAATAAAGAAAGAAATGGAAGTAAGAAAAGCAAAAATAAAATGAAGCAGACACTTTTTTCCTAGTGGTATAGACAAAGAAGCCCTGACTCTATATCAGGGACCGGCACAGATGCAGGTGATGGGGAAACGTTTGCTGTCCAGGCCCCGTTCTTCTCTGCCTGAATAAGGCTGTCAGAATAATTTGTGTGCAAGTGTATTTAATGTCAGAACTGAACCCAAGACTGAGGTCCCCAACCAAGAAGGTTGATTAACAGAATTCATGCATCAAAGTCCTGCTTACTTTTTAGTGTGAAGCATAGTTAAATGCAAAGTCAAGGCCAACTGGATGCCTTGATTACAACTCATAAATATTAAAAATAATGACTGAGATTAGGGTTTAGCTTTAAGATAGATAGCAGTGAAATTCTCACCTTATTGTGGAAATTTAATTACATTCTGTATATTGATAATGACAACATCTAGCATGTAGTGGGATAAAAATTATTCATCAAATGCCCTATCCATTGGCGGATATCAGTAGTGCTGCAATAATTACTGCAGAGGACTTCCACATAAACAAATACCTGCCTGGAGTCGACACAGAAGAGGAGTCTAGGACTCTAATGAATTTGACATTATTCCCTCTTTGAGCATTGATTTCTTCTTAGGACTATATCTGATTTTCAAACTTCCCAGTTTTATTTTATTTTATTTTATTTTATTTTATTTTATTTTATTTTTGAGACAGAGTCTCACTCTGTTGCCTGGGCTAGAGTGTCGTGGCGTCAGCCTAGCTCACAGCAACCTCAAACTCCTAGGCTCAAGGGATCCTCCCGAGTAGCTGGGACTACAGGCATGTACCACCATGCCTGGCTAATTTTATATGTATATATTTTTAGTTGTCCGGTTAATTTCTTTCTATTTTTTGGTAGAGATGGGGTCTCGCTCTTGCTCAGGCTGGTCTCGAACTTCTGAGCTTGAGCGATCCTCCCACCTCGGCCTCCCAGAGTGCTAGGATTACAGGTGTGAGCCACCGCGCCCAGCCTAAACTTCTCTGTTTTTGATGTATATACATTCAACTCTAAGCAATTCCACAGGGGAAAATATATTGTAACTCTAGAAAAATTCTCCTGAAGCTTCGTTACCCACAGTCTTATGGGCTAAACCCCACAGGGTCTCCTTCATGCTTTCTGTGCCCATTTGAGGAGTGGGGTGGGACAGGCTTGGTGGGCAGGGCTGGGGTGTGAGATTACCTGGGGCGTGAAGACACACTGGGCAGGAAATGCAACTCTTATTCTGAAGGAGAACAAAGCACAAAGTTACATTAATATATCCAAAGCCTGATGATCAACAGCAGAAGCCGAAGTTCAGAGCTAAATCCTGGCGAGAGAAAGCAGGAAAGCCAGGAGGCGGCAGAATCCAGAAGTGAGAATCAGAGGTGGCCGGAGGAAAGCATGGAGATCGCATGCCGGACATCTGGGGTTTTATGTGGCCCTGAGTGGGTTTTGCTCGGATGTCCTAGCTAAGTTCCAGGGGCTGGGGAAGGGCAGTGCATTCCTTGCAAAAGTGGGAGTGTTGAAAGTGTGAGTGTGCATCTAACGGAACGCCTGCCCGAGTGGGGCTTGAACAGCAGGTGCTTGTCACCTCGCGTGAAAGGAGCCAAGAGGTGGGGGTTGCAGGTTTTCTCAGCCTGGCAGAGGTGTCACAGGTCTGGGGTCAGCTTCCCTGTGATTCTCTTGGCTTTTCCTGCCTCTCTCAAGATGGTCAACATAGCTGTCCCTATCATACCTTCTGTAGCACCCTGAGGCAGGAAAAGGACATCTCTTTTTATCGGGGACAAACATTTTTTCATGACTTTCCTTCTGATCCTGTGAGGCAGCATTGGGCCACAAGCCAGGTTCTGGTCACAAGCTTGAGGGTCGGAAAGCCAGTTTCTGGCATTTTCTGCTTTTATCAGCCAGAAGGGAAGAAGGTCCCCCATGGCAATCCTGAGGGTGAAGGCCAGCACCAGCCACAGCATTTTAACTCTCTGGAGCCTTTAAGGTCTTGTTTGGAAAATATTAAGAAACTGCAACCACACTGCAATTTCACATCACAGCCAACCTTTTCAATCGCTCTCCATCCTGGTTGAAAGAAACGTTATTGACTCACCAGAACTATTCTTGAAAACCCTAAACGTGAGGCCAGCAGGAAGCTGGTATTTCCTTTCCTGCCACAGCTTGTAAGTGGAGCTGGCAGGACCTGGTTGAGAACTCTCTGCTAAGGAAGAACAAAGGTTGGGGGTAATGTTGGTACCAGTAATAGAGCACATATAGCTTATGAATTACATTGCTCATCAGAGAATCTGTCACCTGGCAGCTACCACGTGGCAAATGTTCAATCCTCAAAATGAATCTTAGATAGAAAATATATCAGGTCCACTCTGGGAGCAAGTTCAAGGAAGGCAGCTGGGAAGCCCCAGGGTTTGGGGGGAAACCAGGAGGAAGCTTAGGAGAGTGAACAATAGTGAGCTTTGTTAGTCAACTTCTTGAGTTTAAATCCTGCATCTAAGGTCCTTCCTTAAGCTTTGCTTTCTGCAGGTGTTAAATGGGGGAAAATGACATCCCTTTTCAGGACAATTGTGACATATTCAACACATAGCAGGGGACTAGTATGAGGTAGTCACCGACATTAGCTGTAGGCATCATTCACCATCAGCTGCCAACTGTTAGAAAGGAAAGTGGTTAAAAACCAACTTCCGTATTTCCTTAAGTTGCCCCCCCACTTCCCCTTGCATTTTAAAATTCAGATGATTCATACATTTGTTGTACTTGTTCCCTTTTTTGGTCTTTTTTTCCTCTTGTTAAACCAATGGCACATCTCATAATTTATGGTGCCACGAAGCTGGGAAATATACACTCTTTGCATCCGCTCCAGGTAGGCACACAGGTGCAGGGACCAGTTTTTGGTGTTCCTTTTATCTCGCTTTGCCCCTAGGTGGCATGCTCACTCTGTTATTGCGGTACTGCCACACCCATCAGCGGAAACAATAAAAGTACAGCTGAAACTTGGAAGTGGAAAAAAAATGAAGGTAACTTTGAACGGACTGATAGTCAAAACTCAAGGTTTCAAAAACTGAGAATATTGGAACTTCACACAGTACATTCTGCTGCCGTTATTTCTTTAAATAGCTACTTCACCCCATAAGAACATAAGTTCCTTGCAGGCAAGGACCGTGTTGCAACTCTTTCTATGTCTGGACTTAGCCTAATGCCAGGCCCAGTGGGTATCTTTCTAGTGAGTGATTTAAAAATTGAACCTGAGGCCGGGCGCGGTGGCTCCCGCCTGTAATCCTAGCACTCTGGGAGGCCGAGGAGGGAGGATTGCTCGAGGTCACGAGTTCGAGACCAGCCTGAGCAAGAGCAAGACCCCCATCTCTACTAAAAAAATAGAAATAAATTATCTGGACAACTCAAAAATATATAGAAAAAATTAGCCAGGCATGGTGGTGCATGCCTGTAGTCCCAGCTACTCGGGAAGCTGAGGCAGGAGGATCACTTGAGCCCAGGAGTTTGAGGTTGCTGTGAGCTTGACTGATGCCACGGCACTGTAGCCAGGGCAAAAGAGCAAGACTCTGGCTCTAAAAAAAAATAATAATAAAATAAAAATAATAAAAATAAAAATTGAACCTGGAGAAGAGAAACGTCCTTGCGAATTCATTATGCATGTTAAGTAAATAAAAACTAAGAAAAATCTTCAGAAAGATTGATGCCTCCTTTATGAAGAGCACAAGAAGAGATTAGCTTGAAACAGTAGCAAGAGGGATTCCAGTGAGACTGAAGGAAGAACTTCCTGACACAGAAGCTGTGAATCCTGAGAGTGGATAACCAAAGACAATAGTGGCACCCCCCCCCTTCATTTGTTGGAAGGTGCCTCCTGTCGGGGCTCAGAAAATAATACCCCAAAATGAAGGCTGCAGAAGCAAAAGTTTTTCTCTGACCTTCTCTTGCCCTCCTGTCTCTCAGTCCCATTCTCCCCAAGGCGAGCCATAGAAACTAATCCTTCTTCCCCCAGGTGCGTCATAGAAAGCAGAATCCCTTTTCCCTAAAGCCATCCATAAAACCTAAAAATACTACTCTGGCTTTCCCTCTGCCCCGTGTACAAATGCTCATAAAGAAATTATCTGACCTACCCTGTTTGACTGCAGGTGGGTGATAAGACCCCCATAGGAATGCATGCTCGGAGAGGCCAAGAAGAATCTAGACAGACAGGCCTTGCTGGGCTTCCCCACTTGGTCTGTTAGCATTAGATCATACCCTTTTTGTCCAATCATATTTCTACAAGGCTTTCCATATTTTGTTAAAGCTAAGCATTAAAGTGGACAATTTCCTCTGTATCTTTGGCTCTTCATTCTGAAGGCTCCCGAGTATACACATTAAATAAATTTGGATGCCTTTTCTCCAATTAAGCTACCTTTCGTGAGTTGATTTTTTTTCAGCAAAACTGCAGACGGCTAGTTGCCTTTCAATGGGAGGATAGGGCTAGTTGACCTTCCAATCTTGCTTCAACTGTCTTTGGGACTAAATATGTTTTCCTCACTTATTGCAAATCATCGCTGTTGTATTCTCCACTGGTGAAAGTTAGCCTTGACAATTTTCTTTCTTTCTTTTTTTTTTTTGTAGATTTCAAATCATTTTATAGATATCTTCATTATCATGGGCTGGTGTGGATTTCTGTGTAGGTGGAAAACCCAGAGGCTGCAGAAGCTGCAGATGCTGAGTGAAGGGTTCAAGGTCTCGCTGTGATTCAAACCGGGGACTCCCCCGCTCCCCACAGTTTGAGATCTGTTCTCTTTCAAAGATCATATGAGTTTTTATAAACCAAATGAACAAAGAAAACTTGTTTTGCTCTGAAGGAAAAAAAAAGAACAAAAACAAACCAAAACCAACAGCAACTTTGCCTGACCTTTCCAACCCCTGTAAGCCTCAGAGCTGTTGGCTGGACCTTGTAATAACTGTGATCTTTCGACTAAAAAAGAATGCTAATCAACCCGGCTTTGCTGACCTCCATTTGTTATCCGGTTGCTAAGTGATAGCTCAAGATTAGCTGGCCATAGGTGAATGGAAATTTCTACCCTGTGCTTTTGTTTAGTGATGAAAAATAGTTTAGGGCATTGGAAGAAAGAAACTCACTTGTATGTCTTTGGCTCTTGAACTGTTTTTAAAGAGCTCTTCTCTGTCAAGACAAGTGCAAGGATTGGAAAAGGCAACGAACAAGACAGTTTTCTGAGGTTCCCAAGTGCCCTCAATGCTGGCTTTTTCTTGTTCCTTTCATTATTTCTTTAGCTAGAGGTAACTGTCTGGTCATGCAAAAGCCATGAGACAAACCACCAGCTTTATCTATTGCTTACCTTCTCTAACCCTTACTCACTGCTCCATAAAATGGGACAAAATAATAGGATTGATCCCTGGGATTGTTGTGAGGATAAAATCCGATAACAGTATGAAAGGTGCTTAACACGGTGCCTGCCCATAGAACGAACCTGGTGCATATTGGATACTATTAGTAGTAGTATTATCACCACCACCATTATCATGTGTCAGATTGTCTCTAGGCTTCAGAGTGTTATTATTCCAAAGGGAAATGCGTATTTATTTTCCTCTCTTAACGACTGCCTGCAGTGCAGTATTTTTTGATCAGGGTGAGAACCCCTGAGTGACAAAGTCCACTGTGTCTGAAAGCTTTTCCTGTGCACAGGTGTGCTATAGTCCCATGAGCTTCATCTTTGGTTTGCTCATCTGAAAAGTGGGTCAATAAACCTTGTAAGTGACACATAAGTTTAGAAAGGTCACGTGGACAGGTAGGTAGATTGAGTCGATGTTCCCTGGTATTTTCGAAATTACCAAAAATTGATAGTATCTCTGACTTGTAACTTTAAAGCATCTCATTAATCCACATGTAACCTTGTACAGAGCTGGTTTTGAATGAACTCTATTGATAACCTGCTGCTTACAATTTTGATATAATAACACTGTATAAACATCCTCAAACATAGATGTTTTCATAATTGTAAGACTATGTCCTGAGGCAAAATCCTGGAAGCTGGGCTAAAGAATCTGGTTATCTTTCCATGGGTCATTAGAATGACCACAGGATGCACCTGGTAGCAGACAGTCTTCATCCTGGTTGTCAGGGCCATATTGGGATTGGGGGGAAATTACCTAGAAAATTTGTTTCCCTCTATGTTCTTTTTAGTTTCTTTATAGTTTCTCTTGGTTTACTCTACTTCTTTTTCGAATCCCCTGATTTGTGCTTAGGGCCAACTATTACTGGAGCGTGTGAGAGAGCGAGAGAGAAAGAGAGAATATTCCTTTTAATTGTTGTCTTTATTTTTATTTCATTCCAGCTTTTGGTGGTGGACTGGGTAGGTGGATTCTTCTAATCCTCAAGACTTTAAGTCCTGTACTAGCAACAACCTAGAGGATTTTACGACCCTTCCTTAGAATGCTCCAGATTATGTGGAAATTTTATTTCTCTTCATTTGCAAGAGAAACTCCTAGGTGAAAAAGCTCACTCCTTAGAAAAGCATGGATCTCTATCTATCTCTTTAACCACTAACTTAGCTGCTCTCAAAGAAATGTGAAGAATGCTTTGTTTGTGTCTTTTTCCTTCTGTGTCCACTTCTAAGTAAATGCCTCTTTCCAGGGTCTCTATTTCAAATTCTCAGATAAAGGAATTAACTGGACCAATTTTCACCATCATCCCATTGTGGGCAGATCTTTGAACCAGTGTATCTCCTGGGCTTCTAGACAACTATAGATGGTGACTCTTGGGCTGGGCACCCCTCTCTCACCTAATCAGCTATAGGTTGAGTGTGTATCACGTGAAATGGAAAGGCCTCTCTGACGGTCTAGAATTTTGAGTGAGGTGAATGGCATTCAATGGACCCTTGGGTGCTCTTACCCAGAGATTTCTCTTAAATTGCCAAACTGGGGGAGAACAAGCATGGTGAGGATAGCATTTTGTGAAAAAGAGCTTCTAAAAATATCAAAACACACATTTACCCTGGGACATAGCAATTTAGGTATTTATCCAAGAGAAATGAAAACATATAGCCACCAATACTTGAAGAGGAATGTTCATCGTAGCTTTATTTTTGATAAGACAAAACTGGAGACAGCCACAGTGTCTGTCAAAATAGAAATGGACAAGTAACTTTGACATAGTTATACAACTGACAAAAAGAAATGTATTACTGGTACACACAACCCAGGTGAATCTCAGACACATTGTGTTGTGTGAAAGAAGTCTTATATCAGAGTACACACTATGCAACTTCATTTATATGAAGTTCTAGGAGAGGCAAACCTAAAAACATTTTAAAAATAAGAATTTTTTTACCTCTGGGGGTTGAGGGTAAAGTCTGAGCAGGAAGAAGCATTAGTATTTTCTGGAGTCATGGTAATTTCCACATGTTGAAAGGGGTTTGGGGTATGCAGACATTTGTCAAAATTTAGCAAATGTACACTTAAAATTGATGCATTTCATGCTATGTCATTTTACCTCAGAAGAAAAAAATTTAGACAAATCTTGAACTCTAGTTAATGATATGCATACTGATGTATTTAGGGAGATGTATACTTATGGCTATAATTTAATTTGAAATTCATAAAGAGGCCAGGCACGGTGGCTCATGCCTATAATCCTAGCACTCTGGGAGGCCAAGGTGGGAGGATCGCTTGAGCTCAGGAGTTTGAGACCAGCCTGAGCAAGAGTGAGACCCCATCTACACTAAAAATAGAAAAATTAGCTGGGTGTGGTGGCGAGCGCCTGTAGTCCCAGCTATTTAGGAGGCTGAGGCAGCGAGAATCACTTGAGCCCAGGAGTTTGAGGTTGCTGTGAGCTAGGCTGATGCCACAGCACTCTAGCCCAGGTGACAGAGCAAAACTCTGTCTCAGAAAAAAAAAAAAAAAGAAATTCATCAGGAGAAATAAGATGGATTGATGGATGGATAAAGGCATGGATAGATAAATAGAAATGTAATAAAACAAGAATAGTAAGATGTTAATGGTGTAATCTTGGTGGGGGGAATATAAGTGTTCACTGAAAATTCTTTCAAATTTGCTGTGTGTTAAAAGTTTCCCAATAGGATGTTGGGGAAAATGCCATATGCCATTCAATCAATTTCAATACTATTCAGTTTAATTTCAGGGCATTTCAACAATGACAAAAAATAATTGTGCACCTGCCATATATAAAGCGCTATGTTATGTGCTGAGGATAAAAGAATGAATAAAGGTAAAGCTTTTGGTTCAGAGAACTCACAGTTTCATAAAAGAGAACAAAGTGACACCAAATTACTAATATTATGGGAACAAACATGTCAACCGTTTTCTGGAATAGTCTAATTTCAAGTACTTTACTTTTACATATAAGGTATTCATGAAGTAAACAACTCCATTTTATTTCAATTACTTTGTAAGAGTTTTCACAAGTCAGGAAAAAAAAATTTTTTTGTCAAATGCTGTCTTCCAGTTTTGTTTGGTGGAATACTTTTGCCGTAATCATAGCTTGCCTCTCTGCTGGTTCGGCGACTTTGTTGACATAACATTTAAAATTTACTTTATAGCAAGGAAAAAGGCACTGAGACCACATGGAAAAATCAATGAAAGTCAGAGGGAAAAAAAAAGAGGTTAATATTTAACGCTCACATTGGTTAGAGCTATCTTCAATTTTCCCCCACCCTCTTCCTTCAGAATCTCCTAGCTCCAGCTGAGGGTTCTTTCTAAAACCTGCACCTATGATTGTCCTGCTCAGAATGTTCTGGGGCTCTCTACTGTATAGTTTGGTCCTATGGCCTTAGCCTGCTGTTCCAAGTCTTCCACAGGTGGCCTGTCCCTACTTCTTCATCCATACCTTCTGCAGCGGTCACTGCCTCTAGTTCCTTATACTCCAGCCATCCTCATCTGTGTGAGATGAGCCGGTGATCCAGCTGATCTTTCTGTTTACTAATCTCCAATTTTTCCTAAAAGCCCACCTCTCTCAGAACACCTCCTAGATATTCCCTCTCCCCTTTAACTTGCAGGGATTGGGAATGGCAAGGAGGAATTAATCAAGAGAGGACTGAATCTCTCCAATCAACCTTGGCATTTCCTTTCTATCTTTGATGCCTTGTTTATTACAGGCAGTCTTGGTTTTCAGAATAAGCTATTTGTAACTACTTCCTCCACTATATCACGAGTCCCTGGAGGGCAAGGGCTGGATCTTACTCATCTTTGAATAAATTTAAAGCTATTAAACAGTGTTCTGCACATAGTAAGAATTCAACAAATCTTTGTTTCACTGAATCTATTTTGCAGAAAAAAAGTCAACATCTATTCTTAAGATTGGCCCACGCCAGGCTCAGTGCGTTATTTGTAAACCTGTCGGCCAGTGTCATTTCCTCCAAAATGCAGCACTTTTAATGGAACCACAGGCTCAAGAATGACCTTCAAGAAAGACATTTTGTATTTCACCACCAAAGAGCAGTACAGGTTTATTAGACTTCCATAATCTAGGCCTCGTTTCCCAGGCTACCCTGAAGCATATCACACTTTATCTGGGAGGAGCACAGCTATGAAGGAAGGTATTGGCCTTTGTGAGTTTGCGTTGCTCATAAATTTATTAAATTGCTTTATTTTTTTCCTTCTAGCTTTGATACTGATTGACTTTGCCTCTTTTACTGCATGCATTGTGCCATCTTGTGGCCATGGAGCATATAACACTTACAGTTACTCCAATGCTGAGGAATGGTGTTTTGGGTGTGCACAGGATTAGATAATTGTGCTTCTGCTATTCCATCTTATTTCTGTATTCCAGAGGATCTCCACATGGAGAAACATGTGTGTCTTAAAAAGTTGAATTTTCTCTGATGCAAAAAGGGAAAGAGACTTTCTCTCCCTTGTCCCCTTTCCTTGAACATTTACTTTACAACTTGTCACTGTTAATTCCTCCTCTGTCTTTGACATACAAACCTTTTAAAAAGTAAATGAGCCTTTGCCAGCTTTATAATCAGAAATGTCTTTCTGAAGGACCTGGGACCATCTCTCTGAAATGTAAACACAGAAGAAGATAGCACCCCTGTCTCCCCATCTCGATGGGTGCCTGGCTCCAAACTGTACCTAGGTACCCATCACAGAGTGCTAAGAAGTTTTATTATTCTTTGGATAAAGGAACTTAGCAAACACAATGGCCACCTTAATTGAGGACAAGTTTTCATTTATCTTGTGAACACATATGTTCTGACTGGCTATATTAAAAGGTGAGAATTTTTTCTGTCTTTGCAATTTCTTTATGGGTTGCCTGTGATATGTGTATCACATTCTGGCTTAATGCTTATTCAATACTCAAACTGTTTTCTAAATAAACCTAAAATTTATATGGAATCCCCAAAGCCATCTTGAGAAAAAATAACAAAACTAGAGGAATCAGATTACCTGATTTCAAATTATACTACAAAATTATAGTAACCAAAGCAGCATGATACTGGCATAAAAGCAGACACATAGATCAATGTAGAGAACTCAGAAATAAATCCACATATTTACAGTGAATTCATTTTTTATAAAGGTACCAAGAACATACACTGGGGCAAGGACAGTCTCTTCAATAAATGGTGTTGGGAAACTGGGTATTCATATGTATAAGAATGAAATTAGATCCATATCTCTCATCATATACAAAAATCAAATCAAAATGGATAAAAGACTTAAACCTAAACATGAAACTGTTTGAACTCCTTATATATTCTAATTCTTAATCCCTTCTTAGATGAGTAGTTTGCAAATATTTTCTCCCATTCAGTGGGTTGTCTCTTCATTTTGTTGATTGCTTCCTTTGCTGTGCAGAAGTTTTTTAGCTAGATGTGATCCCATTCGTCCATTTTTGTTTTGGATGCCTGTGCTTTTACGGTATTACTCAAGAAATCTTTGCCCAGACCAGTGTCCTGGAGTGTCTTCCCAATGTCTTCTTCTAGAGGTCTCAGTTTCAGGTCTTGATTTAAGTCTTTAATCAATAGAGGAGCTACAGTGGAATCCTAAAACACACCCTACACAAAAGAAGGCAAGAAAGAAGGAGCAGAGAAATGAAAAAACAAATGGGACAGAGAGAGAACAAATACCAAGATGGAAGGCTTAAACTTACCCATCTGAGTAATTGCTGCAAAACCTTCCATTAAAAGTCAAATTGTCAAAATGGATAAGGAGGCACGGCTTACCCATATGCTGTCTACAAGAAATGCATGATAATTATAAAGGCATAGACAGGTAGAGAGTAAAGGATCCAAAAGATATACTATGGGGACACTAAGCCTAAGAAAGCTGGTGTGGCTGTGTATACATTAAGCAAAGTAGATTTCAAGACGAAGAATATGTTAAAAGAAAAACTTTAGACAAATTAAATCTAACAGAATTTAATTGAGCAAAGAATGTTTGGAGAATTGGGCAGCCTCCCTGAACCAGAATAGATTCAGAGCAACTCTGCAATGCTGCATGGTGGGAGAGGGTTTATGGACAGAAAAAGGAAAGTGATGTACAGAACACGGAAGTGAGGTACAGAAACGGCTGGATTGTTTACATCTCCACATTTGCCCTCTTTGAACATGGTTTGAACGGTTGGCCGCCTGTGAGTTGTTGAAGTACAGATGCTGTGATTGGCTAAGACTCGGCTATTTGTTGCAAGAGTAGGTTACAGACTGTTTACACATCCAGTTAGGTTACAGTTCACTCTAGAAAGAAACCTTTAGGCCAAGTTAAAATATGTAAGGAGGTAGCTTTCGGCGAAATTTAACAATTATAAACAGATAAAGAGAGACATAATGACAAAAGGGTCATTTCTTCAGGAACACACAATAATCCTAAATGTGTTTGTACTTAATAATGCAGATGGTAAAGTTTCAAAATACAGGAAGCAAAAGTAGGAAGAATTAAAGGGGAAAATTAGCAAAGCCACAATCAGTAGGAGATTGTAAACCCCTCTCTTTGAAAGTAATAGAAAAAGTAGACTAAAAAATCAGCAACGGTATAGAGAATTTGAACTACACTAAAATAATGAGACTAAGAAATTTTGGTGTGTTAAAGTAAGATGTAATTATCTGAAAAACCTCATCTTTAGGTGATGCTTGATCAGCAACATTACTTATTGCATACATTTTGATGTATTGGTGATTGGAATATGGTCTGCAGAGATCAATCAAAAGTTGCTTCCCTGTGCCACTTGGAGTGGGAACAGAGGTCTCACAAATGTAACACAGTCTTCACACCTTAGGATGGATGTCTTGGTGTGCCAGTGTTGTGAAATCTTCATTAACGTCACACTATAGCACTGGCAATGTAGGAGACCAGAATATGCTACCTCCAAATATGCCTTTTTAGCATAAGGATTATTTGAGCTGATCATTTTGAGAAACGACACAGGAGAAGTTCTGAGGACAGAATGTAAGTTTCCCTTTCGTAAGGCAGATTTATATTTATAAAGGAAATGTCCATTTGTAAGACTCCTCTGTACCAGAAAGAGAAGGATGATTATAAATCACAAGGTTGTCAATGGAGACGACACTGGCTTAAATCTGCCTAATAAATCTTACTCTTTCTTACCATATTTTTTCTAGTTATCTTCCCATAATTTGATTTCCCAGCCCAGAAACCCCAAATCATCTTTCTTTTGTTTTAGCCCAAGTTGGTATGTTGTTAAAACTAAATTTGGCCTGAGGCTGTCTCCGTACTTTGAGTCCTTTTGCAGGGAACTGCAACTTAGCTTGATAAGTAAATGAACCAAAAGTCTAATTTAGGAATATACCTGTAATAAATAGCTGAGTCTCAGCCAATCACAGCAGCTGAGTCTCGGCCAATCACAGGCTGCCAACTGATCAGGTCCAATTAAGGCAAAGGCTGAGCTGTACCCAATCAAGCTGTTTCTGTACCTCACTTCCATTTTCTATGAATGCTGCCTGTCCCCTTGCAGAGTTCTGTGAGCCTCTTCTGGTTTGAGGGCTGCCCAATTTCGTGAGTCGTTATCATTTTAAACCAAGTTGTAAGCACCCTTTTGAGTTACTCATCCCAGAGTTTCTCCCATGCATATATGAGATGTACATGCTAACAGACTTCCGTTTTTCTCTTGTTAATCTGTTTTGTTACTCAGCCCCAGCTGAGGACCTAGAAGGGTAAAAGATTTTTTTTCTTCCCCTGCAGCAGCAACTGTGATCTTTTCCCTTGTAAACTTTGAGAAGCAATTAAAATAACCTCTCAAACATTGGTAGAATGATTTCATCTTTTTGGGTCAGATATGTGAGCCTTCTCCAGCCAAACCCAATTGGTTTCTCTAGTGTTACTTTCTGGGCAGACAGCAACCTTCAATTCCTTAGCAACAACGTTGCCAGAGTTGGCAAATGGAAATGCAGGGTACCTAGCTTAATTTGAATTTTAGATAAACAACAGATACTTTTTTACTAGGGGCTGGCTGTAAGCAGATCTAATTAAATAATAAAGTCCAAGAAACACCTGCCTTTTGGGTGTTTTCTCCTCTTAACAATCAAGCTATCTATATTCCTTATAAAATATGATAAAGCAATAAAAAGATATGGGGAAAGGGTCACTCCAAAGGTAGTCTTTATTTATTTTATGATGATACAAATATAATCTCCCCCAAAACAAATGTAAAACTAATGCAAATCACTTTTTCAGGAACAAAGAAAACCATTTAGAAAATGTGTTTATGTTATATACAGGAGACAGGTTAGGTTTTCAAGCCTACCCAAGGAGGAAGCGTAAGACCAAGTTTTGTTTGTTCTGAGTACAGGGGTCATATTTACATTTTCACACAGTAGTGATATTCCTGTTGCATACTTGGCAAAATATGACTAAATCCATAATGAAAAGGAAAAAAAAAGAAACACAATTATTACTAAGCAGAGAGTAAAAAATTCTAGATCGTGGAAGAGTGACCTCCATTTTAGCTAGACTTACGATGTCTAAAAATATTTGCCCTCATCTATACACAGTGGGAGCACACTGTATAAAAAGTTTCAACAACATTTTAAAAAATGTCTACAAAAGTAAAATTTGAAAGTTTCATTTCCCCAGCAAAATACCTTAAAAGTCAAGAAATTAGTCTTTAAAAAATTATGAAAACTATTGTGTTGTGGGAAATATTTATATAAATTACTTATGCACACATATCTCGAAACATTGTTTCTAGGAGCAGTAAAATATAATCTATAGAGGACCTACACAACCCAAATAACTTGTAAAAAAGAAGGGCAAGGATGTTGTGCAAAATCAGGTCAATTGAGGTTTTTATAACATAATATTTACTAGTTATGTAAACCAATCAGTGACTTTGAGACATCAGAATACAATCATAGTTTCAAACACAAAATTATAGAAATATAAGGTCTTTTGATATTTTTGGCAATCGTAGATAAAAGAGAATGGTGTGTTCAATTCAGTTTAATTCCACAAATATTTATTTGGCACCATGTTAGGCACTGAGGATATAGAGCAGTGAAGTAGGCATGTTTCCCTACCATGACTAGAGAGTACAGTTGGTTAATTTAGCTGCTCTATTTGTAGCTATTTAGAAGATAATGTATCCTGAGTTTTTTAATTCATGGCATCTTATTATAAAAAGTATTTTATATTTATGAATTTTGTCCTGGATTATTCAATTGAATTTGAAGTGTTCAAAATTTTTGTGACTCTTGAAATGAAGAGGTATAATGCTACTTTTAAGACCATACGATATGCCTGTGCATACACACACATGCATAGTCATGTGCACAGAAACATACAATGTGTGTTCTCACCATGTCATTGTCCCAAAATTTAATCAACCCCACATAGATTAAAAAGGTTCCAGTCTTAAGGAAAACCAGCAACTGGTAACCCAGATTGTGCACGCATCTTTGGATAACTGACTTGTCGATAATCTCCTAGGTGCAGTAAAATACAGAATATAGAATATCAATGTTAAATGTTAATATGGTATGCAAAGAGACCAAAGCAGTTTCCTGGGTTCTCTACTGGATGGCTGATGAACTGGATACCGTGCTAATTTGTAAGTTCTCAGAAGCCAGATTTATTCTCTATTTATCTTGTTTTGTGAATATTATTTACATAAATCACTAAAAGGCACCTAAGAAACAGCATCATCCTCAGTAAATCATGGAGCATTTCTGAAATACATTCATGGGAGCAGAGACAGCGTGGCCCTTTCCATATCACTGACTGGGAGAAATTTTAAGCTGTTTATGTGTCTCCGCATGTCTGTTAAGACTCACGAAAAGCCAGGCATATTGAAAACATGAAATCAGCGCCTGTTAAACTCTGGGTCCGTTTGTGGCTGACTGCTGTTTAGGAGTAAGAATGCTGTACCGTGCTATGCTTGGTGACTCTGGTGGAAGATGTAGTCACGGTAGAATTAGAATGACCAGATTCCTCTAAACCAAAAGTTGGCAGAGTGCCAGGGACGCCAGCTCCAGGGACCAGGATCTTTCTAGCTTTCATAGAGTCTTCAGCAGGAATTTGGTACCTGGATTGCAGAGTGGAAGCAGGTGCTAGTACTCTTTCTGTCACTGTCACATTCTGTCCTACTGCTCCATTGGGCATGGCAAGAGTGGGCTGCACACCTGAGCTGGGGGCAAGGAAGCTCTCTCTTTCCCTCACCATAATGTACTGTGTATCTTGCAGAGGCGGGGTGCCTTCCAGAGGATTAGATACACCCCCATTAGGCTGTATTATTCTTTCTGTAACTGTGACTTTGCCTTCATTAGCATAATGCTGATCTACCAAGGTAGAAGCTGGAGCATATACCCTCTCTGTCACTATAAGGCTCTGTGGCTGTGTAGGACCCAGGATCACAGTGCTTGGTGGCATAGTGGAGCCTGTGGCATAGGAAGTTTCTGTTACTATAATATTACTAGAAGCCAATGGATCAGGAAGAGGTGTAGCTACCTTTTGAGCCTGCCTAGAAGACACAGATCTTTCAGTGACTATTTCCTGAGTTACTTTCTCTGCATTTGCTTCCTGCAAAGATTTTGGAACTTGAAAGCTACTGCCAGAGGCATAAGTATTCTCTGAATCAACCTTAGTTTGCTCATAGAGTGTACGTGAAGCTGCGTTCGTACTTATTTTTGTGACGGGTTTTTGCCTCTGCTCAATTTGCATGTCTGTGTCTATTTTTTGACCTATGCAAACTTCAGCTAGTGTCTTGAATTTAAGTCCCAAATCGTCTAAGAAGCGTTCGTCCTGCTCTCCTTCAATAAAACTGCAGCAGCCAAGGGAACCATGCAGGGATTCGGTTTCCTCTTGAGAGTAAACCAGAAGGCAATCTTTGGCTGTGTGCATCTCATCGTTCTCAGAGTAAGAGGCTGCTTTCTAAAATGCAAATAAAAACAGAGACAAATAATTAGCAACACCAAGTCCTTTAAAAACGAGACTCTATATTCCCATTCAAAATGTACAACCTGAATCTAATTACAAGGAAAGATCAGAGAAAAACAAATAGAGAGAGATCCTACACCACCACTGGCCTGTATTCTCTTTTTTTCTTTCTTTCTTCAGGACCTGTTGAGCCCCTCTCAGGGAAACAGAGGCCACCATAAGGCCAGTCTGAGGTCCTGAGATCCTTTCTCTCTCTCCCCATTACTAAGTCACACAGATGAAGCCAAGTGTGACTGTGCAGAACTGAGAGAGATTGGCCTGTATTCTTAAAAAAAAAATTAATACCATAAAAAACAAAGAAAGGTAGAGGGGATTATTTCAGATTAAAAGAGACTAAAGTGTCCTGATAACTAAATGAAATGCAGGATCCTAGACAAGAAAAACAAGTGCTATAAAAGACATTATTGTGACAGTTGGTCAAACTGAAATATGGACTGTGTCAATGTTAAATTTCTAAATTTGTTAACTGTATAGTAGTAATGTAAGAGAAGGTATGTGTGAGACAGAGAATGGAAAAGCAAATAGTGAATGTGACAAAATGTTAATAATTGGGTAATCTGGGTGAAGAGTACACAGAAATTAAAAATTTCTACTATTCTTGCCAATTTTCTGATAACTTTGAAATTATTTCCAAATCCAAAGTTAGTACATACACACATAACCAAGACTGACTTCAGCAGGATTAGAGTGGAGAAGAAAAACACGTCAAAATAAATAGGATACTAGAATGAAGCTTAGCAATGAGACAGAAAAGGACAAGAAGTGGTCTTCCTTGACACTAACCGTACCTGTCAAGCTAATACTTGGGGGTGGAGGATGGTATGAAAGGAAGGGTGGAAAAAAGTGGGAAAACACTCCAGTAGTTTGCAAATTTAGAACAGAGGGGACAGAAATAAATTGCCTTCCTCAGTGGAAGCCCCTCCCCTAACCTCTCAAGTGCCTCCCAGATGCTAACACTCCAACTTTGCCCATCGCCATGGGGACACAGGGACCTTGTTTTTAAGAAAGGCACCCAGTCCTGCTTTTTAAAAAAAATTATCTTTATTGTCTGTATGATCTGCAGTAATGTTGTTTATTTCATTTCTTATGTCCACAATTTGTGTCTATACCCTTCATATAGTATCTCAAATAATCTGGCTAAGAGGTTTATCAATTTTTTTGATCTCTTTAAAGAAGCTTTTGGTTTTATTGCTTTTATACCTATCTTTTTTTGTTTAATATTTAATTGATTTTGCCTCTAAAATTCATTATTACCTTATTTCTGCTTGCTTTGGTTTTAATTTGCTCTTCTTTTTGTAACTTTTAAGGGGGAAGCTTAGGTCACTGATTTGTGACCCATCTTCTAATATAAGCACTTTTGCTATAAATTTCCCTAGAAGCACTGTTTTGGCAGTGCCCCACAAATTTTGAGAAATAAAGTGTGATTTAATTTTCAGTCAGTTCAAAATGTTTTCTAATTGATCCTGTTATTTTTTTTCTTTTATCCACAGGTTATTTAGAAAGGTGTAATTTACAAATATTTGGATATATCTCTTTGTTATTGATCTCTGGTTGAATTTCTTGTTCTCAAAGTACATTGTATGACTGCAATTCTTTTAAATTTATTTACATTTATTTTATGTCCTGGAATAGAGTCTATATTGAAAAGAATGTGGATTATGCTTTTGCTGCAAAAGGTTCTATCAATGCCAATCAGATCCAGTCAGTTGACAGCATTGGTATGTTTCCTACACCTTACTGATTTTCTGTCTGCTTGTTCTTTCAGTTATGAGCAGAAGAGGTTGAACTCTCCGACTATAATTATTGATCTGTCTATTTCTCTTTTAGTTCTATCAGTTTTTGCTTCAAGGTTTTGAATTTCTGTTGTTAGGTACTGAGGTGTTCAGAGTGTTAGGCTTCCTGATGAATTGACCCATTCTCTGTTATGAAATATCCCTGATTATTTCTGGTAATAATCCTTGTTCCAAAATGCACGGTGTTCCTGTGTAACACTTTTATTTTCAGTCCTGCTTGTACTCCTACTCCCACGCATGAGCTTCCTTACTGCATCTGATCATCTGTCCTGAAACTCTCCTCACCATTCTTTGGTGATCCCTCTTGATAGTGAAGCCAAATACTCTCATACAGAAGGTGAAATTCAAGTGGACTTAACATCAGTAGATTGTGTCTTTAGGTCACGTATTCTCTGCCCTTCCCTACTGGGCTCATCCCTATCAAGCCTGCTCCTGCAGAGGGATGGAACTTTCTGACCCACTGACATCCGTCTTGAGCACATGACTTGCTTTGATCAATGAAATATGAGTGTACACAGGTGGAGGCTTTCAGGGCCATTGTCTGGTTCTGCCTGGTTCTTTTCCCCGGGGCCACAAGGACAGCAAGTGCCCCAGGTACAATCTGCTCTCTCATTGTGCATCTTGGAATGAAGACAGCCTGGAGCAGAGCAGAGCAGAGCTGACCAGCAAAAACACGAATGTAAGTGAGAAATACAACTTTGTGAGAACTAACACTGTGGGGTCCCCCGTTATCACAGTGTAATTTAGCTCCACTGACTGATTCAATGGGTGTTATCTCTTATTGCCTATAAGCATTTCCTTAAAAAACCTCCAAGACCCCCAAAGTCTCATTTAGATCCAAGGCAATGATTACCCTAATAATATCACATCTGTATATAAATGATTTTCCCCCATACATAAAAACCAATCCTTACATCAGTGAAATAACTTCTTAAGAATTCCTCGTTCACTGCACCAGCAGCAGCTCGAGCTCCGGCCGTGTCTCTGGAAGCCCCCACCACTTCTCTGGAAGCCCCCATGGCTCGTGTGGTCCTTATGCTTTCAGCACCCGTGAGGGCTCCTGCTGTCCCTGTAACCTGGGCAGCTCCGCCAGTCAGAAGGCTTCTGTGTTCCTCCCATCGTCCCTCCATCTCAGACATCTCCTGCTGCACTTTGGTAAAGGACGCAGAGCTACTTCCTTTCACGGTGGCTTCCTTGGTCACACCTCCGACGCCATTTCTCACTGCCACACCGTCCCCTTGATCCACTGCCAGAAGCGGCAGCACCACCTGTGAGAACACACACCGTTGAGAACTGAATTAGAAGGCTGGAGGGTTGGTGCAGCTGCTGGAAGAATCTGAGCCGAGTGGGCGCAGGTAGGGATAAGCTAGTTCCACAGAGGCCAGTTAGAAAAAATACTGTGGGCTGAATAACTGCTCTGTCACCCAAGCTCAAGCGTAGTGGTGCGGTCATAGCTCACTGTAATCTCAAACTCCTGGGCTCAAGTGATCCTCCTGCCTTGGCCTCCTGAGCAGCTGGGACTACAGATATGTGCCACCACACCTGGCTAATTCTTTTTTTCCTATGTTTTGTAGTGATGGGGTCTCACTATGTTGCCCACACTGTTCCTGAACTCCTGGCCTCAAATGATCCCGGTGCCTCAGCCTCCTGAGTCACTGGGACCACAGGTGTGAGCCACTGCTCCTGGTAGGTTGAATAACTTCTATTTGAGTCTTGCGAAGCTCTCTCTCCTTCCACCTTCTCATTTCGTAGATGATTACAGCCCAAGGAGGAAACAAAGCTCAAACATTCACATAAGTCTCTGCTCATTTACTCCACTGGCACCGGGGGCATTTCAACCTTCCTCTGGAGTTTGGTCCTTTCTTCTATGGTTAGAGAACTCTGAATTTTGTTTTTAGCTGGATACATAGCCTCCCAAAACAAAGACTGTATTTCCAAGCCTCTGATGCTACTAAGTATAGCCACCCGACTAAATTGCGGTCAATGTGAATGGGGCAGAAATGGTGTATGCAACTTCTGGTAGGTGTGCTTAAAGAGCTGTTCTTTACTCTCCCTCCATCTGCTGGCTGGAGTGTGGGGACAGCAGTGAGTGTCTGGAACAGGAGGATGGTGTGGGAATGGAACTCGTCCATGGAGGAGAAACAGGAAGGGAGGAGATGGGAGGCACGTTGTGGAGGAATCGTCATGTTGATCCTGGCCTGCCCACGTTCATGGTTACACCACTGTTATGAAAATGACAGTCAATGCTAAATCTTACCCTAGAAGAAAGGGTGTTCATGGCAGATGGTGGGGAGAGGTCCAGGGTGAAGATGCAATAGAGAGACAAAGGGAAATGGCTCCTAAGTGGTGGGGAAAGGGGATTTTGCAACGTTTTACAAGTGCCATGGAGGTTGTGGGTTTACCTCTGCCAACCCTATGTTTGGAGGGAATGGAGACAGGGCAGGTCCTGGCTGTGGAAGACTCCCCATTTAATACTGGGACAAACATTTCTATCCTAAATCCCTACACACTCTAGTTCTCCCTGACCCTTGCTCTATGTTCTCGGAACACAGGACATGTTACAGGAGAGTAAAACCATCTCTACTCTGCCCTGTCAACAAACAAAAAACATGTTGTCATATGAACCCTTTGTTTAACAAAGGCACGTGAGTGAAGTCTGCAATGACCACTTTACCCATTCATGATCAGAAACGTTAGAAACACTTCCCAAGGCCCCTTAAAACCCCCAAAAGAAGACAAGTTATATTGACATCCGAGGACCTGACCTTGTCTTCGGGTGGCGCCCCTTCATTGTTCCAAGGATGCAGCATCTCTATCGTGCCAGGTATGGGGGTAAAGCCTTTGGCGCCGTCTCCACAATGGCATATCAGCAGTAGAAATGGTACAACTACACAGACACAAATTGAGTGACAGAGAAGGTTAATCCTGACAAATTTCTAAAATTATACTGCATAACTTTGGAATTTGCATATCACTTCCTGGAGTTGTCTTCACTTATTTACAGCTCTATTTTTCTTTTTTGGAGACGAGGTCTTGTTTTGTTGCCTAGGCTAGAGTGCAGTGGCATCATCATAGCTTACTGCGAGCTCAAGTGATCCTCCTGCCTCAGACTCCTGAGTAGCTGGGACTACAGGTGCGTGCCACCATGCCTGGCTAATTTTTTAAATTTTTTGTAGAGATGGGGGTTTCACTGTGTTGCTCAGGCTGCTCTTGAACTCCTGGCCTCAAGTGATAGTCCTGCCTCAGCCTCTCAAAGTGCTAGAATTATAGGCATGAGCCACTGCACCCAGGCAACGGCCCTATTTTTCCTTTCTTCACCCTGATCCAACCTTACCAAGCTTGTTTCAGGTAAGTTATACCAAAGCCTGAAGGCAGCATGAGAGTCCTACAGATTTGAAGGCCTCATTCATCACAAAGAGGCTGTCTACGGTTACTAAGTGGAGTATGAAGACTGGATTAGATAGTATAAAATCACCAAAACCAATTTAAAGATTAATTTTTTAAGACCATTGTCCACATTTTTTTTTAATTCACTGTCCACAAAAAAATGTACTATTAGATCAAAAGCTCCTCAGAGTAAAAAATTTTAATATATTACAATATTCGAGAACACTGAAACTGCTATAATATTTCACCCTAGAGTAAAATTTTGCACAAGGCATGACTCTCTGAGGTCCCAATTAACCTTTGAATCACGTTAAGTATTTTCTAAAATGATTCTATGTTAAAAACCCTTAGAATATATATAACATTTCATCTAGAATTAAATATAATTTCAGAGATCACTCCTTAAATTTTATTCTACCTCTAGGAGGAAGAAAAGACCAATGCTGGCCCCTTGATCAAGGCAGGAAAGAATTAACCACATCTGCCACTCCCACCTGGCAGCTTCCAATGATGAACTGACTACCCCCTAGATTCCTTTTTATGTAAAATAGTTGACAGCATGGTAACTATAGCTATTGTAATTAATAAAAAGATTGGAATCAGCCAGTAGCAATTCAACAATTTCAACAAATATTAATCAAGTATCTGTTATGTGCCAAGGGCCACATTAGTCTGCAGGGAATCTGAGATGAGAAGGCAGTGGAAGGAATCCTTGGGGAAAAGAAGCAGTCCTACCTACCTTCAAACATGGCACGCTGAGACAAGTCACTGACCATTAAGTGTCTGTATTTCAACCCACAAAATGGGGATAATGGTATAAAAGTACACTGTAAACTGTTGAGTGCTGAGTATTCAATTGAATATCTACCAATGGCTCTAACAGGCTTCTCCTTTGTCACTGAAATAGCCTAGGCTCCCTTGGAGGTGGTCCTCTGCCCAAGTTCAGTGGTCAAGTGGAGTGGTATTCACGTGACCCCAGGTTGCAGTCCCCTGTTCTCTCATGAAAGGAAACCTGAGTCTTTGGAGGGCAGGCAGGACTGGTGGAGAACATTTTGCCAGTGTTGGGAAGCAGAAGTGTGCTCGGAGGGTCTGACTACTGGGGGCCCTGGTGAAGGGCAAGAGCATGGGGTAGTGGGCAGGCAGAGCTCTGACAAGTTGCATGTGCAAAGCAAGGATGGACTGGAATAAGCTGGGTTTGTAAAATAAGCTCATGTCCATAATCCAAATTCATGCAACAGATATTTTCTGAGAGCCTGCCATGTGTAAAGCTCTGTTCTAAGGTACCAGAAACACAGCAGAGAAGAGAACAGACAACATGCTGCCCTCACAGAGCTCATCAAAATAGGGACACCAACAAGGTTTACGCCAAAGGTAGCTGAAGAGCACGCATGACCTCAGTTATTTCAATCAGAAAATGATACGTATTTATAAAACAAAATTCTGAAGGGTCCTACAATAAGCTTTGGTGAATTTATCAATCATCAGGTATTGCTTCCCTATTCACCCTCAGAAGCATTCTACTGTGGTTAAAGAATAATTGTGAAGAAATCAATGACTACCACAGTAACGAATCACTAGTAGTGCACGCAAATCACTAAAACAGCTAAAAAGTGGCTTTTGAAAGACTTACGTAGCAAGAGCAGGAGGGCCAAAATCATGAGTGCAATTGCTGCGGGGCCCAGGCCCACGTAGGAGTTGTGAAGCGCTTTTGCGCAGCCGCTGCCGTGCAGACACTCACACACCGTGAGCGTCAGGATCTGCTTTTCAGGGCAACTAAAGCCCTGATTATCCGAAATCAGGAACTGAATTTCATTTCGCCCAAGCTTTTGCTCGCTTTGTTGCAGCAGCACACTGGTACCTATAACGGTAGGAGGCAAAAGAATATAAAAATGAGTGATTACCAAGGAAGGGGCAAAATGAGATTACAGAAATGTTCTTTCACTGCTGACAACAGTTAGCTCCAGTTAGAAGCTTTCGTCTTCCTTCACTTCTCATTGAATTCACATTGTGTGCTCGCTGAAATTTGTCGATAGATCCTGAATATGCAGCTTCAGTACTAAAGGATCAGATTTGGACACCTTATTTTCATGATGATTAATTGCAACCAATGTGTGTGGTCTACCAAGAATGGTCTACATGCTAGGAATACAGTGATAAGTGGTGAGTTAAACAGCATTTCCATGGAATGACTTTATCTTACCATTTCTTAAAAAAACTTTATTAAGGGAAATTTTAAACACAGACAATAGAAGAGCATAACCTCATGGTACCTATCTCCACCTTTAATAGTTTCCAACAATGGGCCAATCTTGTTTTATCTAGTCCCTTCCTTTTTGTTTCCAACACTGTATATGCAAAATTCAAAAAAAAATTAAAACCTACAGAAAAGTTGAAAGAATATCACAATGAACATCAATAAACCCTTCACTAATTGTTCATAATTTTCAACATACTTTTTCTTCCTCTATACAGCCACTTTTTTAAAAAAACTTTTTTGGAACTATTTCAAGGTAAGTTACAGATAGCATGACATTTTTCAGCATGTACCTTCTAAGGCTAGTGGTTACTAGCACTCTTAAGAAATTTATTACTGGCCGGGCGCGGTGGCTCACGCCCGCCGTGCTAGTAATCCTAGCACTCTGGGAGGCCGAGGAGGGCGGATTGTTTGAGCTCAGGAGTTCGAGACCAGCCTGAGCAAGAGCCGAGACCCCGTCTCCACTAGAAATAGAAAGAAATTATCTGGCCAACTAAAATATATATAGAAAAAATTAGCCGGGCATGGTGGCGCATGCCTGTAGTCCCAGCTACACGGGAGGCTGAGGCAGTAGGATCGCTCAAGCCCAGGAGTTTGAGGTTGCTGTGAGCTAGGCTGATGCCACGGCACTCACTCTAGCTCGGGCAACAAAGCGAGACTCTGTCTCAAAAAAAAAAAAAAAAAAAAAGAAAGAAATTTATTACTGACATAATATTATCTATTAATAATATAGAACTCAATGTGTTTATAAGTTAAATTTATTGGAATTTGAGAGTATAAGGATGGTAGGGAAGTTTTACTTATTAATTCAGATCACTGAAATACATAAGAAAACCAAATATACTAAATTTATATAAATGCAGTTTGAAATGTTAAAGATATTTAATTTGGGAATTGGACCAGACATTATTCAAAGCCTCTTAAAATTAAAGTATTTGCTGAAATTAAAATAACATAATAAACCTGTGAATTAAGAAAAACTTGGGCAATTGCATTTGAAACTTTTCTGAAATGAACGCTAATTGTTTAAAACAAAATAGTTTTCTGGATACACTTTTCCGTATTCAAAACCATCCTGAAGGACACCTAAAAGCTCACATCAACACATATGGTCCACATGTCCACATGCCCAGGATAGGGACATACGGACGTGTCCACTGGCATGGGGGAGTATCAGACAGATAAAGCATGTTTATCATGTTCTAGCTTTCTGACTTTGAGCAAGTTTCTTACCTCTAGTCAAGCAAAGGTGTCCCCAGCTTTAATCAGGGAATAATGTTATAAAGTAAGGACTAAATATGATAATGTATAGGAAGGGCTTGCAGAGTGCCTGGCATATAGTGAGTGCTCAGTAAATGTTATTTTAAATGGAATTATTGTTCCTACACTTCAAGATTTTTAGAAGGCACCTACTACAATTGTTGTGCTTCGAAAGGCTTGCTACTCCTCCCCTTATGAGACAAAGTTACTTCAAGAGCTACTGGGAGAATACCCAGCTACCTTCAAGACATTTTAGGTTATTTTTCTTCCCTCCAAAGGCATACAAAAAATACTAATGATATTATGAAAGACCTATATGCCTACAAGATCAGAACCTCATTTTATAAATTCCTTTAAAATTTGTACTGGAAATATACTTTACGAGAAAAAACACAATCTATATATTAAATTATACTTGAGATATCTATCATGCTTAACATTTGGATTTTAATGTAGTCCAGTGGTTTTGCTTACTTTCTTGGCGTACTATTTTCCATTTTTCTGCCATTCCGGGTGGTTGGTCAACAACAGAGAAACTGAAAGGGCCACTGTTTGGGTATCCATCCAGGTCCTCCGCAGTAACATTCACATGCGGGACATCATCACAGATACTCTGCACTGGGTCCACTAATGTGGGACAATTGTCATTGATGTCTTCAACCATGATCCTGACAGTGCCAGTGATGGTTTTTCTTGGATGATCTTAAAAAAAAAAAGAAAAAGAAAGAAAGAAAAAGTATGTGTATTCTGATCCTATTGCTTACAATGGATATAGTTGGAATTTTCTTGCCAATTTGGTATGAAAAAGGGACTAACCACTTAGGACACTTTCTATTCTAGAAATGTTTCATATTCAGACCAAGTAATATCTTTCAATTCACTAAATGTGAGGGTTTATTCATTAGTGAGATTAGGTTTTTACACATGATCAAAACAAAGTTTTCTGATGTTGGAAAATAAATATCTAAATACATATAACTAAGAAAAATATCTATTTAATAACTTACCTTCTGATATAGCCAAAATCTTTACAGTGTATGTACCATTTTGGACATATCTAGATTCAAAATCAGGAATTTTTGCAAGTTTAATTTCAGATGTGACTGAATCCACAGTGACCCAATTGTCCATATCTTCCAATTTTGCATATCTGTTATAAAATAAACATAAAATTAATTTTGAATTCTGGATAAATTGGTAATCTCTAACATCTACAACTCTTTCAAGCTTAATTTTCTTCTCATTACATATATTCTTGTTATAGGCATTTGTTTTGAATGTTCTCAATTTCTTGAAAATCAAAAACGTCCATCCTAAAAGCCCTTCTCTTTACTGGTATCACACTTACTTGGAACCTTCCTTATTCCTGTAACATACAAGACACATAATTAAGGCTGATCATCCTCAGCCCACTAACCCAGGAGTTTTGTAAGCTGCTCTGTAGTCTGTCCTACAGCTTTGACCTAGTCTCCCTTAAATTTGGAGTAAACTTTTGGGGAATAATTTAGTTACACAACAAGGACTGGTGGAGATAAGTAGTCTTACATTCTATTGTTTATTGGGGTATTCCCAACATTTACAAATATCAACTTTAAAAATCAGTGATTGCCCTCAAAAAAAAAAAAAAGGCCGGGCGCGGTGGCTCAAGCCTGTAATCCTAGCACTCTGGGAGGCCGAGGCAGGTGGATCACTCAAGGTCAGGAGTTCGAGACCAGCCTGAGCAAGAGTGAGACCCCGTCTCTACTAAAAATAGAAAGAAATGATCCGCCCAACTAAAATATATATAGAAAAAATTAGCCGGGCATGGTGGCGCATGCCTGTAGTACCAGCTACTCGGGAGGCTGAGGCAGAAGGATTGCTTGAGCCCAGGAGTTTGAGGTTGCTGTGAGCTGGGCTGACACCACGGCACTCACTCTAGCCCGGGTAACAGAGCGAGACTCTGTCTCCAAAAAAAAAAAAAAAAAAAAAAAAATCAGTGATTACCTTAAATGGAAGTATCTAAAAATTCTTGAATAGAATTGTTAGGAGCAATAACTTTCTTTCAAGTAGAACTGGTTAAAAGGGAAAACAATGCTGATAAAATGATTTCTGGCTTTCTTCCCTCAAAGTAAGGAGAATTAGTGTGGAAAGAAGCCAACTTTGGGAAGCCAAGGAGAATATTCATTTTATGTTTTCAGAAATGTATGTAATTAATATCATCAAGTTTAGCATATACAAATAGAAATACAAACCAAATATATGAGTATCTGATTCAGTCAATTAAATTGATAATTTATTTTCTATTAAGTGGTGGATGAAGCACACAGGAATGAGTGGCTAATTTACAGCAATATTTATTTATAGTGCTATTTAAAAAAATTCTAATTATATACTTGAACTAAATTTTTCTGCCTCTTAGTATTTCCACTAGTAAATAATATTACAATACATTTGGATTTTCACAAGTATTTCTGAATTTCATGTCTGAAATCTGAAAGCCTGGATAATGGTTTCCCAATATTCATACTTATGATAAAGGCACAGTCTTAGTAATAAGGATCATATTTCACAATGGAATGCTTTGTGTTAGCTCATTTGGGAAGTTTTCAGGCTGGGCGGGTGGCTCATGCCTGTAATCCTAGCACTTTGGGAGGCCAAGGTGGGAGGATTGCTTGAGCCCAGGAGTTCAAGACCAGCTTGGGCAATAGTGAGGCCCCATCTCTGTTGTAAAAATCATATACCATTCTAAGTAGCATGGCTGCTCACATGTTATATCAAATATCCACAAGTAGATGATACACGTGAATAATCAGAAAAACAGTAAATTATGACAAAGCAAAGGGAATGACCTTTCTACTGCCCTTACCAACATTTCAAAATGATAATTGGTAATTATTAATAGTTAAGTGAACATTTGCAAAATAACTTAGCTGTGACTTCCATTCCTTATCTGTAAAATAATAGGTTGGAGCCAATCTTTAAAATCTTTCTCATTCTAAAGTTGTGATTTGTATGCTAAAGAATTAAATAAAACATTTTTGAGAAATAAAGAGGCCTGGTTCATTATTCCTCCAGGCAGAACACATAATCTTTTGATACATTGATAGCCCCTAATAAAAATAGCAACCAAAATTAAATAATTTGGTGGGAAACAGAAGTTTCAACAGATAGCCACATATTATCGGTAGATAATTAATTAGAACATGTAAACTTCCCAATGGATAGTAGTGAGAAATTATCATATAGAAAATTCATCCTCAATTTTGGGGACTCAGAGACCGCCTTTCTAGGTACAGAGCTATGGAAATTGCAACTAGACCACATAACTTGAGAGAAAAGCGGCTGGCTCCTACAGGTAGGGTCAGCCAAAGACGGTCACCAAGGCACCATAGACAACACAGTGGAAGCTGTCTGTTAATTTTATTTTGGAAAAAGGTAATCTGATGAATTCCATTAAAAGGAGATTCACTAAAAGGAAGGAGGTTGTTGAAGAGCTTCTTCCACATTCTCATTCTTGCTATAGTCGGCCACACTTTTAAACACAACGCTTTATGAAGTGTTGGCACACAGAGACTGTTATAGTTTGAATGTCAGTAACCCCTCAAAATTCGTATGTGAACCTAATGCTCAATATGGCAGTATTAAGAGGAGGGGCCTTTGGGAAGTAATTCATAAATGAGATTAGTGCTGTTTATAAAAGAGGCTCCACTGAGCTCCCTTTGGCCACGTGAGCAAGAAGGCCCCATCTTGGAAGCAGACAGCAAGCCTCACCTGATACCAGATCTGTTGACTGGTGCCTTGATTTTGGACTTCCCAGCCTCCAGAACTGTGAGCAAAAAATCTGTTTATAAATTACTCAGTCTAAGGTATTTTTATTATAGCAGCCCAAAGAGACTGGGACAGAGACACAGGCATAAGGACATTCGGGGACGTGAGCAGCTCTGGCACTGACCAGGAAGTCATTATAGTTGTGTGTCTAGGGCAGCAGGTGGGGATTCTTTAAATTCAGCTGGAATAACTGCAACTAGGGCTCCCTAAACAATAGCTCTGTAGAGAGCAGGCATGGCCCTGAGATCTAAGATGCAAGTTTACTTTGAACATCTAAAAATATCATGGCTCACGCCTGTAATCCTAGCACTCTGGGAGGCCGAGGCGGGTGGATCGCTCAAGGTCAGGAGTTCGAGACCAGTCTGAGCAAGAGCGAGACCCTGTCTCTACTAAAAATAGAAAGAAATTATCTGGCCACCTAAAATATATATAGAAAAAATTAGCTGGGCATGGTGGCGCATGCCTGTAGTCCCAGCTACTCGGGAGGCTGAGGCAGTAGGATCGCTTAAGCCCAGGAGTTTGAGGTTGCTGTGAGCTAGGCTGACGCCACGGCACTCACTCTAGCCCGGGCAACAGAGCGAGACTCTGTCTCAAAAAAAAAAAAAATAAAATAAAAAAAAAAATAAATCATGCAAATCTAAGGTGTCACTATAGAATGGACACAATCCAGTCCCTTCCAACACAGTGGCAGCCTCTAGTAGGTTTTCAATAAATGTATTTTGAGTAAAGGTCACCATGATCAAGATAAACATTATAAAAAGTTCACCAATCTCTGAAACAAATAGCATGGTTTAAATGAAGATTAATTCCCAAGATTTATGTGTTAAAAAAAAACTGGTTTCCCCATATTAAACTACATTATGCAACTATTTCTCTGAACCAAACTTGTGTAAAGCAAAACTTGTTGTAAATGTTACCTGCTACGTTCTTATCCTCCAATACTGTTTTAGGAATTAAGATAGACTTTTAGTAAGTTACTTTCTGAGCTTTTCCTTTGTTGCTTTTTAGCTTTTTTTTAGCCAGAACTGTTTCCACAGTGAGTAACCCCGCCTCATCCTCACACACGTGGCCAAGGAAAGGGGATTCTGGTAAAAAGTCCTCCTAGTCTCTCAGTTACAGGCACAACTTTGGGAAATTTAATCTATAGACCTTTGGGGAACTATAATGCTGCAGTGTGAAGAAGGAAGGAAGTGTTCAAATTTCATTATGATTTTTGAGAATAGGCATTCGAAATAATTTACAACGAGGAAATGTGTTCATAACTCTCTCTTACGTTACGTGGGCTAGTTGTCCGGTGTCTTCATCAAAAGCTTGAAATTTTCCAATGACTTGGCCTCGCCTTGATCTGTCCATGCTCTCGCTAGCGTGGACGGAGATTGTGTTGCTTTTAAAATTAATGCCTTCTTTCACATTTTTCACTTTCACTTTGATGGGAATGGATGTAGGCTTGTATTTATTCCTAATCGACTTGTGAAAAGCTGCTTTATTAGTGACAATGATACTGAAGTCAAGATTCTTCAATTCTTCATAATCTACTTCCTAGAAAGGCAAAGCCAAAAGGAATTCTTTAAAATGAAAAATCAACTGGAACACATAGAACACACACATAAACACACATGTGGTTTTAATGTTAGATATAATAATTTAACACAGTACAGCAGCACTGAGTATTCCAACTCTTATATCGATACGCACCAATTAAAAATTCTGTCAATCTGGATATTCATGAATGTTAAGGATGTCTAGGAAGTATTCCCAATTTATTTTTCTAAAGGTCAAAATCATTTTTAAAAATATATTCTTAAAATATCATTTAAAATATATTTTACTTGTAACAATCTGATTTTTCTAATGAAAAAATTACTGGACATTCAATATAAATTAATATTCCTTAAAATGTGTTCCATAGGTTCATTTTGTTGAAAAGGGATACATAAGTACTGGTATCTCTGCCACCTCTGTCCCCCTAATACAGATTTACACTGCACATTAGCATATTAAAAATTGAGAACTCTGGAGTAAAGGAAAAAAAAAAAAAACAGGAATTTTTTCAAATTTATTTAAACAAAAGACTGACTCTCTATCTATGTATCTATTTAGACAGAATCTCACTCTGTTGCCTGGGCTAGAGTGCCGTGGCGTCAGCCTGGCTCACAGCAACCTCAAACTCCTGGGCTTGAGCGATCCTACTGCCTCAGCCTCCCGAGTAGCTGGGACTACAGGCATGCGCCACCATGCCCGGCTAATTGTTTCTTCACTGTAACATTAAATACATTATATGTATTTATGTGACTTATAGCAAAGCTGTTCACTTGTTTTTTGGATGATTCATTATGAATTTCATTTCCTCTCTGCAGGATTCTGGTTGGATAACAACTTCTGCCCTTTGTAAAATATGGATCACTATGTTGTTGGGACAAGGACATAAGAGAAAACGCTAGAGAACATACACTCTTTGTAATTGTAAAATCTTGTGAAAGTTCTTTTAAGTCACTCTTGCACTTGACATGCTTATTTTGATGGCATGATGTATGCTGGATGACAAATAAAATCTTCCAGGCAGATGTCGTTAGTATTCAAAGGCCAAGACAATATAGGAAAAATGAGCTAGGTTCTGGGATCATAAAAATGTTTCCTAGTGTTTGTCAGCAATAGCCATGATGCTTCAAAGCGAATGGAAAAATTTTCAGCATTATGAGCAACGTATGAGGGCACAATATTTTTCACAACTCTGTCAACATATTTTATCATTTCCATTTTTGCTATTTTTTAATAGCAATAAAGATTTTAAACTTATTTGTTAACAAAGCTGTGGGTTTTTCTCATGTGATGGTTTACTACCTCTATTTCCATATTTTAAAATATCTGTTCATCTCCTTTGTCTTTTTTTGACAGCTTTAAGATGTAATTTACATATAATAAAATTCACCAATTTTAAGCATACAGCATGATGATTTCTAGTATTTGCAATAATCACTACAGTCTGGTTTTAGAACACTTCCATCACTCCAAAAAGTTCCTTTATGCCTGTTTGCAGTCAGTCCCCACGCACGCTCCCCATCTCAGGTGACCCCGATCTGCTTTCTCACCCCACGGTTTTGCCTTTTCTAGAATTTCACATAAATGGAGTCATACAATATGCAGCATTTTGCATCTGGCTTCTTACACATGGCATGTTTTTGAGGTTCATTCATGTTGCAGCATGTATCGGTGCTTCATTTCTTTACATTGCTCATTAGTATTCCATTGTATGAATATACCTCATTTTATTTATCTACTTAGCAGTTGATGGACATTTGGATTGTTATTAGCTTTTTACTGTTACGAATAATGCTGCTGTGAACATTTGCACACCAGTCTTTTTTTTTTTTTTGAAACAGAGTCTCACTCTTGCCCGGGCTAGACTGCCGTGGTGTCAAGCTCACAGCAACCTCAAACTCCTGGGCTCAAGCGATCCTCCTGCCTCAGCCTCCCGAGTAGCTGGGACTACAGGCATGTGCCACCATGCCCAGCTAATTTTTTTTCTATATATATTTTTAGCTGTCCATATAATTTCTTTCTATTTTTAGTAGAGACGGGGTCTCGCTCTTGCTCAGGCTGGTCTCAAACTCCTGACCTCGAGTGATCCTCCTGCCTCGGCCTCCCAGAGTGCTAGGACTACAGGCATGAGCCACTGTGCCCGGCCTGCACACCAGTCTTTGTATAGACATGTTTTTATTTTTCTTGGGTGGATAACTAGGAATAAAATTGTTGGGTCATAGAACAACTGCTCTATGTTTTAAATAAAACCACCAAACTGGCTATATCATTTTACATTTCTACCAGCAATCTAGTTTCTCTACATTCTTGCCAATAATTCGTATAGTCACAGTTTTTTTTTGATTGCTATGGTCTGAATGTTTGCATCCACCTAAAATTCACATGCTGAAATCTTAACCCTCAAAGTGATGATATTAAGAGGTGAGTCTGTAAAGCACTTGTTTTTGGGGTCAAAATGTATTAGATTCCTCTCCAGTACCAACTCGTCCCATCCCAGTTTTGAACACTCAGTACTTACCTTAATAAGAGTCAAAATTCCTTCATTCGTTTGAGCATCTGTTTCTATGTGGAAATAACCCCCTTCATTTCCAGATGCAAATGTAAAATTTGCTAACCAATTATCAGAGCCGACTTCATCCGCATCAAACA
>CM052443.1:31155358-31184822 GCA_028533085.1 Varecia variegata
TCAAAATGTATTAGATTCCTCTCCAGTACCAACTCGTCCCATCCCAGTTTTGAACACTCAGTACTTACCTTAATAAGAGTCAAAATTCCTTCATTCGTTTGAGCATCTGTTTCTATGTGGAAATAACCCCCTTCATTTCCAGATGCAAATGTAAAATTTGCTAACCAATTATCAGAGCCGACTTCATCCGCATCAAACACTTTTATGCGCATAACTTCAACATTGACTTGATTTTCTTCAACCAGCCCTTCCAACTGCAAAACACGAACACGTGATTTTTATTTTAATGTAATACAAACTTAAGTGACATATTTTTAGTTATTAACAGAATTAAAATATAAATAGATACGCTTATTAAAATAATAGTTACCATTTTGCTTTCCACTACTGGTATATTGTCATTGACATCCAAAATACGAATCTGAACTTGAGCTTGTTTTGCTGGTTTATCTGTTACTTGTCCATTGCCGTCTCTTGCTTCTACCGTCAAAGAATAGCTGCTGTGTTCCTGCAGGGCAATGAAAAATGAACTCCAACTGGCGTCAAAATGAATCGCTCCCTAATTTGTCTTTCTGGTTTTAGCATATTTTATCATTAGGAAATGTACCACAGGATATTTTATTCATAAGTAAGTTTCACGATCTACTGTTATTTGTGTAAAGATTCTATTTATTTATAGGTAGAGCTTTTGTAGAAGGACATAAAAACCTAGGGGAGTTGTTAATAATCAAATTTTTAAATATGTCATTGGTGATGTTATTAGGCAGATAATCTGTACAAAGGAGCACTGTTCAAAATGTAGTTTATGCTACACTGGAAGTGATGGCTGGACTGGAGGAGTTGGTTCTTTCTACCCCATACTTCATTCTCAGCTAGGAAAACCTGGTCTCAAAAAACTTGGTGAACTGAATTCCCCAGAGAGATGATTCTTAAAGAATGAGTCCTAGAGAACAATGTCTCAGATTTCACTCAAAAGTGAACTCTTCTCTTCCAGGTAGTCCCCTTACTACAGCTACGTTCAGCATGGCTGAGTTTAGAGGGCAGCCAGTGCCAGTCCTGTGTGGGGCAGAAAGACTCAGTGAACAACAGGACAACAGGGGTTCTGGAGCCAGCGCCTGGGTCCCAATTCTGGCTTTGTACTTACCGCTGTGTTGGACACACTATCCCTTTGATCTTCAGGTTCTTTATGTGTAAGATGGGGATGATAAGTGGATCTGCCTCACAGGGTTTCTACGTGGATTAAATGGGTTAATCCATATAAATGGCTTAGAGCAACACCTGGCACGTGGTAAATGTCCAGTAAGTATCAGCCATTATTATTGGCTGAACTTTCCATACTTCAGAGACAGCAGCTTGTTAAAAATCAACACTACTAATGCAAAGTAATACTTTTTCATTCTAGTATTATGTGAAAAGGCGTACAGTAGATTTTAGATATAATCATATTCTTTAATTTTACAAAAGTCCCAACAGAAATGTTGGGCACAATCCTTCCCATTTGGGCAGAGTTAAATTGTTTTTCCAAGTAATACTAAATACAATGCACTTGGATGATGATTTATATTTGATGATGACACACTGTTCTTAGGATCATCATTTGACTCTTGTACACAATTAAAATCTTCATGTGGGTAGCATTTAAAAAATCTCTCTTCCTTTTATTTAAAATTTTCCTTTTGAGTTAGAAATAAAGTGAAATGTTTATGAGAATAGCCTTTCTAGAAAACCTACTCAAATCTTCCTTCCAATTTGGGATTTACAATAATTCTTTCCTCTACAAATGTTTTTATTCTCTAAGACTCCTGTTTCCACTCCCCATCTTCACCCTTGTGTATATATTAGCAGTGGAAAAACTCCTGGAGTTTCATTAGAGAACCACAAACTGAGGAACGTTGCTTTAGAACTTTCTAGTAAACACAATCCTGACTGCGGAGACCCTAGAACAGTGCTGTTTTTATGTAATTTTTTTTTTTTTTTCTGCTTTGAGACAGGGTCTTGCTCTGTTGTCTAGGCTGGAGTGCAGTGGCATCATCATAACTCACTGTAGCCTCAAACTTTTGGGCTCAAGAGATGCTCCTGCCTTGGCTTCCCAAAGTGTTGGGATTACAGGTGTTAGCCACCACACCCAGCCTGTGTAATTTTAAATCCCCTAATGGCCACATTTTTAAAAAGAAACAGGTAATATTAATTTTAAACAAGTATATTTTATTTAACCCATGATATCCAAAATATTATCATCTCAACATGTAGTCAACATAAATAACATTAAAGTGTTATTTTGAATTCTTTTTTTCATACTAAGTCTTCCAAATCTGGGGCATATTTTACACATCTCAACATGCACATGGTGCATGTCAATTTGGACCAGTTACATTACAAGTGCTCAACAGCCACATATGGCTAATGGCTATTTTTCTGTATAGCACATCCTTAAAAAGAGGATAATTCCAAGAGTTATTCTATGAGTGAGGAATGCAGAACAAAACAAGAAAATCAGAGAATAACAGAGAGGAGAAACTGGAAAGAATAGTAGAGCATTTAAAAGACAGGTAACAAAAAATATTAATTTACCTCTCTGTCCAAGGTAATACTGGTTGTGTATATCTCTCCTGTATCTTTATTTAGGTAGAACACTGGAGGATAAGCTGGTTCCTGAGACACAATTCTATAGGAAATCTTAGAATTCATAGTATTGGGCTCATCGGCGTCTGTTGCATTGATTTTCATCACAAGTGTATCTGGCATTAGAAATAAAGGCGCCCAAGATGAAACTCAACTTTAAGTATACCTACATGTGTTATTATTTTATTAATAATTTTAGCTTGCTCCAAAAAAGGATTTCAAGTGCTTATCAAAATCACATGCATTTTACCATGATAAAAAATTCAACCAGATGAGGCAGTAAGAGTGAATGGTGCACAGGAGCAGGAAAAACAAGATGAGGGCAAGGCCATGGTTAGGGTGAAGTCCTAAGAAATTGCTATAGGAGGCAATTTCTTAGAAACATGAGCAGATACGCGATCCTGATATTTAAGATACAAACAAATCAAGAGAAGTGTAACTATTCTTTATATTATGATTGAAATCTCTCCCTTGAGTCCTAATATAGAGTATTGCACTGAACAATGTTGTCAATAAATCTTACAGTAAAAACAATATAAGTCAGAGGCCCAAAGCTGGCCAGCCACCTGCTCTTGTAAATAAAGTTTTATTGGAACACAGCCAGGCTCATTTGTTTACGTACTGTTTATGGCTGCTTTCCTGCTACAGGGCAAAGTTGAACAGTTGCTACAGAGACCTTATCTGTCCCATCAATCTAGCATATTTGTTCTGAGGATAAAAAAGATGGCATGTAAAATCCTTTGAACTGTGTAGAAAAGCAGTTCTGAACCTATAGCAATAGGCTTATTATTTGTCCTGTGGGTAATAACTCAACTTCCATTAAGATGTGGGATTTAGTGTTCATTTATACAGTGGGGATAAAATGACCTTGGGTGTTTATTCATAAATAAATAATAGACTCTTACGTGCTGCACTCAGCTCTTCAACAGACCCAACAAAGACGTCCTGTGTGAACACCGGCTCATTGTCATTGATATCAAGAACTCTAACGCGTAGTTCTATCGGTTTCTCTAGGTTGTTTCCTTTTTCATCCAAAGCATAACCTACTAACTGAAATCATGACATAAATAATAAATTAGATTTAAGCTTATGTAATTGAATTACTGTACTATCAAAAAATCATAAAACAAATCATATATATTACCAAGGAAAAACTATAAACTAATAAATGTAAAACCATTCTTACCAGAAAAAATGGTGTTTCTTCTCGATCAAGGATGCTGGTAACATTCAATTCTCCGGTGTCTTTATTAAAGACAAATACACCAAAAGGCGGTTCTGTAATCCCTTTTCCAGTGTATCTGTATGTAACTTTTATTCCTCTTTCTTCTGCAATATCAGAGTGTATCTAACATAAAAATAACAGAGGAATGTTTCAGTTTGAACTCTCTATAATTTACTACTCTTGATCTCAGCCAAAAGGCTGAGAAGTGATTCTCTGTAATTTACAGGTAAACATTTTTAATGGACAGTTTCCCTTGAAGCTGTCAGGATGTTGATGGGGAGAGATAGCTTAGCACAAGGGCTCACGAGCACATGTGCTGGTGTCAGAGAACCTGAGTTTTTATCCCGCCTTAGCCATGCACTAGTTATGTGATACTGAGTCAGTTAGTTAACCTTTTTGTGCCTCAGTTTCCTTATCTGTAAAATGGAGAAGATAATACTGCTTACCTCTTAGCGTTGCTGTGAAATTAAGATACAGCTGGGGTACATTTGGGAGAAGGGAGTAGATTTTAAATTTAGCATATAAGGTAAGAAACACAGAGTTAAAATCACCTTCATAAATCCATCCAATGGTCTGGAAAGTATGAATAGGGCTTCTTTCCACAGAAAGATTAAAATTGTCAAGTGCCTTCTCTGCTTGGAAGGCTTTAGCAAATTAATGTTTCCAACCTGCTGGGTCTTCCGCAATTATCCTCTTTATCCTCCATAAACAATGACTCATGTCTCTAATTCTTCACTAGTAAATGTTTCTCTGTGGCCCCTGTTGGTTCCTTCATTTCTTCCTTCGGACATCACTGAAACCATCACTACCTACCTGTCTGGTCAGTTCTCACTTCAGAATTAGTTACACATTCTTCCCATTGGTTTCCCAACAGCAGGCATAAATCAGGACTATCCTGAGCAAATGAGGACATACAATCACCCTATTTATTAGATATCAGTTCAGTTTGAAAATGATATTTTATGACAATATTCTGTTTTGAGCATTGTAACACTGTGTTAAACAAAGATTAAGTAGTACCAGATCCCCTGACTCTTGGTTGAATCAAAACTCAAAGTTATATATATTTTCTGCCAATGATGCTACGTCTTCTAGAATGGGAAAGAGGATCTTAAAGTTGGCACTTTCTGCTAAAGAGTAAGCTCTGCTAATTTTCAAATGCATCCTGAATATTTAAAAATTGAGTAAGTACAATACATAATTTTCCTTAACTTTTATAGTAAACATAAAAGTCCTTTCACATCGTATTTTAATCACATGCATATATTTCATATTCCTCTTTAGAAGGTACCTTGGCAATTGGATTCTTTTTGGACAGATCTTCGCCCTCCCGAAGAGCCACTGGGGCGGTGATCCAGGCCCGCTTTTGCCGCACTAGGTGAGTATGTTTAGTAAGTAACTTATTTTCATTTCTTGTGTTTAAGGCCTACAACGATAAAACATTGCCCAAAAAATTATTGTGTGTCATAAATGTAAAACATTAGTATGGTATGCTATAATTTACTAAACTTTAAAAATAGTGCAAATTTTAAGGTATGTTTCATATTTCTCATCAGGCTTCATTTTCAAAGAAGAAAATATATATATTCTAGCACACTCGATAGGTGTTCAAGAGATTGTCTCCAAACCAGTAGGGTTTTGTTTTTAACAGCAAGAAAAGGTTTCCCAGGGTGAAGAATTCAGACTCAAGAGTAATTTAGTGGCCTTACAAATCGACAAATTAAAAATAACAGACCACGTCAAAAATTTTTTTCTTACTAATTGAAAATGAAATTTCATTTTTCTGTGTTGGTTTCTGGTTTAAAAAGAAATCTGCCAAATGTTTTAAGACTAAATCTTAGTACTCTATTGGTATAATTTAACTAAACTACTAAAACTCCCAGTTAATAAATATATTGTTTTCAGGATTGGGTAAAGGACTAAAGGACTAAATTTACCATCTCCTGTTTATAGAGCCTTGTGGAAACCATTCTACAAATTGTCAGTTGGGTTGTGTAGGTAAATATATGTTTTATCCAAGGAAAATTTCAGTACAGCTGACCTAGTATCTTAAGATCAGAAATGATTATTATACTAGGTTTAGTTCATTATTTTACTCATTTTGTTGTTTACATAACATGTATTTTTAAATTTCAGAATATTTACACTAGTAATCCCTAAGTTATTAATTTTTTTCTTTTGCTTTCTTTTCTTTTTTATTTTTATTAAGAGATGGGGTCTCACTATGTTGCCCAGGCTGGAGTGCAGTGGCTATGCACAGGTTCGATCATAGTGCACTACAGCCTCGAACTCCTGGGCTCAAGCAAGCCTCCTGCCTTAGCCTCCCAAGTAGCTGGGACTGTAGGTGCATGCCATCATGCCCAGCATCTTTGTTTTTATTTGAAAAACTTTTTCTATAACTTTAAATTTAAATTATATAACAAAACATTACAAATGATAACATTAAAATTTATGATGTAAAAATGCAAAACTTCCTTGTACTTTTTCACTCGTACTTCAGAGTATTCACTGTTAACAGCTTGATGAATATCTTTTCTGATCTTAAGACCATACAGCTGCACATATATACACACATGTATAAAGATCTTTTTCCTATAAAAATAGACTTACATTATATATCTTGTTCTGTCTGCTCCTTGATTTTTCGTTCAGCACCTCATCACGGACATTCTTTCCTATACTCTAAATTGTTTTAACATTTCCCTATTGGTGAATATTTATTGTCAAAAATGCTGCATGGAACATCAGCATGGACATATTCCTCTGCACTTATTTGAATGGGAACAGCTGGGTCCTAGGCAATGTGTGTTTTTAATCTGGTAAAGCACAGCCAATCTGTCCACCATGAAATCAAGCCTCTGAGTCCAAATTATAGAAATAATCCCCGTGGTTCCTTACCTCGAAGTGAAGTCCATCTCCAAAGTTAAAGCAGATCTGTAAAATAAAATTATTTAATACTTAACACAATTTATTACACAATGCAGTTCAAAATCATTGTTAATGAATAACCTCCCACCTTGAATATTATAGACATTAAAAAAAAAAAAAAGATTTAACCACCACTATCCTTTGTCAAAAGGAAACCGATTTTTAATTTTCCTCTTAGCCTTCCCCCAGTGACCAGGGTCAGAGGAGGAATCTGCATTCTTCTTGGTCCACAGTGTCTCTTCTAAAAAACAACTAATATATTAAAAACAAACAAAATAATCTGCCTTGTGAAATCTTAGCCATTCCTCAAACCTTTTCTCCTCACCCTATGGTTTTATCTTGTGTTGTCCAGAGCCCGTTTACCTTTCCTCGAGGCCATTGGTATGAGATGTGCCCCCCTTTCCTGCCAAGCTAATTCTCACCATCCCTATGGGTTACACACGCAAGACTGCTCATGTTCTGACTTTACGGTTCCTTAACATCCTCAGTTCCACCAACTCTTCTCTTTGGTTCTTCACAGGCACTGTCACACGTTGGACTTCATCATTACACAGCACTGTTCTAAATACAGTCTAGTGTATTCTAAAATCTGCCCCATAAACTCCTATCCTGCTTTTTGAATTTTGCTGCACTTTCTTTATAGTCCATGAATCTCCTTATTCATTACAGTCTCAGTGGTCAGCACAAGAGATTTTTTCACTCTTGATTGCTAATATCTTGAAGGCAGAGAGTCACATTTTATTTCATTAATGCATTTACTTTAATATTAAAAAATTTTTAAACTGAAACCATGTACAAAAGCAGGGTGAACAGTACAATGAATACCACATAGTTAACATCCAGTTTCAACCATTATTTTAAAATAATTTTTAAATTTATTTAAATTTAAGCACACATTTCTTTTAAAATAGATTTTTTATTTAGTAATAATTTGATTTACACAGATGTTGCAAAGATAGTACCAAGAGTTCCCTTACCCATTTTCTTCTTACGTTAACATCTTAAATAACTATGGTACATTTTGCTGAAATTAAGAAATTAATATTGGTACATTTAATTAATGCACTGTTAACTAAATTCCAGACTCTATTCAGATTTTACCATTTTTTTCCCCACTAATGTTCCAATCTGGGATCCCACATTGCATTGAGTTATCATATTTCCTTAGTATCTTCTGGTCTGTGACAATTTCTCAGTCCTTCCTTGTTTTCATGACCTTGACAGTTTGGAAGAATACTGGCTGAGTCTCCTGCACGATGCCCTCCAATTTGAGTTTAGCTGTTGTTTTTCTCATGATCAGACCAAGGCTATGTATTTTTGGAAGGAAAATGGCAGAGGTGAAGTGCCCTTTTGTCACATCCTATCAGGGAGTGTATGATATCCACATGACATCACAGGCTGAGGTAGTGTTTGCAAAATTTCCCCACTATAAAGTTACCATTTTCCCCTTTCTCCACTCTATTTTTTGGAAGTAAGTCACTAAGTCTAACCCATCCTCGGGGCAGAGGGGAGTGGGAGAAGATTCTGCCAGAGAAGTTGCTTCATTGAGTTTCCTTATCTGTAACGCGAGAATAATAATACATACTGTGGCAGACATTTTCAAAGGTATAGTTAATTGCCACTTACTCTCATCTTCAGTGTTCACAGACCCTATTTTGCACAATCAGGTAGACCATGCCCAGCCACTATTCATGAACCAATAATGATTGGTCTATGACATAGCATGGTATATATTCTCATTTACTTTGACAGTGGCTGGCTTAGGCATAAATGTGTGAGAGAATTTTGGTCAATGAGATATCAGGAAATCCTGGAAAGATTCCCCTCATTGAATAGAAGAGAAGCGTATGCACATCCCCTGCTCCTTTTTAAATGACTCAGGAGATGGTTGAACAAGGATGTGATATTTGGACTGGTTATAGCCATCTTATGACCATGGGGTGTAAACTAACAAAATGGTAGAGAAGCCAAAAATGAAACCTTAATACCTTTAAGAGACAGAATTGGTCAAATCTGGAGCCACTCGACATCTTTTCTTATGAGATATTACTGTTTTTCCTTAACCTACATTTAGCTGGGTTTTGTTACTTGCATCTGAAAGCAATCTACGTGATACACCCATTTTGCAGGGCTGTTGTGCAAATTAAATACACAAAATGTAACTACTATAGTGACTGGCACTCAATAAATAGAATTTCGGATGGTATTTCCTCAGTTCTGTTTTGCATGTTCTTTGTCTTAAGATTTCTGCAATTTGGAGTTATTCATACCCTCAATATTCTGAGCTTCTATGATAAATAACAGAATGCTCTTACCCTACTGGATTCTTACGTATTGAGGAGACAGATAAAAGCAGGTTGCAATAAGAGCTATAAAGAAAATTAAAGCGGAGACAGGATGGTAGAGAGTGATTTAGGACTATGGGGGGACTCTCAGCAGGGGGTGCACCTGTGCAGAGACCTGAATGGAATGAGGGAGCAAGTCAGGCAGAGCCCTGCAGAAGGAACAGCCTGGCTATGAGGTGGGAAGGATATTGGCGCTATCAAGGTTGGTGTGGCCCGAGGGGTGAATCAGTGAAGATGATATCAGAGGGAAAGTCCAGTACCCGGTCATGGAGAGGACTTCGGATTTTATCTGGTGTAAGAGGAAGTCGCTGGAAACTTTTAAGCTTGGAAGTGATACAAACCAATTTATGTTTGGAAAAGCTCACTCCGGCTGCTCTATGGAGAATGGACCTTAAGGGGGCAAGAACAAACGTGTGGAGACCAGGCAGTAGTCACTGTGCCACTGCAGTAGTCCAGGCAATACATAACTCTAGCTTGCACCCTGGGGGTTGTAGTAAAGATGACAGCAAATGGACACCCTTAGTGTATATTTTGAAGGCAGAGGCAACAGAACCTGTGGATGAAATGAATGAGGGAAAGAGCAGTCAAGATGACCCTTAGAATTTTGACCTGAGTACCTGGGTGAGTGAAGGCACTGTTTCCTGAAAAAGGTGGGGGAGGGATAAGCTGGGGGTGGGGCAGGAAAGGGGGGTGGTGTGGAGGGAGGGGTGAGACGGGAGGCAAGAGCTGTTTTTATGTGTTCTGTGTGAATGGCCTATTGAATATAAGAGTTTGGAGTTCAGAAAAGAGGTTGGACCTGGAGATAAAAATTTGGGAGTCATCAGTGGGTTTTAGTGAGGGAACTGGGATGCATATTAGAGGCTCTGTACATCTTTAATGTAGTTTCTTTTTTCTCTCCAAAGGCTGTTATTCAATTGACGTTATCTAAGGAGCCTGGGTAAAACTGGCAAAGCTACTCTATGCTGTTAGAAGTCAGGACAGTGGCCACCTACGGGGGTGGTGGGGACTAAAGGGTGTTTCTTGATCTGGTTCCTGGTGACATGACATTTTCAGTTTGTGAAGATTCAGTGCACTTGTGATACGTGCGATTTTCTGTATATATGTTAAACTAAAAAGTTAAAAAAAAACATTCATCTTAAAATTGAGGACGTCTTGGAATCTAAGTAACACAGTTCCGCTATTTGCATTTTTACAGCACCTATGGCAGTAGCCTGTTTTTAATAAGGAATGATGGCAGGAGCAGGGCAAAATCACCCCCAGTTGAGAACCACTGGTCTAAAGAGTGTGTTCTGTGAGCGACAGAGTCCTGTGGAAACAGATCCAAATTATTTACTTCAGAAAGGAGTAAAGATGGCAACCATTTCCTCAGTCAAATAAACGGTGCCACAGGTGACAAAGTGTTGGTGCAATTCTCTTGAGCTTTTTTGTACAATGAATGTGGAGCAAATGTTTCAGTCCATCATTCCTCCCACCACTGGAAGGAATGTCTCCATTTTGGGGTCTCAAACCAGGGTTGAGGTAGGGGATAAGGGCAGAGATGTGTGCTACCGGCACCTAGCGTGTAGAGACCAGAGATGCTGCCAAACATTCTACAATGCACAGGACAGCCCCTACAACTACGCATTATCTGGCTGCAAATGGCAAAGTGCTGAGGTTAAGAAACCTTGACCACATTTCTCTGATTGGAAACTATTGTTACTAACCAGGGTCAGGACGGTTGTGCAAGTTCCAGAGGACCGTGGAGATCATGCACGTTTCCCAATTGTAGTATACACAGGCAACACAAATGGAACAAGCTGTCTCCGACTGCAGTCCTCCACTCCCACTCCCTGGCACTTCCCTTAGGACATGTCTACTCTGTAAGGTTAAGTGACCCCCTACAGGGATGTTGTAAAGGCATTTGAAGCATTGGAAGGGTGTCTGGACAAGATGACCATTATAGTTTTTCCCAAACACTAAACCTATGACTCCTTTTTTCTCACCAGGAACTCGGTGACAGAAAAATGTCATGTGCAACATGCCTTTGAGACTGAAGAGGAAAAGGAAGCTGCTAGTTCTTGTATTCAAAGTAGTAGTATTTTCAGATGAACCAGAAGAATCCTTCAAAAGCTTTTCCAATTTACTGAACATTAAAAAAAATTTTTTTTCTTTCATTTCTACCATTGGATCTTGTGCATCTTGTAAAAACTGGACTTCCTGGCAACTGGCAAGAAAAAGACTTTTTTTTTTTTCCAGCAGAGGCATGAGGGAAGGTCAAACATCACTGCAAAAATACAATCAGTCAATGCACTCTTTGTTCTTAAGGTCAGCACTTTTACAAAGGACTTCCTGTTCTGAAGTCACCTTGATGAGTTTAAACAAGAAGAATCCAGGAGGACTCCTGACTCACCTGGCTGGCAGGTTCTCTATCAGAAGTCTTCCCTCTAAAGCAGACGATCTAGAAGCTTTCTTCTGGGGTTCTATGATTGTATGGTGAGGTGACCCCTTAAATTTCATTCTCTCAGACTAATAAAAGTCTTATTACACATGGGACGTAGAGGGAAACCAAGTAGTTTAAAATACTGTTTCAACTTTGAGGCATTATAATGCTTATAATTTCCATTCAGTCAGAAATAACTTTGTAGAGGAGGTAAGCAGCGTGGCCAATGGACCACCTTCAGGAACCAACCAGAGATGCTGTAGTACTTGCCGGTTGTTCTTTAAACTCACGCCCACCTCAGGGCCATTAGATTAATATAACACTTGCATTACTTCTCTGTCTTAAACACCCTTCTGACCAGGTGAAATGTTTTTAAATTCTTTGTTTCTCCCTTTTACTGTACAGAAGGCCAAATCAGACACTGCCCTGAGGGTCCTCACCCCCAATCCTTTCTTAAAGTGTTTGCAGCTTTAGCTGAAATAATCCAAAGGCAATAAAATGAGATAAAATAAAGGCAATAGTGGCACTTGTTTATTTCCTTGGGTCACACATCCTGGTTTTTCTATTTGTATAAGCAAAGCAGGAGGTCTTATCCTTAGTAGCCTCTGTAGCCACAGAGAAGGTTTTGGCAGAATCTCTGCAGTTGTAGAAACTTACACATTCGGAAGAGCTCAGGTGAGCCAGTGCAGTGAGGGTCGACCAATGATTTTGGTGCACTGCTCTGATAAATCTGAGGTAGGTCAGATTTACGTTAGAATTTCACCTACCATAGTCTTTTCTTGTTAGTCTTACTCTGGGGAAGGGGGAAGAAAAGGTAGTCTTTATAAAATTTCTTATTTTTGTGGTTAAACATCCTAACTTACTACCAAGAAAATCCCAACTTAAAAATTCAACTTAAAAATGACCCAGACACTTATATATATTCTTAGAGCAGCCTCACTGGACTGCTGATTTATATATATAATTATATTTTCACAGTTGCTAATTAAAAAAAGCAATAACCAAGAAAAGCAATATTTTGAACCCTACTTTTTAAGTTTTAAACTCTGAATTTGAATTTTAGATAGTAAATATGTTAAGTCTGATGGTAATACAGTACATACTTTATCATAACATTTCACCTGCTCCTCAGACGTTCCAGCTAATCTTAATGTAACAAATAGGATTTTAGGTGAGTCACATGGAAGTCAGCTACAAAGAGGAAGACATTTCCTTTGCAAATGTTTTATCGAGTCACAGAATTTTCAAGTATGGATTCAGCAATGGTAGGCTACACTCGACTTGTTAGATCATGCCGTGAATTCTTATTTCAAGTAAAATTCTGTGTATTCATGGACAGCTCCTATTTTTTTCCTTGGTATAGACAAACTGAAGGCCCAGAAAAGTCAACACTATTTTATTCAGTGTCAATTGTCAATTCCCTTGGCCCCTAAACTATTTTAAAAAAAAAAAAAATCAGAGTTGCTAACAAATAAAGTAGGCTTTTTAATATTTAATCTTTTCTACTCCAATTATTTTCTAATTGGTATGTTAACTGCGGTTCTCAAACTTCAGTGGCATCAGAATTGCCTTGATAAAACACAAATTACTGAGCCCCACCCTAGATTTGCTGATTCAGTAGGTTTGGGGCGAGGTCCAAGAATTTGTATTTCTAACAATTTTCCTAGTGATGCTGATGTTGCTTGGTCCTGGGATCACACTTCTGAAAACCAGTGTAGAGATCACACATTATTAAGGGAAAGGGAAGAAGAAGAGAGCCTGGATAATTTACAAACTGGATAATGAGCCCTTAATTACAGAGAGATGTGTGAAAAGACGTATTCTAAATCAGGAAATACGGTAACTGAGTTATTCCCACCACAAAAAGATTTTTCACTTTACTAAATATTAATCAACTACAACAGGATTACTTTAAATTCTGTTTTCCCCTGGTTTAAACCTCTTCTTCTAGTTTAAGCTTTACCGATCCTGAGCATTTGTTGTTTTAAAAATATTTTACCATTTTATTGGTATGGGTTTTCTGTAACTGCCAGAAATGCTTTTAGAATCAGGCAAAAATGTAAGTAAATCTGTATACTACATCTCACATAACGTGGTAGACAGAAATTGGAGGCTATTTCCACTTTTTTGCTGGAATGTATTTCTGACAAGTACACTAAAAAAATAAAATGAAGAAAAACGTGTTTTTTTACTGAGATGTTTAAGAAAACCAAGAGCGTCAGATTGTCCTTTTTCACCATTAGGTGGCACTGGACTGTCAGGAAGGCAAACTTCAGTAACCACCAACTGACTTCAAGGTCCAAAGTGGAAACAGGCATTTTGAACTGTCCTCAAATAAGTGGACAGACAAAACTGAAAACAGTAACAATCAAGAAAGCTGCATGGGTACTTTTGCAGGACTATATCTGGAATATTAGGTAAATCTTAATTTACATTTCTTCTTTCTTCCTTTCTAGAATGAGTCTAACTTGCCATGAAACTGAACCAACCAATTACCTAGGTCCAGAAGGTCAGACCTTACCGATGACTGTGACAAACTGCTGTAAGGGGACTCATGGAGATGCCTCTGGATTGACAGGTATCTGGTGTCAGGTGAACTTGGATTCTGTTCAGCTTTGCCCATTATTAACGTTCACTAAATCCAGTGAGTGGATACTCAAAAAATATCAGTCTCTTTTCCCCACATTCCTCTTTCCCCCACTGTAAGCTCCATGACTGTGGGGGACAGGTTGTGGGCACCTAGAAAAGTGTTGGGCGTATACAGTGGAAGTGCAATTTGTGATTGCTCAATGTATAAAAGTTAAATGAATATTTACTACTCAACCTATCTAGGCATTAAATATTTCTCTTAAATACATGAAATTCAGATTACTATTCCAGTTTTTCCAGATACAGATATTAATACTTTAACTCATATTTTTAAAGAATACTTCTGTGTCTAAGGCATGTAGCTAGTTTATAGAGAAAAGATACAAAGATCCTGTTCTGAAGATGCTTACAGTTTAGTAGGAGACATAAAGTGTCCGTAAATTACTATAATACTAAGCAGATAGTGTATTCCCAGGAAGAAAATTACTATGAGGTGGTAAATCCTAATTATGTAACTGACAGCTATAAAAATAATTCTGGGGAACTCAGAAAAATCAGAAATAACTTCCTCCTGGGGAAATCATGAGAGGATGAGAGGTTTAGGGAGGAGATGGCAATGGACTTGGGCTGGGGCCTGGCTTTGGAGAGGGGGCAGAATCTGTAACTGTGCAGGTAGGAGGAGGAAGGAGAAGGCACCGGTCAGAGACAGCCTGTGCCGGAACACGGAGCTCTGAGGGCCAAGAACGAGAAGACGTGCAGTTTGCACTCAGATTACATGACGGCGGCAAGTAGAAAATAAGGACAGCAAGTCGTGCTGAGGATCTTCACTGGTCTCCCGAGGAGTGGAGGAGAGTCATTGTCAGGTTCTGATCAGGGAGACTATGACACTAGTGCTTCCGGAAGATTTTCTGTGCAAGATAAAAGGCAGGAGACAGTTTGAAGATTGAAGTACAAAGCCAGGGACATGTACCGAGGACCAGCATCAGGGGAATGGCAATGAGATAGATGGGTGGGGCAGAGTCTTTACGGGGACAAAGCTCGTCCTTGGCAATGCCCTGTATGTGGACCGTAGGGAAGGAATCAGAGGGTGCAAAAGTTTTAAGTACGAGTGGCTAGAAAGATGGTGGTGGCTAGAAGGATGTGGTTCCCAGAGGACAGGCTATGGAGATGTTAAGCTTAGATCCCAGGGAAATCCTTTGAGTAGGCAGGAGAGACGCTAGACAGTAGATATACCAATGCAGCGTGGCTCCCTAATGGGTGCGGGTTACGTAACCAGGCCAAGGGGCGCTTCTCAGCATTCACACACACACTGTCCTGAGCGCAGCACCCCCTGGGCCACTGCTGCTGCCACCCACCCTCTTCCACTCCCGTCTGATATGTCTCCTGCCTACTCTCCATTGTGCTTGGTCAAAAAAAGAAAGGGGGGTGGTGAGAACCATTGTGGGTTCCTGGAGGTAAAAGGAACCTCAGAATATTGAGGAAGCAAAGGAAGGAACTATGCGACAAGAGAGAAGATAAACACTGTCAAAGGATGATGACTAAGCTAGGGGTCTTGTTCAGTTTCTCAATTAGCACTTCTGGGGTCTAAGGAGAGTAGATCACTAAGATGAGGCAGTGGGTAAGGAAAATTTATCATTATTATTTTTATTATTTTTTTTAGTTTGTATTGTAGAAGACTTGAACTGTCTCATCTCCTCTCATCTCCATCCACATCTGCTCTCTCATTCCCCAATCAGCCAGCTGGCAACTGCTTGACTGATGAAAACAATCACAGTAAGGTGTGATTTCAAGGTAAGACCTAGAACTAAGTTTGGCACAGAGTAGGTGCTCAATAATATTTGTTGAGTGAATACATGTATCAAGGCTTAATTAACCCCAGAGCATTTGCTCTTTAAATAAAAAGAGGATAGAAATAAGTAAAATGAATCCCTAATTAGAACCTCTTACTAGTTACCCATCACTGCTTCTCAGTGTCGGTGCTAAAAGCACTTTGGATAGGAAAATTCTTCACAAGTAGCCAATTTTTCCTGAAGGTTCTGCAGATTGTAGGAGGCTGGGATGTCCAGTGCTGGGCTGGTTGCTCCTTCTATAGGCTCCATGGTACTGTTTATTTCTTTACTATTACTTCTCTTATCATTGCCTGTTTGGAAGTTAGCCATTTATTTGTCACACCATTTACTAGACTGTAAGTGCTATGAAGGTAGAGCATGTCTGGCTTTTTCATAGTCCCCAATGTCCTGCAATAAGCAGGGATTCACCAATAGTGGTCATACATGTGGTTAGTTTCTTTTTTTGTGGGCATTTCTCATCTCACCATTAGACTATGATATAAATCCTGCTGTTCCAGCTTCCTTCACTCTAATCACCAAGACTTGTGTATGATAAAAACTCAGTAAATTTTGTTAATAATTTGAAATTTTTAAAAAAGTACAATGTCATACATGGTATACCTCTGATACTTTAAGATTAACTAAACTGAGAAGACAATCTTTCATCATATCCAGACTGGATGTTTATCAAAGGTGTTATCAAAGCTATTGAAATTTGTGGCACATTGAAAGATGGGGGGAGAAAGCTATGATTAAGAAAGGCACAAATAGATCTAAAGCTCATTTATGATTTCAATTAAGGTTGCTGGTTTTTACTATACTTTGGCAGTTTTCAAAAATGCTAATCCCTATTCAATGTGTAATTTTTTCCATATAAATATTTGTATGTTGTATTCATAAACTATTTTGCAAAATTTAGACCAGTAATTCTCACTCTCACACCTGTCTGATAATTAGATCAACTTGAAAGTTTCTATCAGTACATATTTCAAGAATAGCCAAAGCAATTTTGATCAAAAAGGATGAAGGCAGACCTATGGCATTGCCTGACTTTAAATTATATTACAAGGCTATAGTAACCAAATAGCATGGTACTGTTAAAAAATTGACGCATATAAGAAACAAGTTTCTCTCAGAAGGAAAAAAGAAAAACAAATAGATTAATGGAACAGAATAGGAAACTCAGAAGTAAAGCCACGTAATTACAGTCAACTGATCTTTGACAAAGTTGATAAGAATATACACTGGGGAAAGAACACCCTTTTCAATAAATGGTGCTGAGAAAACTGGATCACCATACGCAGAAGAATGAAACTCCGCCCTACATATAAAATTCAACTCAAGATGGACTGAAGACTTGAATGTAAGTCCTGAAATTACAAAAATACTAGAAGAAAACCTAGGGAAAACTCTTCTGGACATTGGTCTAGGCAAAGAATTCATGACTAAGACCTCAAAAGCGCAGGCAACAAAAACAAAAATAAACAAATGGACTTAATTAAACTGCAAAGTTTCTGCACAACAACAACAAAAATAATCAAGAGTGAACAACCTACAAAATGGGAGAAAATATTTGCCAACTATACATCTGACCGGTAACTAATATCCAGAATTTACAAGGAACCCAAACAATTCAAAAAACCCCAAAATTAACTCCATTAAAAAGTGGGCTAACAGCAGGAAAGATATTTTTCAAAAGAAGACAAATGGCAAACAAGCATTTGAAAAAATGTTCAACATCACTAATCATCAGAGAAGTGCAAATTAAAACTATAATGAGATTTCATGTTATACCAATCAGAATGGCTATTATTAGAAAGACAAAAAATAATAGATGTTGGTGAGGATGTGGAGAAAAGGGAACTCTTATACACTGTTGGTGAGAATGTAAATTAGTACAACCTCAATGGAAAACAGTATGGAAATTTCTCAAAAAACTAAAAGTAGAACTACCACTTGATCCAGCAATCCCACTTTTGGGTATCTGCTCAAAGAAGTCAATATACAAAAAAGATACTTGCACTCGTATGTCTATCCCAGCACTGTCACAATACCAAAGATATGGAATCAACCTAAGTGTCCATCAGTGGAGGACTGGATAAAGAAAATGTGGTATACATACACAATGGAATACTATTCAGCTGTAAAAAAGAATGAAATCATGTCTTTTGCAGCAAGGTGGATGGAACTGGAGGCCGTCATCTTAAGTGAAACTCAGACACAGAGAGACAAATAGCCACATTCTCGCTTATAAGCTCGAGCTAAATAACATGTACACACAGAAGCAGAGTCTGGAACGATGGAGACTTGGAGGAGTGGGGTGGGCAGGAAGGGGTTGGAGGATGGGAGGTTGGTTGGTGGGTATAATGTGCACTGCTTCAGTGATGGATGCACTGAAGGCCCTGACTTCACAATGGAATAATACGTCAATGTAACAAAATTGCACTTATACCCCATGAATAGATACAAATAAAAAAATGGGAAAAAATATCAATTTGTGATGCAGCAATATCATGCACTTCATTATTAACACATTAAAGATCTAGTAGAAAATCTATTAGTGATTTAGTGATGTTCCAAATAAATGGTATATTGAGATCACTATAATACGACGTAAAAATATTTGTGGATTCTGTGACAAAGTCACAGGTACTGTTTACATTATTGCAGTGTCTTTCCTACACTCAATATAAAGAAATACTAAATTTCAGGTAGAGGTTAGTGAAAATATCTATGTAATTAATTCCCTGCCATCTCTAGGAACCCTCTGAATTCTATCTACAGACCATTTGAGAGTTGACTGATCGCACATAAAGAACTTTTAAAGGCCGGGCGGCTCATGCCTGTAATCCTAGCACTCTGGGAGGCCGAGGCGGGTGGATCGCTCGAGGTCAGGAGTTTGAGACCAGACTGAGCAAGAGCGAGACCCCATCTCTACTAAAAATAGAAAGAAATTATCTGGCCAACTAAAATATATATACAAAAAATTAGCCAGGCATGGTGGTGCATGCCTGTAGTCCCAGCTACTTGGCAGGCTGAGGCAGAAGAATTGCTTAAGCCCAGGAGTTTGAGGTTGCTGTGAGCTAGGCTGTCTCCATGGCACTCTAGCCTGGGCAACAGAGTGAGACTCTGTCTCAAAAAAACAAAACAAAACAAAACAAAACAAAACAAAACAAAACAAAAAACTTTTAAAGAGGAAAGAGTCTATGGTTTAATTCAGAAAATTGTCTCTTTTTTCCATTTTGATACATTTGGCCTAAATGTGTGAAAGCTATGTGGGTGACACTCAAGTTACCTTGTGGGGTTCCCTGTACTGCAGAGGAAAGCTAATGACCACACATCATAGACTCCCTTGCAGGCTCAGTTCTGAATGTGATTTGGGTTCAATCAGTATTTCGGTGACATCTGAAAGAAGGAAGTGAAGCAGCTCTGTGCCTGCTGTTTTTGCTGGCAAGCACAGTTGTGGATGTAGTTGGATTTTTTGCAGCAGTCTTATTATGGCTCTAGTATCCTAGATTCGTGAGTGCCAAGAGGCAAGGTATAGACACCCACGTTGTTATGAAACCTAGCAGATGTGACATGGGTCTGGAACTGGCCATGAAAGTAGCATCCTGATCACAGCAGTTTCCAGACTGTGGGAGCAGCCATGTGGTTTCTGGTTCCTGATCCCAGGAGAGGCAGCAGCTCCCTAAGTGGTTGGGTTCTGCTGGGTGGTTTTGAAATCATTACTGACAGTTCACACTGCAGTCTTTTCTCAGTTCTTCTTACACTTATGTAGTCAACTTAATTCCTGAAATAAACCTCTTCTTGCTTTAACTAACTAGAGTAAATTCTGTTATCTGCAACTGACCTCTGACCCAACAGACTACAATTTATATTCCTTCCTATAAAGAACTTGTTTCCTCAGGAACTACTTCTGTCAGATGAGTTGCTTTCCATTTTTTACCAAAAGACTACACTTCTAACTCCAAACACATTACGGGTGAAACACTGAACTGCTCACTGTTCTTTGCGCAAAAACAGACACACTCAAATTTATATTACAATAAGTATTATAGAAAATATATGGAATAATCCAAGAATTTCGCTCCTATTCAGATGACAATAGTCACTATTTAAAGCAGCAGTCTATTATTGCCCAATAAAGTATCAAATTGTAAAGTAAAAAATATTCCTATTTTGTCAACCTATTTCTCTGTGAGTGTACAAATTGGCCTGATTGCTATACCATTTGAAGATTGAAGGTAATTTCTTTTCTTATATGGAGGGAATTTAATATTTAACCCTCAAAGTGAGCCAGGTGTTATGTCAGCTTGAAACTCTCCTTAACCAGGAAGCAGCAAGGTGAAGGAATTAGTTGCTCTGCTGTTCTGGAGGCCAAAAACAAAGCCCCAAATCATGTCTTAGAAAAAGTTTTATTAAAGGCTGGGTACAAAAAAAAAAAAAAAAACCAAAAAAAAAAAAAAAAGGCTGGGTATGGTGGCTCACATCTGTAATCCTAGCACTCCGGGAGGCCAAGGAGGAAGGATTGCTTGAGGTCAGGAGTTCAAGAACAGCCTGAGCAAGAGCGAGACCCTGTCTCTACTAAAAACAGAAAAAAGTTAGCCAGGTGTGGTGACACATGCCTGTAGTCCCAGCTACTTGGGAGGCTGAGGCAGGAGGATGGCTTGAGCCCAGAAATTTGAGGTTTCAGTGAGCTACGATGACGTCACTGTACTCTAGCCGGAGCAACAGAGCAAGACTCTGTCTCAAAAAAAAAAAAAAAAAAAAGTTTAATTAACAAAATGAATTTGCACGGAAAGTTGCATGGGCAAAATAAAATGGATAAATAGAGCATGAAAAAGAACTGTGTGCCAAAGGTCTGGAGGTCCTAATTATCATACTGTTCCAAATCAGAGTTCGCTAAAATCTCTGGATTGGATTTAGACATGCTTTTTTCTGCTATGCTTTTTTTTTATATATATATTATTTTATTCCCCCCCAGCCCCCGCCCCACTCCGGAATAGATAGAAGCTCATCTTTCAGAAATTAGAGCTTTTTATACAGTGAATGTACCTGCATTTTTAATTTTAATCATTATGTAAGAAAACTGAGTATAATTTTGTGTCAAATATCTCTGAGCATATATTTGTGAAGTCTCCAGAAGGTGAAACCACACCTGTATTTGCAGGGTAACTGTCACTTTATCAAAATCCATTTAGCAAACCCCTATAAGCCAAATACATTTCTTAATTATGTTCGATCTCTTTAACAAACACAAAACCAAGAGTTTAAAATCCAATTTGAGCATAGAAACCAAGCATAAGAAATCTAGATCCAGGGACTGAACATCTCCCATGGTTGAAGCTGTTTCAGAGGGTAATCTCTGAAAACCCCATTTGATGGCTCTACACTTTGGTTTTCTATAACCTTTTAACTGAAAAGGTCTTCAAACTATTACAGATGTTTATCTTTACTACTAGGAATTCGTTTTAAAACACCAACTTTGCGTACTTTATTTTAAGCTAAAACTATCCTGTGGGTGATTTTAACATCAATGTAGCTTTAACAAAAAAAAAAAAAAAAAGAGTTAAGCTTTGTAAAATACTTAAAAAAAAAAAAAAGCAATTATTTTTAGCCCATTTTTTGCACTCTAAGAATTCAGGCATTTTCCTGGTTTCCCCAGCTCACCGACGTGCACGGGCCGTGGCGAGCGAACCTGGGGAGTCGAGGGGACCTTTAGGCACACTGGAAGAAGGCACGGATGTCGCTCCCTACTGCCTCCATGTTTCCCTTCCAAGAAGGCTGCAAACAAAGCCCCCGATGCCCAGGAACGGCGTTCCTCGCCGCAGGGCTCACTACACCCACGCATCACAGAGAAAGGCGCCAGGGCCTAGATGTCCCGAGAAGAAAAACAGAAGTTCCACAGGTTCCAACCTAGCCTCCTCGGCCCCAGCCAAGAAGACTTCCCGAAGCCCCAGGTCCGATCTCGCCGCAGCCTGCCCAACGCTGTCCCACCTCGGGGCGCCAGGAGGGCGCGCCGGGCGGCGGATAATTCCCCGGCGGGCGCGGGCAGGTCGTGGCGCGAGCCCGGCGCCCGCCAGTGCCCTCCCCAGCCGCCGGGCTCCGCGTCTCGGCTCCCGGCACTTACCAGGAGAAGCAGCAGGGCGCACGGGCGTCCCGGGCTCCGCGCCATCGCGCCCTCGCCTCCGGCCGCTCGCTCCGCTCCGCGCCGCCGCTGCCCCGCGTCCCCGCGAGCGCGCACCCGGCTCCTCCTGGGCCCCTGGGCCGCCCGCCCCGCTCTGCCTCCCTCCTTCCCTGCCCCAGGGCCGTGTTCCCCGCGCGGCCCTGCCCAGAGGCGCGGTTCCAGGTGTGGCCGCCGCGAGAAAATGGAGCCTGGGGCCCGCCCGGGCTGCTCGCAGGGAGGTGGGGAACGCCGCGGAGGAGGCAGGCGCGGAGCGGACTCCCGCCCCCGTCGCACACGCACCTGGGACGGTGACGTCCCCGAGTTGGGGACTGTGGGTGGCAGGCCCCGCCCCGCCGTTCTCTCCTACCGGATTCCCTCCTTCCCGTAGAATGGCCCTCCCGGGGCTTGCTCTGGGCTGCGCGGGCTGCGGGGCCCCGGCCCAAGGGCAAACCTTGCTCTGCGCAGCGGAGACCTGCTGGGGTCCCGCGATCAGGCCCCGCCGCCTGCTGCAGCCGAAAGGGCCCGCACTTGGTGAATGTGCCTTAGGCCTGGGAGCGCAGGTGGCGCGGAGAAGAAAGCCTGAGACCTGGGGACCCGCGTCCTCACCGCAGCCGCGGCTCACCTCACCGCGAGGGGAGCGGAGATTTTGGAGCAGGATTTCAGGTGGCTGTCTCCGCAAAGGCTTCTCACCTCTTCCCCACGGCCTTTGCTTCCAACAGGTTTGCAGCTTGTCTGGCTCAGGGAGAAACAATCACTGGAGGTCAAAACGGACAGTTGTTTGACCCCTTGATGGCTAGGAAAAAACTCTAAGGTGTTAAGGGGAAATATATACTCTTCCACATGACTTACAAATTCTCCAACACAGAGCGCACTCCTAGCGACAGAAGTTCTGCTCTAAGAGTAACTAGCTGGGTGGCCTGGACTAGCGTCTCTGTGCCTCAGTTTCCAAAGAGTTCCTTCTGTGGTACAAAGTGCATCTCTCTCCCTCCCCCAATATCTTCAACTCTTCTCTCCCCAGTTCCACTCCTGCCAATTTTCAAGATCGAGTACAATTGCCATTTTATAATTAGTCCCTTTCTTCCCCAGTCCCCAAGGACCACTCCCACTTTGAGCTGAGAGACATACATTCTCCACTGTTTGTTTAGGGCTTAACTGCCGAGTGAATCTTCTCAGTTACTTAAGTGGCTGTGGTTAAGTTAGTAGAGAACTAAGTAAGCATCTAGGAAGTTTCCGCTTAGCTCACTGCTCTGCTTCCAGTGCTCAGTACCGTGGGAGACTCCCAGTAAACACTGGTTACGTAGTTGAATCTGGAGGAAAGTTTGTGTTTTAGTTTTCATTCCTTTCTAGATGTGGATGGTAGCACACCTTGGTGTTAATTCTCATCCTGGGAAAGCTGCTAATTAAATAAGGCAGGCTTTACCAAAACATGTGCACAAATGGTCCCAGGAAACTACGTCAGTCCTGCCTTAAATTAGTATTCTTGCAATTGAGTCCTATAGACAAGTATTTATGCCTCCTTATCAAGACTTTGGTTTCTGTTTGGTAACAAAGATAATTATAGCTTCCCGAATGAGAAATAACTAATGCAAATTTTATTTCTGTTGTGTTATTCAAGCTCCCCTGAAGGCTATCAAGGTTGTCAGGTCCGGCCTCTTGCTGGACTGTTGTCCTGCTTCTTTGGCTCCTTGCTTGGAAGAATCCCAAGCAGGCTGGTGCCATGGAGTGATTGCAGATAGGAAGCAATTCCACATGATCAGCTTTTATTGCAGAGAAGAAGGAGGCTATACAAAGCCATAATACGTTCCAGAGAGAGGAATGGGTCAGTCTGCACGAGTGGAGAAAGACATTTAGGACTCCCAGGTGGTTCCCTTTAATTGGCCTAGTCTGGGGCAGGGCTTACAGGAGGTGTGGGATGTTACCAGATGATTGATATATATGATTGTCAGGTGTTCTGCATTTTCCTGCAGTCTCTTCCCGTGATTCTCTGTTCCTAGGAACCTCCCTCCTGGCCTGTATCTGCCACCTGCAGATTTAGTCTGATAAAGTCAGTTTCATGGTGGTATTCCTTCTATAAGATATTTACCCCAAGACTTTGAGAGAAGGTGCCAATATACCATCTAATGCCATAATATGTCATTCTTGAATTAGTTCCACTTTAAAAATTCTAAAACTATGACTTAATGAGCTGAAAGGACTTTTTGCGAATCAAATGATTCACAGCTACCTCCCTAGCTTCCTGACTTCTTTGTGCTGGGAGGAGAGTAAATCTGTTTCATAAATCTGTGCACAGAAGCAAATGTGGTCATTACCAACAAAGCACTAAAGATAGATTTAAAATAAATTGAAGTGTTACTAGGATGTGAAAGATTTAACGTACAGGGTTTTTTTTTTCCTGCCAAAATTAGTTGAACATTATGGTAAAGGCACTTAAGACACTTAGGATGTATTAGTTCAAAACATATTTCATGCAAATAATTGTCTTTAACATCTAGATAGATTCAGAATATCTACTAGAGTTAATATTGTCCAGCCTATTTTACCACAGGTAGGAATAATCATCAAGTGATTAGCTCATTGAAATCACCTCTTTAATATTATCTAAAATAAAATTTTCCAAAACAGTTTTCATAAAGACCAATGAAAATTAATGTATCACTTTTCTGCTAATACTGCCTTACTCCCAACATGTCTTAGTATTAAAGATTACTTTATAAATTGACAGTTCTTGGCTAAAAGTTTGATAGATGGCTGGCCATTTAATTCCAATGAAAATCTCAATGAGTATATGTTTAGAATTAATGTTTGAGAGATGAGAGCTAAATCTGGCTGCTACCATATTGTTGTTGAAATCACAAGGGGCTTTTGGTCTAGATCTAGTTGCTCATTGCACAAAAATCCAATTATTGACACAATGAGGATTGCCAAGGAAGAAAGGAATTTTTAATACCACAGATGTCTTCCCGGGAGAATGGGAGAAGCTACCTTAAATCAGTCTTCTTGACTAAGGGATATCATGGGCTTTTAAAGGAAGGGCCGTGTGCTTTGAGACTGGTCTGGTGTATCTCACAAGGGGCTCCATGCATTGTGGGCAGGTTGTGGGGGATGGTGAATCTTGGAGTCAGAAGTCTGCCCTGGGTCCTTCAGAATCTCAACTCCTTTGTCTTGTAGAAAATCCATCCTTTCAAGCCAGCTGTCATGGCTCACACCTATAATACCAACACTTTGGGAGGCCCAGGCAGGAGGACCACTTGAGGCCAGGAGTCCATCATTTCCAGGAAACAACTCAAAGGGTCAAGTAGTTAAGGGAGAGGATTATAAAAAACATATAGGGGTTCATGGAGCCAGTTGCACTATTAAAATGCCTTATAAGCAAATCATAGAGATGTGTGGCTGTTAATAAAAAGTTTTTGTGGTCAGGAGGCTTACTCATAAAACATTGATTAGTAAAGTAAAGGGTCCGTGGACACAGGACAAAATATGAAATGTCTCCAGATAACTTGAAAAGGACAATAAAAGGAAGAATCTGTTTTCTAGTTTTATTCCACTTGTTTATTCAATGTTTAGCTTGTCCCTCTTCAACAAACTTTTAATTTGTATTTTATTTGGGATGCAAATATAAATAAATGTCCCTGGATCCAAAGAACTAAGAATAGATAGTTATAAAATAATATAACTATAATTACTTATAAAATGACATAACTACAGTGGTAGAACTATTGTGCAGTGTATAATGTGAACAGTGAAGAGGCTCCCTAACTCACACTTTGGACCATAGGATTAGAGAGGGAGTCTATGGAAAGGTGTGGTGAGCTGATTCTTAAAGGCTGAGCAATCGTGAATAAGACTTTGAACCTGCCAGGGCAGAGTGACTCAAAGCATGGACAAAGTTGGTGAGAGTCAGGGGCTTCAGCTCTAGCTGTGAAGAAAGCCTTCTTTCCATCACATTGGCACAACAGGGAAATCAGAAGTAAAAACTTTTGGTGAGGCCGGTCACGGTGGCTCACGCCTGTAATCCTAGCATTCTGGGAGGCCGAGGCTGGTGGATTGCTCGAGGTCAGGAGTTCGAGACCAGCCTGAGCAAGAGCAAGACCCCGTCTCTACTAAAAACAGAAAGAAATTATCTGGCCAACCAAAAACATATATATAGAAAAAATTAGCTGGGCATGGTGGTGCATGTCTGTAGTCCCAGCTACTCGGGAGGCTGAGGCAGTGGGATCGCTTAAGCCCAGGAGTTTGAGGTTGCTGTGAGCTAGGCTGATGCCACGGCACTCACTCTAGCCTGGCCAACAAAGCGAGACTCTGTCTCAAAAAAAAAAAAAAAACAAACACTTTTGGTGAAACATGTTGAATTTGAAATATTAGAACAATATCCAATTAGAAAAGTCTAGCAAGCAGTTTGAAATGAGAAACAGAACACAATTGCAGATAGAAAGTTAGAAACAGTTACCTAATTTTGTTCCCATTTCTTTGGCTGTTCTTAATCCATTTCTTATCCTCTGCCTACTTGTAAAATGTTTATGTCTTCTGAGTTCTGTCCTTTCCTTGTTTTCTTCTTGGTAACAGGCCTGATTCTGTAGCCACTCCCATTATGCAAACCCATCACGACTTTCTCTCCTAAGCTTCAAACATGGGACATCACCATTTGGATATTCCATGGGAACCTCAAACTTCCATTAAAATTTTGTAGGAGTATCAAATTCAGCATTTGACAAAAAAAGATTTCTCTCCTTCTTCCACCTCTCCAGTGTAAGCTTGCTACCTACTCGTGTTCCTAACTCAGTCAGTGGCAGCCTTGTGAATGTGGCCACCCAAGCCGGGACCCAGGGTCACCCTGCTTCTCCTTTTTCCCTACTCTCTCTATCCAATTACTTTCTTACCTCTCCCTCAGTTCTCCCTGGCCCTGTTCAAGATGATTCATACAACCTGCAGCAATCTCACTGTGGTTTAGGATTATTTCATCCATGTCTACTACTCCACCCATTTCTCCTTCTCAAAATTGTGAATTCCTTGAGAGCAGAGCCCATGTGATATTCATAGCTGGCCCAACCTTTCGTATCCAACATGCATTAGATGATCAATAAAGATTTGTCGAAACAAGCTCGTATACTGGAAAGAGTTAATTTTAAGTGAAAAAAAGAGTATTGTAAGGAAAAGTGTTTGGACTATCCACTGTGGATGAATTAATAGTGGATCTGGTCAGAAAATGTTAGTCTGTGATGTGTGTGTATTTGTGTGTGCACGTGTGTACACACACATGCACACACATGCATGTGTTTGTTTATGTATGCACGTTTTTCCCCAAAACACTGCAGCCCAGCAGCAGAACAAGGATAGCAGATGGTGGGCATGAGTCAGGGTTGCAGAGTGGGCTGGCTGGTAGTTAAGAGGTGTAAGTGTCCAGGACACTCATAGAATTGAGTGTGGCCGGGAGAGAAATGCACAGGGTGAAGCTGGAGGTGTTCCAGACCTGGTTGAGAACAGAGTTCATTACATCGGTGTGGAGAAATGGGAGAGAATCGTCCTTCCCCTTAATCTTAGAGAAGGACTCATGGTCCCATGCCATGGAAGCCAAGGAATGAATGACATCACAAACATTAGGAGTCAGGATCTTGAAATTCTCGTGGACTCTCCAGTTAGATGGACCAGGAGGCTCCTGCCCCTGAGGTGGGGGTAACATCTAATAAGAGAATGGGAAGAACTTTTTTGCCTTTCTGAGTTAGAAATTACAGAGTAATAATCACAGCCCAGCAGACTCCAGACCCTGTCGTCTAGTACAGAGAAGCCAGCACATCCTTAATGAACAATCCCCACGCTCTGGGGGGCAAAAATAGTCAGCCCTGAGATCATAGCCACAGACACCAACACCCCAAAAGAGTGAGAGAGCCCCAACGCGGTGAGTCACACTGTCATGCTGAGCTCCCCCTTGTGAGTCAGGACATCGGCACTGACTGCTTTGGGTGCAAAGTCCCAGAGCCAAGATGCGTTAGGGAGACTGCTAACATTATTTATGAGGTAGAGGAAAATTAGGGGAAGATGCAACAGTTACAAAATAGGATTTGCTGCAGTAGAGAAAACAAAATGGTCTATTCTTGGGTCTCAGTAGGATACCAAACACACCTTACAAGACTCTTTGGAAATAAGTCCCACTAGTTTTAACATGTGGTCAGAACGTACTAATGCTGGACTGAGGCATGTAACTACCTGGGAAACCCCAGCGAGGCCTCCATGTGCTAGGGGAGTTCCTTTTCCCTCCCACTGATTAATGTCAAATTCCTTTAGCTGGAGGCTTCCTTGGGGCTGTTAAACGTGTATTCCTGGGAGCGTGGCACTTAATCCATTATCAGTTTTATACTTATTAGTCGGATGCCACAAATTAATCAGGCATGCTCCACCTCAGAGCCATTGCATTTGCTGTTCCTTTTTCTAGAAGGTTCTGCTTCAGAAAGGTATGAGGTCTACTCTGTCACTCTTCACTTTTTCCCCCTAAAATGTTTCCTTCTCAGTGAGGCCTTTCTCCAACCAATGATTTTAAAATTGTAATTATCCCCAATGCCCAGAGCTCTCCGTCCACCTTTCCTGCTTTATTTTTCTTCTTGGTATATCACAATCTCAAAGACTGTGTTTTGACTAATTTATTATCTGTTGCCGTTCCCTGGAATGCAAACTTCATAAGGGCTGGGATTTTTCTCTGAGAACTGATATGTATCCAGCACCTAAAACAGTGCCTGAGCCATTGTAGGCCTTCAGTAAATATGAATTGAATGTGTCAATGAGTAAGTGAATATATTTTCAAGGTCATTTTGGAAGTGTGTGTGTGTGTGCGTGTGTATGTTAAATGAGAGTAAAGGGGAAAAGAGCAAGAAAATATTAGATTCCTGGAAGGATATGAGTAACTGTCAGCAAAATGGGATGGGGGTGTGGTAGGTAGGATCCTGGTTTACTGTGGACAAAATTCTTCCAACTCACAATTTCATCCGGCATGGACATTGCTGAGACTGACTGATCAGGGTGAAGTTGGAGGAGCTCAGAGGCCAGTGTGGACCATTTTTGTGTTCTTTAAGACTCCCTTTCTTGCAGGGGGAACAAAGTGAAAAAGCAGAAACATGGGAAAATGGAAAATCCCCTTTCCCTCTGGAGATGAACAAAGCACACATTCATTACGGGAGCGTGGCACCTGGGAATGTTGATTTTATCTACTCATGATAAATCTATGGCTTTGGTTTCACCCTAGGATTTGTTTATGGGAATTCTTGGGAAGATAAGGGAAATAGCAGTGGTAAGGAAGGAGAGGAGGGGAGTCCTTGGTTGCTAACAGCAGCTCTGGACTGGAATCCGTCACCA
>CM052443.1:31185322-31217392 GCA_028533085.1 Varecia variegata
ACTGAGAGTGTCAGACAGAAACCATCTATCCACTGACCCAATGTGACTAATGAGCCTAGGGTATGACACAGAAAAAAAAAAAAAAACTCAGAAGGCAGAAAAAAAATCAAACTGGTTTCTTGGCAGTTATTTCATTCATTTGCAGACAGACAGTGACATTCTTACGTGCAATGAAAAAGTGAAATAGAAACGATAAAATAGCTTTGGAGAGCAAACCTGGGAGTAAAGTAGTGGGTCTAAAAATCTTTTCAAGATTATCTAGAATGATAATTATAAATACTTTGGTTGAGAAATGCAGAATTTCAAAAATAATTTCCATTCTAAAGACAAAAACAAGGACTTAAACAATTAAATTACTTTAATTTACTTTAAAAATTAGTCTTTTTGGTGGCGATTTTTTAATTTCAGCACCTTACCAGTTGATGTAGTAATTTCTTAATAATAAAGTTCTGAAATTTGTGAATGGTTTACTTTGTTCAAATGATTGGAGCACACTTAAGGTTATTCAATAATGATGTTATTTGCATTCTGTTATTACCCTCAGGTGGAGAAAAGGCGGGGCGGAGTTCTATCAGGGAAGGCGAAGGAGGCCTCAGCTTTGCCCATGGGAGCTTGGGAATGTTTTAGTGGGAATCACTACGGTGGAAGACACACTGTGTGAGCTGTGCCACTACAATTATAATATTGTTATTCTTGAACCCCAAGTTAGAGATAATGCATGACAAATTATTTCTATTTAGTAATTTTACTTTTGTAGCAAAAATAATTGAAAACTGTAAAACATGGTACATAATAATTTAATCAACTCTATCACATCTGTACACACCCAGGGAATTGGAAGGTTGAAGTGGTCTTTCAGGTATTGTAAGAGAAGAGAACCAAAACATTGTCTCTGGTGTCTAGCATTTCAGGAAAATGTTTGTTTTAAAACCTATTTTGTTCAACCTGTATACAGTTTTTTTAAGTAGACCTAGATTGAGTTACATCGAGTCTTCTAATTCTCACTCAAGATAGAGATTTTATGAGACAGAAATAGGTTTGAACATTAAGCAAACCGGTTAAGCAAAAAAGTGTGATACAAAGAAAGCAATGGGAAAAAAAATTGCTCTGGATAATTTAGATTTAATGATCATGCTGTCCCCTACCAGCTTGTCTGAGGACATTTGTGGTTAAGGATTTTTTAAAAAAATTGTGGTTAAAACATTTTTCATAATGACCATTGATAGCTGACCTCTTATTTAGCTAGACAGTCTTTTAATTTACTAATTTACTATACCCTCCTCCCCACCACCACTGTGAACCTTTCTTAATTTCAGCTGAAACAATATCTGAATGACATCATACCTTTAAAGAGAGTCACACCCATTTCATGCAGAATCAGCTACAATAAAGGTTAGTCACAAAGACTGCTTGTGACTAATTGTCTTATGGGATTGAAAGAGGAAGAAAGAGTATCATTGTACTCCTTTCTTAACTTTAGGATTAGAACATTCATCTGAAGTAATCAGTGAAATTTATGACAACTAAAGTTAAGCAGAGTAGTATTACAGGGAAGACTTCGAGTGCAATAAAGTGAAATCTATGTAAAAGCTCATGTAAAGAATTGCTCTATGGTTCAAAAAAGTGTCATGATGAGTTTTCATTGTTTGACATATTTCACTGGGAGAATGAGTCTATACCTTAGCATTTTCAATAATTGCAATCTTAGGTCAACAGGGTATGGTTGATTGGTCAGAATGTGAGACCTGAGTCCCAGGTGTGTTCATGTACATACAGGTGGTCCTACATGGACAGATGCAAAATACGTGATTTGAGGAACATTGGAAAGTGTCTGTTCCCAAACACTTTACCTACTGACCTGTTGGTTCATGATAATGAAAATTCACTTTGTTTACTGAGTCAACAGTTATTCTAAATATTAAAGAGACATACCACAAGGTGGAGTAACAAAGTACCTTCTGTGATTTATACTTTACTCTGAATTAATTTCTTAAACAATTAAGAAACTTACCCACTAGTTATTGCTAGTTTTTAGAGGGAGTAGGCAGTAGGGAGTATGAAAATGTTAGGCATATCATGTGCTAGAAATAAGAAAAAAACATGCAAAGTTGAAGATATATTTTACTTCCTTCTATATTATGTTTAGTCAACTAACATTTGCAAATAAACTTGTTCACTTGGCCAGTATCTTGGCACCATATATCATATAGAAACTGAATGTAAAAGTGTGGTTATTTTTTCCTGCAGTTAATCACTATTCTCCTAACATTATCTAACGTATATATCATACTGGAAGCTGGGTTAATTAGCACCATTCTTTTCATGCTAATTTTCAAGTAACTATTTTTTTCTTCCATTCTTCTTGATTCGTTTTTCTTCATTATTGACTGACAGGGTTAATTCGAAAGCCTTGTCTTCAAGCTCTGAAATTTTTTCTTCTGCTTGGTCTAGTCTGTTGTTAAAACTTTTCACTGTATTTTGAAATTCCCTAAATAACTCTTTCATTTCCAGAAGTTCTGTTATATCTTTTCTTATGCTATCGATCCCTTTAGTGAGTTTTTCGCCCATGTCCTGAATTATTTTGTTGATTTCTTTGTACTGGTTTTCAACTTTCTCATGAATCCCATTGATCTTACTTATGATCCATACTCTGAATTCCATACCTGATATTTCAACAATTTCCTTTTGGTTGGAGTCCATTGCTAGAGAGCTAGTGTGATCCTTCGGAACTGTCAAAACAGCCTTGTTTTTCATGTTGCCAGAGTTCTTATGCTGGTTCCTTCTCATCTTCTCTGAGCTCAAAACAAATAGCTTTGCAGCGAACCAGTTCTCCTCTGCTGGCAACTCTGTTGCTCAGTGAAGAGAGGGAGAGGTCCCTGGATGGCGTGCTTGAGTTCTGCTCTGGAAGATTGATCTGGCAGGAGAGGGGCGGAGGAACTCAGCCTGTAACATTGCTGTTCTCCTGCATCTCCCCGGTTCCCTGTGGCTGTCACAGTCCAAGCAGGTGCTGGGGGATATTTTGGTGGAGGAGTATGATGGTCTCCAGGCTGCTGCTGGTCTTGGGTTGGGGCAGGGTGGGTCCCTCTCTGTGGAGGCAGTTGGCTGTGGGGCTTTGATCTGCCTCTGAGTGGATGCCAGGTCCATGGGTGCTTGCTTTGCCCGGGTTCCCCTGGGGCATATGGCACCTGTGCACAGGGTTCGAGAGAGCTCCTAGCCTCCACACTCCCTCCCTGGCCCAGCAGGGGTGATGGGGAAATAGCAGTAATGAAGCTGAACCCTGGGTAGACCCAATGCTCTGGGGCTGGAACCCCAGACTGGTGCCAGCTGCAGTGCCCAGGGATCACAAGCAATAGGACCCTGCTGCGCCTTCTCTCTGGAGCAATGGCGTGGCACAGTCTCCAGGCAGCTCCCTGGGTCAGTCAAGCAGCCTTCTGTGGTGGAGGGGCTCGCCAGCATTCATTATTGCTTGCCTTTTTGATAAAAGCCATTTTAGCTGGGGTGAGATGATCTCTCATTGTAGTTTTGATTTCCATTTCTCTAGTGACTAATGATGTTGAGCATTTTTTCCTATACCTATTGGCCATTTATATGTCTGCTTTTGAGAAATGTCTATTCAGATCCTTTGCCCATTTTTAATTGGATTATTTGATTTTTTCTTATAGAGTTGTTAGAGCTCCTTATTGTATATTCTAGTTATTAATCCCTTGTCAGACAGGTAGTTTGCAAATGTTTTCTTCCATTCTGTGGGTTGTCTCTTCACTTTGTTGATTGTTTCTTTTACTGTGAAGAAGCTTTTTAGCTTGTTGTGGTCCTATTTGTCCAATTTTGTTTTGGTTGCCTGCACTTTGGGGGTATTACTCAAGAAGTCCTTGCCTAGCCCAATGTCCTAAAGCATGTCCCCAGTGTTTTCTTTTAGTAGTTGTATAGTTTCTGGTCTTAGATTTAAATCTTTAATTCATTTTGATTTGATTTTTGTATATGGTGACAGATAAGGGTCTAGTTTCATTCTTCTGCATATTGATATCCAGTTTTCCCAGTACCATTTATTGAAGAGACTATCCTTTCCCCACTGTAAGTTCTTGGCACCTTTGTTGAAGACAAATTCACTATAGATGTGTGGATTTATTTCTGGGTTCTCTATTCTATTCCATTAGTCTATGTGTCTGTTTTTATGCCAGTATTGTGATGTTTTGATTACTACAGCCCTTTCATATAATTTGAAGTCAGGTAATGTGATTCCTATTCCTTCAGTTTTGTTCTTTTTGCTCAGGATGGTTTTGGCTATTCTGGGTCTTTTGTGGTTCCATAAAAATTTTAGGATTTTTTTTTTTTTTATTTTTGTGCAGAGTGTCATTGGTATTTTTATGGGTATTGCATTGAATCTGTAGATTGCTTTGGGTAGTATGGACATTTTAATAATATTGGTTTTTCTAATTCATGAACATGGAATATCTTTCCATTTTTGTGTCCTCTTCAATTTATTTCCTCAATATTTTATAGTTTTCATTTTAGAGAGCTTTCACTTCTTTGGTTAAGTTTATTACTAGGTATTTTATTTTATTTGTAGCTATTGTAAATGGGATTACTTTAAAGAAGAACTAATACCATTCATACTTAAACTATTCCAAAAAATTGAGGAGGAGGGGGTACTCCCAAACTCATTCTATGAGGTCTGTATCACCCTGATACCAAAACCAGACAAAGACACAACAGAAAAAGAAAACTATAGGCCAATATCGCTGATGAACATAGATCCAAAAATCATCAACAAAATACTAGCAAACCAAATTCAACAACACATTAAAGAGATTATTCATCATGATCAAGTGGGATTCATCCTAGGGATGCAAGGATGGTTCAGTATATGCAAATCAATGTTATACATCCTATCCACAGAACGAAGGGCAAAGACCATATGATCATTTCAATTGATTCTGAAAAAGTACTTGAAAAATTCAACATCCCTTTATGATAAAACTCTCAAAAACTGGGTATAGAAGGTACTTAACATGATAAAAACCATATGTGACAGACTCATAGCTTGGGGAAAAACTGAAACCCTTTCCTCTGAGATCTGGAATAAGACAAGGATGCCACTTTCACCATTATTATTCAACTGGAAGTTCTAGCTAGAGCAATCAGGCAAGACAAAGAAATAAAGGGCATCCAAATTGGAAAGAAAGAGGTCAAATGATCCTAGCTTGAAGACAATATGATATTTGTAAAGACTCCACCCAAAAACTTTTAGAACTGATAAACAAATTCAGTAAAGTTGTAAGATACAAAATCAACATACAAAAATCAGTAGGACTTCTATATGCCAACAGTAACAATCTAAAAAAGAAACCAAGAAAGAAACCAATTTAGTAAACAATCTAAAAAAGAAACCAAGAAAGTACTTGCCACTTTCAATCCTTTCTGTGAGAGCAGCCTGTGCAGGGTCTGCTATCTTGGCTCACCTTTTTCTCCCCCCCCCCCCCCAAGCCATCTGGCTGCTCTGTCTACATGGTAGAAATGATGTAATAAGAACTTTTTTGAGGGAGAAGACTTCCATCCTGCCCATCCATGACCACATTACTACCAGAGTGCAACGTGATAGAGCTTACACAACCCTGTCACACTTAACTGATATACACCAGAACAAGGAAATGCAAGTCTTCCATTTTGAAGCCAAAATTCATTTTTCCAAGGAAGCTCAACTGAAAAATTGCAGTCATCTGGTAATTCTGATTAGTTTGTATATCTTGGGTGTATAAGATAATTTGATATGAATTAATTCATCTCTATTTGACTGTGTGTTCATAGGTATTTTCAGAGCTGAGTAGACTAGATGGGACAAGCTTGTGGCTAACGCAAAAGATTAGTGAAAAAAGGAACATTATGGTGGCAGCTTACAGTAGCAGAAAGAGAATTAGCCTAGATAATTCTTAACTCTGCCATTGATCAACAAGCTACTTCTCAGTCTCAATTTGAGCATCTATATAAAAGGAAGGCTTTGGATCAGATAATAAGGATGTTTTGAGATTCTGTGGTTTCAGTAGTTTATATGGCATAACTTTTAACTTTGAGTTGAGTTCATCTTGAAGATTTAATATATGATAATAAAAACAAATCTTTATGAGCATTTACTATGTCTAAAATGCATTCTTATAACTTTATAGAAACCCCATCAGGAAGAGACTGTTATCTTCATAATAATAGTCCAGAGAAGTTCAGAGAGATTAAGTAACTTGCCCAAAACCATATAGCTAGAAAGGGGTGAGGCTGGGATTTGAACTCAAGTATTTAGTTTGTTTCCAAAGCTCAAACTCCTAAACATTAACTTACAACACCCAAAAGATAAAACACAACAGAAACCTTTCCAAGTTTAACTTCTGTTAATCATTAAAATATAATATACAGTTATTTTTGATTAATAGATGGAATGAGATTTAATTTTTTTCTCTCAGCTTCACCTGTAGTAGTTTTATTTTCCTGCAAATTTTAGTAGGTTTTTTTTGCCTGACAACTCATTATTATTTATATTCAAGAACGTCTCCTGACTTGTTCTTTCAGGGGAGATACCATTTTCTAGCCACAGTTGGCAAAGGTAGCAATAGCATGCGTTGGCTTGTTTGAGAGGCTTTGGGTGAGCCTTTGTTGCATAGAGTAGAAGGTCTGATATTATCTTTGCAGCATATACCTTCATTGTTAGTTTGCTTCTTTGAAAGAATATTCAAAAACCAGCACAAAAGAGGACATTTTTGGAGTCCAAGAGAGTGTATATAAAAAGAATGGCAAGTTAGAAAGTCAACTCTGATATCAGATAGTTAACAGCTATAAAATATCTTCTGGGGAAGAATTCATAGCAATTTATAACAGCTGAGAGGAAGAAGGAAGATGCAGAAAAGTAAATATTGTCAGAACTAAGCACATTTTTTACTAATCAAAAGTTGGGTATGTCAGCCCTGGTTGAGAATAATTAAAAGTCTGATCAAAGACGGCTTTTTCCTTATGCCTTACCTAAAGAAAGTTAGGTGGAAAATTTAAGTGATTATTATTTTTTTAAATAATAAAACTAGAGAGTAGACTCCTCGAATGCAGAAACTTTGTATCTGCAACACACACTAAGCGTTAGTGTCTGGTCCAAAGATTTGATAATGGAAAGATCCTGCCTTAGCTACGCCAAGCTACAAGATTACCTGAGGCAAGAGTGTGTGTGTCTCTGAATTAGGACCAGATAAATCTTATTATCAATACTAGTCAGTTGGACATGGGAAGACATGCCTGAAGTTAATCTCACATTTTGTGTTTAAATACTCATTTTGGCTTAGTAACAATGCCTCTTTGTAGGAGTAGAAATCATGACATTATGTCATTTAAATAAATACAAGATTGCCTGATTCTTTACTGCTTTATAATTAAGAAAGTTCTTTGCAATCCTCTTTTGATTATGAAAGAACACAAATACTTCTCGTGCTTTTCTAGGAAATGGGGACATATGCATTCTTTCAATATCAGTGTTTTGCTCTTACAATTTTTTGATGCTCTGTGTTTTCACATAAAATTCAGTTTGCTAATTTAATAATAATGAATTCAGCACAGAAAATATCATAATGGTCCCATGTACTTCATGGTAATAAAAATAGAAATAAGGATGACTTCAAGGAGTAAAAAAGTTGTTGTAGTTGTTAAAATGCGTTCTTTTCCACAAATCATGGAAATACTGGGCTGGAAGGACCCATTTAAGATTACCATTTTTATATCTAGGTACATTTCATATAACCTCTTCTAAATAGTGTGATATTGAAGTAACTTACAGAGTTTGCTGAAAAAGATATTTCATGACTTCCAGGTAGCTTGTTTCAGTGCTTATAACATTGGTCAGGATGGAAATTGTAATTTGAATCCAGCAAAATACTTAATTCTGCAATTTAATCTCTTCTGTTTAGTATGACTGATCGTGGAAGAGAACTGGTCATTGTCCCCTGAAAAATAACTCCCCACAACATATACTTCAAAATAATAGCAGATCGTGTCTTAGCATTTTCTTTCTCTCTCTCCACACACACTTTTGCCTACATAGTACTGCTTCTTTAATATTTAATTATGTCTAGATTTCTAATCCTTTTAATAATTTCCATTGTTTTCTTTGTATTCTTCCTAATTTTTTATGTTTTATTCAAGTCTTAGCGCTGAAAGTGAACAGATTATTTTGAGAGAGCAATAATAATTATTATCGGTGGATAACTACAGAAAAACTTTTATATTTGTGCCACTTTATTGTGCAACCTTGTGAATGTTACTTTGTTTCTCAGGGTCTCTGCTTTCCTGACCATAATGTAAGGATTTCTGTAAGAATTGAATTAGAGTGTGTAGCTCTCCCAGCCACCTGTTAAATCTCACCAATATCTGTTTTCTTCTTGCTCTGGTAACTACATCCATATGCACTTTTTCTTTTGTTAGTAGACATTATTCTCTTGAGTTATAACTACATCTCCATTGTGTCTAGATATTTTTGGTTTGCATTTGTAAAAAAAAAAAGTCAACCTATAAAAGAAAAAGAAAATAAAGACACCAACTGGAGAATGGCTGATGTCTTGGCCATGGAGGGAATCCCAGCACACTTGGGACCAGGCAGAGCAGGAGGAGTCTCAGTATTCCTTGCAGAAAACATGTGGTTTCTGTCACCTGGAATTTAATTGTCTTCTTGTCTTAGCAATTATCCTCTTTACATGAAACCATTTCAGATTATGTTCTTGAACCGTGTTAAACCACATAATCTCTGATTCAGAATTCCTCTTTGTAGATCCAGTAAAGAATGTGAGAAAATGCTGAATTGTCAAGAACAAGAAGGATCCTTTTTACTCGTTTCTTAATTGTTGGTTGCACTGAAGTTAGTCAGTTGAATGTGTTCCTTTTACACTCTTACCTGATTGTTGCAGGTCCTCAAGTTAAGCTACGCTGATTTTGCTGTTTTTATTCCTTGAGCTTTTCTACAAATAGAAGAAGCTGGTAGTATTTTTGGATTTCGCCTATGTCATTTCCTGGAATTAATTTGGAACACCCGATTGAGCCAACCACCATTCTTCACCCAATATCCACTTTAGTTTTTTCTCTTCATACCCCAGGTCCAACTTTCATTGTCCAGACATAAGAAGGAGGAAGGTCAGCCAAAAGCAAGTCCCAAAGTTTTGAAGGGACTTCTTTTGTGGCATCTTTTAAAAGGAGACAGAAGGATATAAGCATTTACTAAGAAACGACTCCACTGCTGGGACTGATGGCTTTCTCCAATGCCACAGTACATTTTTTCCATCATGTTAGATTGGAAACATTACCTCCTCTTTACTCCCTCCAGCCTTTCTCCGCAAGTCATCTTAGAATGTCACAGCTTTTGCCCTAGAGACCATTGCAACTTAACAAATAAGTGATAAATGATTTAAAGTATCCAATTAGTGAAGTCTTTCTGCCCCGACCTCGCCCAGCCACCTCATACTGCACTGTCTCCACCCAAAGCAATCCCAAATCCTCAGATACTTCCTTCTTGCCAAGGATGCAGAACATGCATCAGCTAGAAAAAGAAAAAGAAAAAATGGGTAAAATACCAATAAAAAAATACACAGGCTAGTCATTTTTTATATTACATGTCTTAATAATTATTAGAGAGTTCAGCTTTTACTCATAAATTTATTGACAGTTTTATTGTAACAATATTTCACTGTTTATGGCTTAATATATACTGTTCAAAATGTATAGTACATCAGGTAGGACAGTTTTAAATTTTTTGCTTAAAATAATTTTTGTTTTTTTGTGAAAAAATACAGATACATTTTCCATGGCAAATCAATTTTTAGGTCATCCTAAATATTTACCTATATTTTTAAATTTAAAAGCATTTAATTTTGATTTTTCTCTTTTATAACCTTTCCTGAAATGCTGTGATTTCCTCTGCAGTGTAATAATGCAGCAAAATTCCCATTTCATGATAAGTTGGGTTTTAAGAGGCAAGGTTAAGTGCTTTGAGGATCCTGAATATAGCTTTGAACTTCTAATCAGGGTTATTATGATTATTTATTTAACCCTCATGCATAGACAGAGGCACAAATCAATTGTGTGTGTCCTAGACTCCAGAGCAAGCCATTGTTGAGAAGCAAGAGGCAGCATGGTACTAGCAACACAACTTCCTCGGGACTTGGCAGATTGCAAAGTCTAGTTCCTCTCACCTCAAGATGGGCACATTGAAAGCCTTGTTGCAACAACCTTGTCTTTGGAAGCACAGGCTGCCTGCACTTGCTGGGCTATCCTAGCACATGCCTTCCTGGTAGTCATGGTGCTAGGGCAAGGGAAGAACACTAGCATTAGGGACACTTAGGGGGTTTCTTTCCCCGCAGGATCCTCAAGGCTGCAACCTTCTAGGTTAAAACACAAACACTTGATTACTTTGAAATCTATCTGAAAAAACAAATTTATGTTTTGAATATGGAAAAAAATATAAAACTCTGTATTTTATGTACAATTAGGAGTCATAGATCTTGACAATGACTTTGTGAAGACTCAGCTAAGGCAATAATGTCAGTAAGCACGTGAGGTAGGGTGCTTTCTATGGGCTAAAGGTTGAGTATCTCGAATAACCAGAAATGACTTGAAGAACTGCATTACCAAGCATGAAATACTATATTCTAAATCTTCACTAACCTAATATTATTACACTCAAGCATTAAATTGCTGTAGCTGTTTAAATTTAGCAGTGAGGCTTAAAAAAATAGAGTTTACTCATAATCCCATTTCCATATCCCTTTTGACTTAAAAATTATTTCACCAACTATTTTCCTGAACTGCTACTTATAATACATATTCACAAATTTCCCCTTGTGTTATTTCAGTCAGTGGTCCTTTTTGCTTATGAGAAAAGCCACATTTCATATTCCCACTAAATCTGGAGGCATCATTAACATAATAAACAGCATTATATGTCATGTATGTTATATCGACCTACTGACATTTACAAAAATAAGGAGTTATTTTCAAAGACTAACACAGGATCAGCTACTGAGAAGTGTGTAGGAAGGAGTTCAATGTAAAATATTTTCCTTGGATAGATCCTTTCGAGGCAATCAAAACACACAAAGTATTATTTATATTACATTAAACTTTCTTAAATGTTTTATGACATTTCTATTTCAGATTGTCTTATTGTGACAACATGTGGACTATAGATGTAGCAAGATTAATGCATAAGCCCATACCCCTTAGCTTGAGCAAAAGATGCATTTGTGGTTCCCCAGCACCAAGAAGACAGAAGAAACTCAGTAGCAATTACTCCCCTTTTTCCCAGCTGCTCAAAATGCTTTAGCAAATACCTTGTGATTCTTATATCATTATCCATGATATAAGAAAAGGTGACAGAGACAAGAACTGGGGCTCTTAACTCCAGATGCTTAATTCACTAAACTACATTGCATTTTCAAGTGATAGCACATTCCTTTGGCACTGGAAAAATAGCTTATAAGTGTTTAGGAAGTTTTCTTGCTGAATATGATTTTAAAAGTTTTAGAAAACATTAAGGTTTACTGCAATTTGAATAGTATTTGAGAATTAGGAGTGACAACATAATCCAGTTTGCATGAACCCGAACGTTTAAATTATAATCATGATCAGTTTATGAGAGTAGCTAATAAGTGCCAAATTAGCCCAGTACAGTGAGCTTCGCAATTTCAAATAATTTGGTCCAAATATTCAGATTCGGCTAATGTTATTCCACTTCATTCTGATCATATCACTCGGGAACAAAGATCTTCTGTACAGAGCACAGTGCGTGACCCTCGTAGCTGTGTCGGACCAGCTAGGTTGCCAGGAACACTGGAAATGGGACAAGTCACCCTTTCTGTCACTATTACATTTTGTGTGAGAAGTGGATCAAAGACCGCAGCAGAAGGTGGCACGAGGGAACCAGAAGCCGAGTAAGTTTCCGTTACCAAATAGTTACCATGCTGCAGAGGGTCAGGGATGGGAACAGCTGGCTGGACAGACCAAGCGGCAGACAAAGCGGATGCTCCTTCACTGCCTGACAAAGTCTGGCACCTAACGGGTCCTGACTGCAGGACTTCTGTGGTACGGCTACAGGATTCAACCCCATAACCGCCTTCTTTAGCAGGTAGCTGAGCCTGATCGGCTTGATGATCAGCACTGAGGATTATCTCCGCAAGTTTTTTAAATTTGGGGCCAAGTGATTCCAAGAAGCTGTCATCCAGGTCATCCATAATAAAACTGCAACAATCCAGGGAGCCCGCGGCAGAACCCGAGGCGTCTGTGCCTTCGTGGTCATAGATCAATAAGCAATCGTTGGATTCTGGGGCATTGTCTTCCTCCACCCAGGCAGATGCTTTCTAAAGATGGAGAAAAAGTGGAAAAAATGAATTTTAAGGAAGAGCCAGTTGAACAATATAATGCTGTTCATAGAACACAAAGTTTAATTATGAACACACAAATTAGGCAATCCATAGGAGTAAAGGGCTACTCTTTCTACTTACAATCTTGTTCAAAAAGTTATCTGGTGTTTGGACAATAGGATGGTTGACATTCCCTCAAAATTGAGTCTAACCTAGGCTTATGCTTTAGTTCTTGGTTTTGAAGGCACTTATATGGATTTAGGTCTACAGAGCAAATGTGTATATGGCACCAGGAGGTTATTCACTGGGGTAAGTGTGAGGGTCTCTGTGTATAATTTTGTTAATGAATGTCTTTGTGTTTGGGGTGGTGGTAAAGAAGGTATCCCACTGTGTCCTCTTTGAGACAGCTCTCACCCTGACTAAAGCCTTTGCCTAGACACTATAAACCTTGTGGTAGCGTGACCTGTAACTAGAGCTCACATCATACCCTGAGATATCCCAAGAATCCTTATCCCAAACATCCACCCCCTCTGCCCTGCAGTCTTTCCTTAAACACAATGTAAGCCTTTGCCTGCTTGGATACGAGGTCAGATTCCTGCATTTACCAGTTCTGATACTAAAACTTGATATGAGATCTGTTCTAACTATGTCTCTCTGCCCACTTAACCTTTAGTTACGAAAAAAGAGGCAAGCAACTTGCCTCTCAAAGTTCTTGTACCCTTGCTCCTTTTCTGTTCTATGCTTCCTGACACTTCATTCCTCCCATGGCTATTCTTCAATCTCATCCTTTCTTTCCCCTTTTATTTTTGAGTCATTAACTCAGTGGTTCTTCAACTTCTTTTGGACAAGGACTCCTTTGAACATGTGAAGAATACTATAACTCTCTTTCAGGAAAATGTATGCACACATATTTCAATATCCTTTATGATGTAGGACATACAAAATAAACGGCTTTCTATTCTCAAAGAGGAGCTACAGAAGATTCACTCCCAGTTCTTTGTCCAGTTGGAGGGGGATGAGGTGCCGCTTGCGATATGCGCTCATTTTATGGTTATCTACCCATTCTTCTTTTTGATTAGTGACCCAATTTTGACAGCTACCTTACGTTATCTGTATTATTTTGTCAAAAAGAAACCTATTTTTTTCTTATATTTTAATAAGCTGTAAAAAAAAAAAAAAGAACTACAAGATCGAAGTATATCATCCCATAAAAAGATCTCTAAGGTAAACAAGATAACACAGCCAGGAAATTTTCTTACTAAATATTACCTGAGAAAAGTAGGAGTCCAGGAAATTCATGTTTATTGGCCCATCAGCATAGTCCCTGATGGTTCCTCCAGTGGAATACCTTGTTCTCATTGTCCCAGACTGCCCCGCGGGACAGATGCCAAGTCCGTTGGCTGCTCCAAACCCCCCAGCGGCACCAGAGACTGTCCCTGCTGCAAAGCCTGCGGCACCTCCGGCTCCTGTAGTTCCCCCAACCTTAGTGGTCAGTTCCATTCCCGAAGCACCTTCGACCACGGTCCCTCCGGTATACGTATGCGTACAAATTTCTAAAAACAAGTGAGAAAATTTTGTAATATCTTATGCTGTGATTTGTTGATTATTTTTTACTTCTTTTTTTCTCTTTTTCTTTTTGTTGATTTTTTTTTTTAAACTAGACTTTGATGTCCATGAGCAGTTGCCATGTAAAACTAGTAAGGAGAAAATACAATTATATGACTAGAGGTGATAAGAACACTCCACAGCATGTTATGTGAGAGTAATAAAGGATGGAATATTAACAGATGAAAAAGCTCTAAAAACATGCCAATTTAAAAAGTGTGCAAAGAAATAGATTTTCAATCAGAAGTAGAAAAGCAAAAACAGAATAGTCAGGACATAGCTATGGGAAGCTTTTAATGCAATGCTTGTTTATTTTCACTAAAAAAATGTAATTAAGCAGTAATATTGGCTCAATATGGAAACAAAGGAGGAAATACACATAAGGTAATCATGCAAATTAGCACATGCTAATTTGGTGTCTTGGTGCCTAAACAGAATTTAACAAATCATGACTATTCTGCCTGCTACTTTTACATTATGCTTTCATGGAAAATTTTTTTCCCAGAGAATTCTGAATATAGTTCTTGCTATGTAATTATAATAAGAGAAGCAGGTGAGGATTGTAGCAGCTGATAAATGCAGACAGTTATATATGTGGGGAAATCTCTTGCAGATTTTCCAGGCTGGATGCTTAAAAATAATCTATTGCTAAGTATGTAAGTAAGAAAAATTTTAATATTAGGCATCAGGTATTATTGTTCTTCTAGTTTACTGTGTAATTGTGATATTGAGATGATATTAATAAAATAGTCACTTGATAAACCAAAGAAATAAACAAATTCACGTATGACAACATAAGTGATCACGTCCCATTGTGATTGGATGTAAAAGTTAGTAATTGAACTCAAATTGGGATACTGTTATTTCTAGGGAAGGAAGAAGGGGAACAGGATCGAGGATGTGCACACTAGACTTTAACTGCAAATATGACCAATGTTAAGAACAGATAAAGTTGGGTGGTGGATACATAGATGTTTGTTATACTTTCCTTTACATTTTTCTATATGAGTGAAGTCTTCCCTAATTAAAAAATTAGTAATTGATTGCCTGAGAGCTATACTTCAGTTTATTAAAGTTTGAAAGAAAAGTATAACACATCTTTAAATATTGAAAACAGTGGCATCAGTGGATAAGTTAACATATTGAAGCCAGATATATGTCATGGAATTGACTAACACAAATATTAAAACATCTTTTCTCCATTTCAGTGGTAATAGCTCCTGACATGTGTACACAGATGTGAAATATTAAGAAAATAATTTGGAATACTTAGTTTTGAATATTTCTTATTTAACTCACTCATTGCTTTAAAAAATAAATTTGATGTTCACTTACCAGAACTGTCCATGAAATCAACTCCATTGGCTGTTACAGGTGGCACACAAATATTTGTGATTTCCTGCAAACCACGTTCAAAAAATAAACACATTTCAAAACAAACCAGATTTCAGGGCAATATAGGTGAAATATGTCCCTTTGAAAATGATAGTGTTACAAGAAGCCCAAATTCTTGCTGGAGTAACCATTTTTATGATTTGACATCTGAAGAGCTAAAATCCTAAAAGGTGCCAAATTAAGAAGTCTCTTGTTTTTATTCCCCTCTGTCTTTTTCCTATCTCAATATCAATCCAATATTTTCTCTGTATGATTGTTTTTTTTTTTTTTTTTTTTGGAGACAGAGTCTTGCTCTTTTTGCCCTGGCTAGAGTGCTGTGGTGTCAGCCTAGTTCACAGCAACCTCAAACTCCTGGGCTTAAGCGATCCTACTGCCTCAGCCTCCCGAGTAGCTGGGACTACAGGCATGCGCCACCATGCCTGGATAATTTTTTATATATATATTTTTAGTTGTTCAGATAATTTCTTTCTATTTTTTAATAGAGATGGGATCTCACTCTTGCTCAGGCTGGTCTTGAACTCCTGACCTAGAGCGATCCTCCCAACTCAGCCTCCCAGAGCTGAGTTGGCATGGCTCATACAGGCATGAGCCACCTCGCCCGGCCCAATATTTTCTCTGTATGATTGAAATAAATATTTCACAAACTAGGTTCTTACCTTGTCTTCAGGATGGGCTCCTTCAATTCCCCACTGTTGAATTGTTCCTTCTGAGCCATCAGGAACTGGGACAAAACCACCTGTCACTCCCCCAGTAGGACCCGTCCCACAGTCACAGGTCAACAGCAGAAGTGGGGCCACTAGTGAAAAACAAAACAAAATGTTAGAACATTTGACCCACTTAGAAACTATTGGACATGACAGTTATTACAAAGAAATGTTACAAAGAAAATGCAGTATTTTGAATAATTATAAAAATTTCTACTGTAAAGCAAAATTATGCTCTACAAAATTTGAAAAGCGTGCTCAAATTTCATATGATTATGAAACTGAAGGAGAGAGATTGGATCATTTTTTGTTGTATGTATATTGTTGTCTCAAAATAGGCACTGTTTGATGTATGATAAAGGTGGCTGGCTCTTCAATCCTTTTTCTTAATGTATAGTTTTGATTATTGTATTGTACACACTGGGGCTATATAGATTGTGTCAGGTGAATCTGTGGATGAATGTATTACCTGGATGGTCCATGTTTTAGGTGGGCATGATGATGTTTTAGTAATACAGTCTCTAATTATCTCCTAGTAAACAGTAATTAACCAGCAAACTCCCTCAGCAACTAGGATGATGACCTAATAAATGGCTATCAATGTACTTTTAATTGTGACTTGAGCTTGGAGGGTCCTTCCTGCCAGTGTAAATATTCTTTCTGTGCACGTCTTAGACAATGAAGATTAATGCAATTTTCATGGTAATTGACCAGGAGAGAAATACTCTTTCTTGAAAGCAGGTGTTTCCCACACTGTGTTGTCAGTGGCCCCATTCCCACTTCTGGCCTGCCAAGGCCACCTGAATCCTAACGTTTGTACTCCTTCACTTAGAGAAGGCTTAGGGAGGGGTTTAAGAGCACAGCCTCTGGAGTCAGATTTTTCGGGTCTGAATTTTGCCTCCACTACTCACTAGCTAGGTGACGTTGGGCATGTTATACAATCTTTATTTGTTTAGTTGATTCATCCATAAAATGGGGGGATAAATAGTGTCTACATCATAGGCTGTCATGAGGATTAAATGAGTTAATAAAAGTAAAGGACAGTAGTGAGCGCTACGAGGATTTGCTAGTAGTGTTGTTAGAATGGGCTATGTTATTTGTGCAAGTTAGGCCAGTCCTATATATAGTATGACAAAATTAGAACAAGTGTCTAAAATAGGTTGGATATAGTTGGATATAATTAATACAGTTTCTCAACATTTAATATAATGCTTATATAAATATTAAAGGCTTTCTCTATTGTCATCTTCAATTCTATGGCTTTGTCAAATGTGTGAGAATATTAAACATTGTGAGTTAAAGTAGTTTGGAAGGATGATGAATGTAAACCTGGGTGGTCAGTATTTTTAGATGGGTATAATAATCTTTTAGAAATCTTACTTATCATTGTATGTGCAATGTATATTTGGTTTATATATATATGTATATATGTGTACATATATATATATATATATCTGGAGAAAGTTTTTCAAAGTGTTGAGTATATCTCTACAGTCTGAAAAATATGTTGTGTCATGCATAAAACTTGAAAGATGGCATTTTGCAAATGGTAGAATAACATGAAGCAAATATTATTGTGGAAATAACACAGTCTGTTTCTTTTTTGACTGCCATTCTGAGCCACAATCCCAAATGTGCAATGGCCTGCAAGACATACTACACACTTCAGAATTACCCATTTCAAATTAAACTCATCATTGCCACCCTACACATCTGTGCTTCCTCTGATATTTTCGATTTTATTTAATGACTTCAGCAACCACTGACTATCAAACATAGACTCCTGGGTGTCATCTGGGCTTCTTATCCATTCTTCCTATCCATGACTGTCTTAGTCCATTCAAGCTGCTATAACAAATATACCTTAGACTGGGGAATTTATAAACAATAGAAATTTATTTCTCACAGCTCTGGAGGCTGGGAAATTCAAGATCAAGGATCTGGCAGATTGGGTGTCTGGTGAGGGTCTTCTGTGTGTCCTTACATGATGAAAGGGGCACACAGCCTCCCTCAAGCCTCTTTTATAAAGGCATGACCTCATCACCTCTCAAAGGCCCCACCTCTTAATACTACTTCATTGGGGTTGAAGTTTCAACATAAAAATTTTGGGGAGATGCACACATTCAGACCATAGCAGTTAGTCTCCAAATCCTTCTCAGCTGCCACCGTAATGCCTTGCACACCTATCCTTTCTTTTCCGTTCTCATGTCATGGCTCTAAATCTGACCTCTAATTTACAGTACACACTGCTGCCAGAGTTATCTTTCTGAAATACAAATACGATCATGTTAGTCTCTTATTTAAATACTTTTAGCAACTCCCCTTTCTCGTAGCTTAAAGTACAAACACCACAGCATGTGTACGTAAGCCCTTTGAAATTAGTTCCAACGCATCCTCCATATTTCCTTCATGTTCTGCAATTTCCCCTGCTTTAGCCCTCTGAAGCTGTGTGCTTTCTAAAATATCCTAAGTGTTTTCTGGCTTTGACTTGTGCTGCTACTTTTTGGAAACAACTTTCCCTCTTTGTATACTTATGATATCCTACTTATTCTCCAAGGCTTAATTGGCTGATTCCCCTATTCTGTGAAGCCTTCTGTAATATCTCTTCATAGTCATTTCTATTATAGCTTTATCATAATATGATTTTTTCCCATATAAGTAAACATGCATAAGTCTATGAATTGCATGAAAACCAGAATCAAGTTTCCTTTTTAGCTTGAAGCTAGCATAGTGACTCACATAGAGGTACTTGAAAAATCTTTGTTGTTTAAGTTGGCTAATATGATATTGAAAAACTAAACCTCTGCATATCAATTTCGGCTATTAAATTAAATGATGCATAGTAACTTCAGCATAGTAAATGCTTTGGGGAAAGGAGAAATGGAAATATATAGCGTGTGTGGGAGGCCACTAGCTGTATCTTTAGCAATTTATTTCTCTTTTTACAAAAAGAGACCTGAACCAATATGGCAAAACACTAGTATCTGTTAAGTCTAAGTAGTATATATATGTGCTTGTCATGTAATTTTCTCTACTTTTTTGTGGCTTTAAAATATTTCATAAATTTCAAAAAATATAATGAAGGATTTGAAGTGGAATAGATCATGATAAAAATTAATTTTAACTCTAAAAGTCCATGATTTTATAATAAATTAGGGAAGGGATTGTGAATTTTGCAGGGATTTCTCTTATTTATATAATACTTTTCCAGGACATCCTTTTAAATAGAGACCTCTTATATTCAAAATATTATTTGATTCCCAAGATTTTGATTTTTGATTCAAATGCAACTTTCAGAAACCTATATGTTAAATAAAATAAGTTTTACTCTTATTGAGAAATAATACTTATGAGTAGCTTTCCTAAATGTGCTTAATAAATTTAGTCATATTAAGTGTGAAAGTCTTAAAGGGGATGCTTATTCAGGTGGTAATTTCTTTTGAGGACATGTTGGATTAAACAAGAACTTCTCACATCTACATCAATGTGCATTATCAGGTTCAAAGCCTATGACAGCCTACACATTTTCCCCAAGTTCATTTGACCAGGGTTCTCTTTTTATCCCAGAGTCTCATGAGACTTGAATGTAGAAAAAACGTTTTAGAAAGTGCCAAACTGAAGGATAAAGACATAATTTTGACCATGAACTTACTGGCAGTGTTCAGAGAGTTTTCATTATTTATTTTTGTCTCTCTTGATTATCTTGTGCTGTTTTCTAAATGTTTGATATATATGACTTGCTTTGCTGTATTAACATAGGTTATGACAAGTTAAACATTACAGAATTTTCCTGAAAATACCATTTCCCCCTAGCGTTGCCTGTAAAACAACAGAGGACGGTTCTTCCTGCATTGCACGAATGAGCAGGGCAGTGTGGAGGCCTTTGCAAACGAGGACACCCCATGCAACAGAGAATGAAGCCCTGGCGTACTCACACAGCAGCAGCAGAAGACCAAGGAGCAGCAGGCCGATGGCTGCAGGTCCCAGCCTCCCGGAGGCTGGCGTTCTATCCTTGGCCCCAGGGTCTCTGTTTGGGTCATAAGTTCCACAGGTGTCCCTGTTGTCACACTGACAGACTTCCAGAGTCAGGCTCTCTGGTGTCTCACACCAATTGTTCTGACTGTCCGTAATGACCAGGGAGATCCTGTACACTCCAGGAGATACCTGTTGCTGGGCTTTTAGGAGTGCCGAGGTACCTGTAGAGAAACAATGTACAAATCAGTAGTAGGACAAGGTGTCTGTCTTAGTCTGTTTTGTGTTGCTATAACAGAATACCACAGACTGGATAATTTATAAAGAAAAGAAATTTATTTCTCTTGGTTCTGGAGGCTGGGAAGTCCAAGATCAAGGTTCCAGAATCGGATGACGGCCTTTGTACTTCAACGTCCCCTGATGGAAGGTCAAGAGAGTATGAGAGAGCAAAAGGGACTTGGGGACCTCTTTATAATGACCCATTCTTGTGATAACAAACACACTCCCGTGATAATGACATTAATCCATTCAAGAGGACAGAGCCCTTGTGACCTAATCACCTCTTAAAGGTCTCACCTCTAAACACTGTTTATTGGGGATTAAGTTTTCAACACATGACCTTTTGGGAACACATGCAAATCATAGCAGTGTCTTCTGCTCTTAAAACTACTTATTTTTGTTGGCAGAGCTAGAGTTGCCACAAATAGTGGGACTGATAGTACAGTGAGGTATGAGCAGTGCTGAGGGCTATAAAGGGTTCGAGTGGGTGAATCTGTCTACACTTGCTTTCTTGTCCTCCTCTCTGCCCCAGGTAGGCCCATTATTCTCCCACAAGAAACTCAGTCCTACCCTGCTTTTCTCACTGGAGAGGACAAGAGGCGAGCATCACTTAGATGCCAGGTTCCCCTCTTCGGGGGCTTAACCACTCTCCTGAATGTCCACACCAGTCCTTGGGCTTGCGTGGCCCCCTGAGTGTAGTCTTCCCCTCACTCTGTGTTTCTGTGTCTCACATATCAAGACTGAGTTCCAGCTTTGGCTGCTGCTACCTCAATGGCTCCACTCAGTTCTCTCCCATCCCTGCTGTGTAGGGTTCCCTTGTGGTGCTGCCCTGCCGCCTGTCTGACTCCCGAGCATAGATCGTTCTCCATTCCCCATTGCTATGTGGCCCTTTTCTAAGAGGGACCCTGTGGCTGCTCTCATAAACTTCAGTGTTGTGTTGCTTGAATCATTTTTGACACCACCATGCCCTTTGACATTGTGCCTTGCCCTCCCAGTCCAACCACTGCTGCTTTGCCCAGCCTCACCTGAGCAGGTATGTCTAGTGCCATGTCCTGGCCCTCTCTGATCTTTCTTTTGCAGCCTCTTCATAGGCCATGTATCTGGTAAACTCATTTGGTGGTAAATGCTATGTGCACAGTTTGGAGCTAGATCTTTACACCAGGATCAGAAAGGCCCAAGAGAAGGTGGCCTTGGAGCACAAGCCCCCTTTGGTAACTCTGGCAATGGCCGATGCTTTTGACTGAAGGGTATCATATAGCACATTCGTGAGAGGAAGCAAGATTGGGTCAGAAAAGAGCTAGGGGAAAGTGAGTTAATTTACAAAGGATTTGAAGGGGTCTGATGCTCACTATAAAATCCAGAAATGGTAAAGATGTCTAAAGTCTATTTCTGTGAGACTTCTGGAAAACACAGGCAATGCAAAATGAGTATGATAAAGTTTAGGAAAAAAGAAGGATGGATTAGCTCTTCCACATTGGCTAATGGGTTTACAAATTTCAGTCCACCAAGCTCTCAATGTTCCTGACTAGTGACCGTCTAATTTGCACTTCCTATGAGCCTTGAGCAGGCTGACTTCTCCAGTGCTTCGTGTCTGCCCACAGACTGCCCCATTAGAAAAAGTTTATGTATTTTGAAATCTAGACAGCTCTGTGATAAAAGAGATGCCTGACTCTAATCTATTTTTTGCTGCAATATAGAGGTAGACACAAACATATTTAAAATAGTAAAATAGTAAATGAAAACCAAAATAGATTAAAAACAGAAAATATTAAATGGTGCTAACCTTATATCACATCATTCCTTTTTCTCTTCTGAGGAGAGAAAGAATTCACAAGGCTAGGACAACATCTTTATTGCAAAGAATGTTTTCAATTACTCTTGGGAAGGCCTTGCTCACGAGTGAGCTCTCTCATCCTTGTGGAAATATAAAGAAGGTGCAATTTTCATTTATGGAAGCAGCTTTACTATTACTCACCATTGAGTGTTGTGATACTCCACACAACTGGTAACTTTCCAGGTTGCTCCTCCAGTGAAATTGTGTAAGGACCAGTATATTTAGCATTATTCAGTGCACTAGCTGAGACAACCACGAAAGGTAATGAACTGCAAACTACTTGCTTTTCGAGAGTGACTGTTGGACAATTTTCATTAAAATTGGGTACTTCAACATGTATGGTGCCTGTAGAAGTTTTACCCGTGGTTTCTGTAAGAATAACATTGGAGAGCTAAAGAAATATGTCCATCAAAGTTGTACAAAAAAGGAGAATCTTTTTACATTTCTCTTCTATGCAACTAAGTTAGTGTAGCTTCTCATGAGAAACTATTTATTATTTTCAGAAGTAAAAAGATGTCATCCTATTTCTTCATCTTGTAAAAAGCAAATCTAAATTTACCACATTGGCTGGTGTCATTAATTAGTAGCATTGGCTATTAATTTAATTTAAAACTGAGACCTGTAAGGTGATGAATTCATTGATTAAAATGAAATCAACAGAAGAACAAGATCTCTCTTAAACACATTGATTTCATTTGTAATCGATGTGTGAAAGATTTTTGTTTCTAAAGCTTGGGGCAAAGTACTTGGGATAAACAATTATGTATTTTTATTATCCAAGATGTAAACGTTTACTGAAGAAAAATTTAAAACACTTGACAATCCAAAACAATAAAAGAAACCCAAATCTCTGTGGTAGGATTATAGTAGGATTATGAGTCATTTCTGTTATTACCCTTAGTACTTTTTGCTGTTTGCCCAAATGGCAATATTTTTGGTATTTATTTTTTTCTCTTTTGGGAGTGTTTGTTCATTCCCTTAAGCATAAATTAATTTTATACTTGGGGAAATACACACATTCAATGAATACTATTTTAGAACATTCCAGAAGAGGAGATTTTATTGTTCTATGACATAAGTACATGAGGTCTCATAGGTAACCTCACAGAAGCTTCTCACATTCGAGTTGAGCTTCCCTGATGGGCTTTCTCTACAATTCTTTATCCATCCTCTCAAATCCAGGAATTTCTGTGGGTCAAAAAATTCATGCCTCGACCATAGCAAATCACAGGGACAAAACATAGAGAATTCACTAGTACTACCAACTCCCCTGAGCAGTTGCAACTCTCAGTCTTTTGTCTCGAATTCAGCTTCCCCAGACTTGAGACCCAAGACCCCTAAGATAATTATCTCTGTCTGGTGATAAAGATAACATGTTAGATAATCATAATCATCTATGCATTAAGAAATGCCAACTGGAATAACATTTCTCCAAAGATGATTCAAATATTTTTCTTACCATCTATGGCCAGAACCTCAGCTGTAATCGTTTTGTTAACTATGAAAGTAGAATCCCGATCCAAGTTTTTGGCAAATTTGATTTGAGCAGTTTTTGAATCAATCATTAGGAAACCACCATCATTACGTCCCATGACGTATCTGTTTTATAATAGAAAAAGAATCGTTTTCTTTCAAATATGGGATACTATATATTTATTGAAAATAACTGATTTTATGTTCAATATACTTATACTTAATATAAGACATTGAAATATGCTTTTATAAAAAGCAATAGAAAATTAACATAGCATGGACAAATCATATTTTCTCATCCTTAAGTATATATTAGCCTGGTTTTTCAATTCTGCTCTGTACAATAAAATAAAATACCTATGTCCTTGCTCTTTATTATATGGCAATTATTTTGCATGGTGCTTTTATATTTTAGGCATATGTCTCTTCATATGTATTGTTTTATATGATTAAAACATGGTCTTCTGGTGCACTTGTACTCTTTTGTAAGGCTCAACTGGAAGCTTCCAAGAGATTTTTTCCTGATCTCTCTTGACAGCCTAAGGCATTCTTCTCTTATTTTCTACCTTAACTTATGCTTATGTTATCTTTGCTCCCAATGCAGTATATTCTTTTTTTTTTTTTTTTTTTTTTTGAGACAGGGTCTCACTCTGTTGCCCCGGCTCAAGTGCAGTGGCATCATCCTAACTCACTGCAACCTACAACTCCTGGGCTCAAGCAATCCTCCTGCCTCAGCCTCCTGGGTAGCGGGGACTATAGGCAATGTGCCACCAGGCCTGGCTAATTTTTCTATTTTTTGTGGAGATGGGGTCTCCCTCTTGGTCAGGCTGGCTAATACAATATATTCTAATGATTTAGCTACTTTTTGGGTTACCCATTTCTTGGGTTACTCAATTCCTTATTTTTGTCAACTCTGTATCTTTATTTTTGGCATATAGTAGTCTTTGTGATATGTTGTAATAGCTTATAGATTAAAACCACAGCAAGAAATAATAAGATATCTTAAAAACAGTCTTACCTGACATATGAAGCAGCTTTGCCAGTGTCTTCATCAATGGCTTGATATGTCCCCACGACATAATTCACCAATTTTTTACTACTTATGCCTTTTTGCACTGTAAATGTCTTGGAAGCGGGACGGAATGTAATTCCTTCTTTTACATTTACTATCTGAATTGTGACTGGTGTTGACTGAACCCGATATTTAGAGATGACTGATCGGTGAAATTCAGCTTTGTTTTTGACAGCAATACCAAATTGCAGGGTTTGCATTTGTTCATAATCTAGGGCCTGGAGTAAAAATAAAATTAGAAGGAAGAAAGGGTCACAAAAATACCATCCTGCAAGAGGACTCTATGCAAGATGCTATGAATGGATCCTTTTATTTTTATCTAGCAAAACAGTTTCAGAAATCATTGTAATGTTGAGATAGAGAAAGCTTTAGAATTCTTAACTCATGAGACTTCAGTTTGGAAACTGATGTTTACAAAGCAGGGTACCTCTTTTTAGACTAGCAAAATATCATTACAGTCTTTTTAGGCTGTGAGGCGCAGTGGAAAAAACCCCAAATTTGCTATGGTAACATGGTTTGATTCCTGGTTCTACTAAATAGTTGTGTGACTCAGGGCATAATAATTCAATGTCTCTTATCCTCAACTCTCCACTTCTGAAGAAATACCTTACCTCACTAGGGTGTAGTGAGGACTGAAGAAACTAAGGCCCATAATACATTCCTATCACTGTAAGCTAGGGTCATTCACAGAATATTCATTGATTTATGTGCAGTAATGTCTTTCCTGACTTTAAAAATTCCCAGGTGGCACAGGCAAACTATCTTCATAATCTTGGTTGGCAAATATACCTCTTCAAAGTAGTGAGCAGGTGGCCCACCATCTCTTTGTAGAACCATTTGCAGAAGGTCTTGCATGATAACTATTTGTTTGACACACTTATTGAGGTCAAACAAGAATCAAGGCCTGAGGAATCCCAGGATAGCTTTTTTTTTTTTTTTTCCCCATTCACTTGTAATTTTTTTTTGAGGGTGATAAGGTAAAGAAATGCTTATTTTGGGCCGGGCGCGGTGGCTCACGCCTGTAATCCTAGCACTCTGGGAGGCCGAGGCGGGTGGATCACTTGAGGTCAGGAGGCGGGTGGATCACTTGAGGTCAGGAGTTCAAGACCAGCCTGAGCAAGAGCGAGACCCCGTCTCTACTAAAAATAGAAAGAAATTATCTGGCCAACTAAAATATATATAAAAAATAATTAGCCGGGCTTGGTGGCGCATGCCTATAGTCCCAGCTACTCGGGAGGCTGAGGCAGAAGGATTGCTTAAGCCCAGGAGTTTGAGGTTGCTGTGAGCTAGGCTAATGCCACGGCACTCACTCTAGCCTGGGCAACAGAGCGAGACTCTGTCTCAAAAAAAAAAAAAGAAAAAAAAAGAAATGCTTATTTTGGTTACATTTGTATATCACTGGAAATAAGGTGAGAGATATGGATTTAAGTTTTCACTTTGCAATGACTGGCTTTGTGTGCTCAAGTATTTCCCAGCAGAGTAGAAGAGAAAGATGTCTACACAGGTAACTATAATACAAGGGGTAAGAGACAAAAGAGATCAGAGAGTCTATGTGTGAAAGTGAGGGAATAATTCTACTTGGGGGAGTTAGGAAAGGCTTCTGAGAGATTTTCATCTGAGCTGAATGTTGAAGGATGCTGAGAAGTTATCCAGGCATAGGTGAGTGCATTTGCAAATCCCAGAGTTGCAGAAGGTGACAGGGAGTGGGCTGGGTGCAGATGGTGAATGACCTTGTGTCAACTGGGAAGAGGGTGAGCTTCGTCCTAAAGGCCAGCAGGTGCTTAGCAACCCTGGCAGGATATTAGAGTCACCTGAGGAGACTTGAAGAGCTGCTGCTGCCTGAGCTTCTCCACAGGGTGATGGAACCAATAGTTCCTTCATCCCCAATGTCTAGGAAAAGTTGCAGGTGACTTGAGTGGGCCAATCAGGGTTGAGGGCCAATTTCACAGCCAATGGAGAGCCAGGGCAGGTTTTAAAGAGGAGAGTAAGTGGTCCAACTTGTTTTTAAGAAAAATGTGGTGAACTGGTGAGAGTGAGGAGAACAAAGTTAACAGAGAGAAGAGGTGGGGACATGTATTCAGAGGGATTGCAAGTGAGGATGGCTGTAATGCTCGCTCTAAAAAGTAGAGTAGAAAGGAACTATGTGCACAGCTGTCCTCTTGTTAAGGAAATATTATGGCTCTGTCACTACACTGGACTCAAGAAATTAAAGAAAGAAGCTCCCATAGAGTTCAAAGTTTTATGCCAAGGGATGGCCCCAAGTAGTGGTTATTTCTTCTATTCTATATCATATTCAGGTAGAAGTATCCTCATATTTTTCCAGCTGGGGAGTCTGTCAAGCATATTGAACAGAAGCTTTACTCAATAATTTTTTATTTTGCAGATTTCATTCATACATTCCCATTTTCTAGGAAAAGTTGCAATTTTTTTCCTTGTTGACTGTAGCTAATCCATCTAAAATAGGTTGACAAATTTGTAAGCCACAATTCCATGTATTCTTATCTCTTCCTAACTTCAATCCAGCTATAGATAGTGAATGAGAGTAAGTCAAGAAATGTGTTTTGCTTTCTTGTTCTTAAAGCATGCACACCCACAAAATATGAGTATGTGCTTAAAGTATGTACACCCATGGTATACCAGTGTGTGTGTGTTTACTATAACAGTGGTCCCCAACCTTTTCAGCACTGGGGACTTGTTTCATGGAAGACAATTTTTCCATGGACCAGGGGCGGGGATGGTTTTGGGATGATTCAAGCATGTTACATTTACTGTGTAGTCAAACGTCTCTGCTAATGATAATCCGTATTTGTAGCCACTCCCCAGCACTAGCGTCACTGCCTCAGCTCCACCACAGATCATCAGGCATTAAATTCTCATAAGGAGTGTGCAACAACCCAGATCCCTTGCATGTGCGGTTTACAGTAGGGTTTGTGCTCCTATGAGAATCTAATGCCACTGCTGATCTGACAGGAGGCGGAGCTTATGCAGTGATGTGAGCGATGGGGAGTGACTGTAAATACAGACAAAGCTTTGCTCATTCCCGGTTGCTCACCTCCTGCTGTGCAGCCCGGTTCCTAACAGGCCACGGACCAGTACTGGTCTGCAGCACAGGGGCTGGGGACCACGGCTATAGAAGGTACAATAGCTTGGAAAGAAATAAACCAACATGTTATGAGAGGTTGTCTTTAGGTAATGAAGCTGTGTCTGGATTTTTTTTTTTAATTCTATCTACTTTTGTGGTTTTTCTATGTTTTCTGTAATGAAATGGTATTATTAATAAATAAATAAATTTTAATTGTAGAAATGCTAGTTTTGGTTAATATAGAACATTTTTACCAGTGAAGGGAAATCAGACTTACCTTAACCACCTTCAGGATGCCTTCATTAGTTTTGGGATCAGTATGTATTTCAAACCAATTCCCTTCATTCCCAGAGGTAAAGAAATACTCTGCAAGCCAATTATCCGTGTACTCTTCATCCCAATCTGTTACTTGAAATCGAAGTAAGTCAGAACTTAAAGTATTTTCCTCAATATGTGTTGAATACTGAAAAGCAGAGAAGCAGAATTTAAGACTCAATGCTAGGTTTTACTTAAAAGGATTTTATTTATTCTAAGTGGTATTAATAATTACTTCTCAAATTATATATTGCCTCCTTGCTGGTCACTGAATTCTTATCATTTAAATAATCTTATTTTTTAAAAAGAAAAGCGCAAAGAACTTAAAAGACAAGAAAAAAGCAAACACTGAATTAGGATGGCAAATTATTACATGTATATTAAAACGATCCTTTAAGGAGCGGTGGGTGTACCTGAGAGTCTCTAAACACTGGGAAGTTATCGTTGACATCTTTCACTTTAATGCTACATTCGCATTGAGTCGATAGTCCATCTCCATCTTGGTCTGCACCACTCACAACCAGACGATAGCTGCTAACTTGCTAAATTTGGAGAAAAAAATAAAGAAAAATAATTAATCTCCAAGAATATGAATGGAAACTAATTGCTTCCTATGGGTAAGGAGCTGGAAATACACAAGTTCATGTAGAGAGGGGTTGTGGGGTTGAGTGGAAGTTTTTAAGGGGCTAGAACACATTCTCTTTTATGAGCTTCTTATGGCCAGGCGGTACTATATACTTAGAGCCAAAATGGTCAATGAGCACGGTGGGATGATAAACTCACTTGTAGAGCTTCCCTGTTGGTCTATTGGGGAAATCATTGGCACGAAAGTAGTAGGTAGCCTAACAAGGTGGCCTGTGGTGATAGACATAGAGGGTGGTAAAGGGAGGTAGTGGGGAGAAGAGAGGAAGGGGATTCTTTAGTGTTCTGGAATCAGGGGCAAACTTAAAAAGAGAAGTCAGGAGAAAAAGTGTGATTCAAAGAAGGCTTGATTCCAGATAGCAATTTCTCCTTTTATCTAAGAAATTTCTTTTTCCTCTGTCATATGGGGAATTAGTCGCAGTCAATCTTTGTCCATGGGTGCCAGTGCTTACTTTTACTTCCCTGCTTTAACTTCCACTGGTATGTTTAGGGTGCAGTCGATTGTGCAGGTGCCAGGTACACATCCCACCTGTGCAGAATCACACTCAAGAATGCAAACGATTTCCCTAGATTGGCCCAGTTGAGAACTGCAAACCTCTTTTCCTTTCTTCTTTTATTATCCGGTAAAATGGAGTTACCCTCTCTTGGTTTTCTTACAATCAAACCCTTTATTATAGAATGTTTCCCAAATGCCTGGCTATACCTCTCGGTCAAGAGAATTGGTCAAAGTACGGATTTCCCCGGTGTTTCTGCTTAGGAGGAACATGGGTGCGCCTGCAGGTTCCTGAGAGACAATTTTGAAGGCAATTTTAGAATTTAAATGGTTTGGTTCATCTGCGTCTGTGGCATTTAGTATCATCACCAGCGTGTCTAGGAAGGAACAGAAAAATGTTCATTAAAGGATATGCAAAGATTGACATTATGTTCACATTAAATGGTCAACACCATTTCATATTGATCCTTGTGTTTTAGTATCTTAGAACCATCTGTATGCTCAAGAAAAAAAAAATTTGCACATCTCTTTCTGTTTCTCCCAACCAGGTAGAGCTGTGCTGCCTTCCGTAAAAGTCCTCCAGTTCTCTCTAAGCCTGGGCTTTGTTGAGGTTGAGACCATTTTCTGTCTTTATTTTGTTCCCTTGATGGACGGTTTTATAATTCCACCCTTTTCTCAAATTATCCATGTAATGTGAGTGTGTCTCTGTCCTTTATAATCTAAAAGAGTCCAGCTGATGCATCCAGGCTACCTACAGCTGCCTCTTTAGCTTTGTGACTGATACTCACGTAACTTGTATATATAGAATAAATGCCTATTGACCTGAAAACAGGACTGTATCTTAGAAATATAATGGTAGTAGACAATTAACTCAATTACCCATTCTATAAAGGAAGACCCAGACTACCTTGATGATTTTTTTTTCAAAACTACTGATCAGGTCGGGCGCAGTGGCTCACGCCTGTAATCCTAGTACTCTGGGAGAGCGAGGCGGGAGGATCTCTTGAGCTCAGGAGTTCGAGACCAGCCTGAGCAAGGGTGAGACTGTCTCCACTAAAATTAGAAAAAATTAGCCAGGCTTAGTGACGTGTGCCTGTAGTCCCAGCTACAAAGGAGGCTGAGGCGGGAGGATTGCTTAAGCCCAGGAGTTTGAGGTTGCTGTGAGCTAGGCTGACGCCACGGCACTTTAGCCTGGGCAACATAACAAGAATCTGTCTCAAAAAAAAAAAAAAAAAAAAAAAAGAAAAGAAAGAAAAAAAAGATGCCTCTTTCCTTAATAAAAACAAAAATCAAAAACAAAAAACTACTGATCAAACTAACAGAACAAATTTGTTAATAAGAATGATATACTGTAGTGATATTCCTATTTAAAAATAGATAAATTGAGAGTGGTAGGTACTGTAAAAGACTTACTTGAGGCACTGTTTTCTTCAATTTCACCCATAAATATGCTTTGTGAAAATACTGGAGCATTGTCATTAACATCCAAAATTTTGACCGTTAGTATAAGTGGCTTCTCTACATCTTGTCCTTGGGCATTTAGAGCCCGACATGTGATCTACAAACAGGGTAAAAATGTGAATTATTACTATACAAACTTAGTTTGCATATTATTAAAACTTGTAGCAATAAGGCCTCTGCTGGCACATACAGAACTTTTGTGCAAAGAAGAAAAATATTTCCCCAAAAGGTAGACAAAGTGGAAAACCGTGCCCACTCTGGGCAGACCGACTGGGCAAGGTGCCCCTCCCTCCAGGCTGATGGTGTCTCATGCAGGCTGCATGCTGGATTTTGGCATGCACTCCTGGGGTTTTCCTTCAGGCTCACAAACTGTAAGTGTAGGCTCTTTCTGGAGGGACTAATATTGTTATTTGCAGGTGGACTGATTCATGTACTGATCTTTACTCTACATTCACCAGCAGGGGAGTGTCACTTTCTAAAGCTATGGTACACAAGAAAGGTAGCCCAATGTTGAGGACACAAGCTTACCAGGAAGCTGGGGGTTTCCTCTCGATCAACTATGGCCGTTATGTTGATATCTCCAGTGTTTCGATCAACAACAAAGATTCCAAAAGGTGGCTGATCGATTCCCACTCCAGAAATTCTGTAGGTTATTTTCTGGGTCGCTTGGTAATCTGAAGTAATCTGTAGCCAAGAAACATCCAAAATGTTGAGGTGAACGTCACTCAGGGCTTTTCCTCCCCACCCCCACCTCCATAGGCTAAGGTCATCTGTTCATGTGATTCACTGTTTTTGACCCTGTGAAATTTATTTTTTTTGCCTTGATAGATACTAGGAATATGAATTAAAATCAAATTGTTGCTTCTGCCAACCAGCCTGGACCACTATGTGTTAATCATTTTAGCTTTGGAATATTTGCTCAGACTGTGGCCATGTGGTGATGTTAAATATTCAGAGAAAGTCAAGGGCATTTAATATTGACAAGGCTACTCTTGAAGGGTCTGTCCTTATCTGATGACATTAAAAATATGCTTATTTAGTTTAAATAGGGGGAATTGGAGAGAAAAAAGGGAATGGGATTATATAGTAGGTGTTAAAATACGTATCAAAATGAATTATTGGCCGGGCGTGGTGGCTCACGCCTGTAATCCTAGCACTTGGGAGGCCGAGGCGGGTGGATTGTTTGAGCTCAGGAGTTCGAGACCAGCCTGAGCAAGAGCGAGACCCCGTCTCTACTAAAAATAGAAAGAAATCTGGCCAACTAAAATATATATAGAAAAAAATTAGCCGGGCATGGTGGCGCATGCCTGTAGTCCCAGCTACCTGGGAGGCTGAGGCAGTAGGATCACTTAAGCCCAGGAGTTTGAGGTTGCTG
>CM052443.1:31217492-31276958 GCA_028533085.1 Varecia variegata
TAAAAATAAAATAAAAATACTGAAAGCTTTAAAATTTAAAAAAAAAAAAAAGAATTATTATTATTGTAATTTTTAAGCTTTTTAACAGGGAAAATTTCAAATATATATGAAGTTAGAATAGTATAATGAACCTGACACATCTCATCAACACATGGCCAATCCAATGTTTACTCCCAACCATTTCTCTAATTGTCTTATCCATGTATATTTGTTCTATTTGTTTGCTAGAATCCATATTCAAGTAAGGCTTATATATTAAAATTGTTCAATATGTCTTAATTCTTTTTTATTTTTATTTATTTATTTATTTTTATCTTTTATTTTTTTATTTCAGCATATTATGGGGGTACAAAAGTTTAGATTACATATATTGCCCTTACCCCACCCTGCCCCCCTAATTCTTTTTTATAACTCTAGAAGCTACCTCCATCTCTCTCTCTCTTTCTCGTTCTAGCATTATTATTATTATTGTACTATTTTTATTGAAGATACCAGTTCATTTGTTCTGTGGACTCCCCAGTCTGTATTTTGCTAATCGGAATTGCCCTATTATTTTAATATATATCTTATACATTTATTCTAAAAACTCAAACTGCCCCTGTTGATATACCTTACCTTGGCAATTGGGTTTCTTTTTGAGTTGTCTTCTCTTTCTCTGCAGGGTTTTGCAAATTTCACCCATTCACGTTTATACCTTCTTTTGGTTTGTTGCACTGCTGTTCTATCTTCTTTGTGTTGTCCATTTGTCTTATGTAAAAAGGGATTCCATTTATTATACATATTAAAGGCAATTTTTACTTCCAATTTTTATTATAGACACCTAGGTTGAGGAACCCCTATGTTTCAAGATATCTAAGACTGTTAGATGCCTAATTTTTGCTCTCCCTGACACTTTGTCAGGCAAGAAACATTAAATAACTAAAATAATTACAAAGCTATATGATTTTTAATGTTAGTATTTAATCATATTTTATATTTCCTTTATATCCTCCACAATATCTAACTGTCTGGGCATATAAGATTTGACCAGTTGATATATTTAAGATAAGAAGAAAGAATGTATAAAATAAATTGTAATAATGACATTTAAAGATGACTGGTTTTTAAATATTGTTGGGTTAGTTGCTAGAATTTTAATTTATTTATTTCCACAATTAAATACTTTGAAACACTAAATATTTATTTTTCCTATACACAATTTTAAGTTTTTAAATTAAACTATTATAAGTACAAAATGCTTTTTCATACTTTACCTCTACGTGCAATTCTCCATGAACCAATATGACCACCTGTAGACATTTAAATAAAGTCAAATTAAATGTGAATTCTTCACATAAGTAATTACATATAATTAATAATCCTGATCATTACATTCTGTTGTTCATATTGTAATTTGTTTCTATTTCAAAAGAAGTAGGTTTAGAGAAGTAATATTCAACAGGTAAATTCCTATCAGCATAAGGAATATTCATTCTCTCATGTCTCCATTTCTTCATCCATAAAATAGAGATTATAATAATAGAGTCTCCTTCAGATGGCTGCTGTAAGTATTAAATGAGATAATAGTATAAAGCTCTAGGAATAGCACACAGAAACCACATAATAAACATTAGCTACTACTATTACTCTTCTAAATTTTTTTCTTCTGGTTTATTTTCTGCAGTGATTTTCCTACTAGATTCTCTTCAGATCAGATAATCAATGGATCAGCAAATAGTTGTTGTAAACATCTGATGAGGGACAAGCATTGTGAGGGTCACAAGAAAAAAAGCATACAAAAGCACTGATTTGAAAAGTTTACAATTCTCTTGGCTTAGCACAGATATTCTTTCATTCACATAAAACAATAAGAAACAATAAACCATGGTAAACCTTCATGGGCTGAATTGCATGGTACAGAATATGTATTGTACCAACTCAGAAAAGGAGTAATCAGTAAAGAGTTTCATGGAGGTTGTTGGAACTTGAGTGGATCTTAAGTAATATTCAACAGGTAAATTCCTATCAGCAAAAGGAATATTGCTCTCAATATAAGCAAGTTTTTCCAGTTCTGGCTGTTCTACAAACAGTTCCCGGAAGCTATGGAAGTCATTGGTTTGGGACACAATGTGATCATCATTGTGATAAACTTCAGAAAGTGGCCATAGGGGATTATTAAAAACCATCACCCACCCAACTGACTTGTAAGAAGGCAATCCTATATTAGTTATCTGCAATCACAGGACATTTTCTTTAGTTGTACAAGAGTGAAGAGAATGAAATAGAACTAGTCTGGTTTAGAGAATGGAACCTAAAAGATGGGGTTATGCTATTCTAACCACAAATACTGTTTGCTGTGAGGCATGGATCTGTTAATCTCTGCCTTATTACTTCAATTTAAACTTTGAACTTAATTTTAAAACTGGTATGAAAAAAAATAATTGAGGGCCAAATGAAGCCAGGAAGGCTAGGGTCTTCACTTTCTCAAAAGTATACGATGGGACCTTCATTTGCATCATTTTCCATCTTGTTTTCCAACTGGAATGCATTCTTCTTTCTTCTCCACCCACCTAAGTATTACTCATCCTTTAAGATCCACTCAAGTTCCAACAACCTCCATGAAACTCTTTACTGATTACTCCTTTTCTGAGTTGGTACAATACATATTCTGTACCATGCAATTCAGCCCATGAAGGTTTACCGTGGTTTATTGTTTCTTATTGTTTTATGAGAATGAAAGAATATCTGTGCTAAGCCAAGAGAATTGTAAACTTTTCAAATCAGTGCTTTTGTATGCTTTTTTTCTTGTGACCCTCACAATGCTTGTCCCTCATCAGATGTTTACAACAACTATTTGCTGATCCATTGATTATCTGATCTGAAGAGAATCTAGTAGGAAAATCACTGCAGAAAATAAACCAGAAGAAAAAAATTTAGAAGAGTAATAGTAGTAGCTAATGTTTATTATGTGGTTTCTGTGTGCTATTCCTAGAGCTTTATACTATTATCTCATTTAATACTTACAGCAGCCATCTGAAGGAGACTCTATTATTATAATCTCTATTTTATGGATGAAGAAATGGAGACATGAGAGAATGAATACTTTTCCCCAGCTAACAGCTAGCAGCTCTGATGGAGCCAGGATTTGAACTTCAGCCTGACTGCAGAGTTCATACATCATTACTACACCAGATTGCAACGAAAGTTGGCATAAAGGAAAAAGAAAAAAAAAAACTAGTGGTAGGAAGAAAGTTATATGACAGTCAATTTAGATTTATATCAGGTCAAAGTCTGTGGTTGCTCCTGAAACAATGAAGAATTATTACATTGTTTATTATTTAGAGTTATAAAGAACAGACAAGTCCAAGTCTGAACCAGAATAGAACTATGTCAGGCATAGGATGTCAGGACCCTTCCATTCTAAACATTTCAGCTGAAACTCCGATTTCAAAGAGCGTGTGTTCAGATTGTCACGAAAAAGAACCAGTACATGTGGTTATAATATGTCTCAAAATGATTTTACAATGGTGCCGCTCTTTATTACCATGAGTTACTTGGGAGAAAAGCCCAGAGCAACGCAGTAATTGTACAACTCCTTTCCCAGTTCTTGAGAACAACTCAGCTACACGTGAGGGAAGGGATGGGCCAGGCATGCTCCCCTTTACAGGAAAACTGGAAAGAGTCATCCAGAAAATATGAATCATGTTTGTACTAGCCCCATAGAGAATGATTCTTCTAAGAGACATGAAGGTACAATTTCTATTTTCCTGGGAAGCAAAGGAAAGACAAACCCTAAACTATAGAGAATTAACATTGTAGACAGTTGCTTCTTGTTCAATCTTTTCATAGAATCAGATCCCTTAGAGAAGTTGTTTAGCCTAAATCCTTACTCTTTCCTAGTTTTTTTTTTTTAAAGTCAGACCACCAAGAATGTTCCTTAATTTTGGGAAGCATTGTGGAAATGTGATTTTTTTTTATACTTCTAGGAATATACAGTAATTGATAAGAAAGATTTCTGAATATTGCAATGCTCTTTAGATATTTAGAAATGTAAATACATTTGCCTTACATTAATAATAATGTACATAAATAATGCCTTACATTATTCGGAATAGTATTTTTTTAAAAACAGCTTAAGTTATTTTAGTTAATTAAAACTTATATAATAGATACTTGTTTTAGTTAATTTGCTAATATAACTATTTTGATTATTTAAAAAATAATGTCATTTATTTCTTTATTTTGACAAAAACTGTATATATACATATTATGTACAACATGTTGTTTTGAAATATGTATAAATTGTGGAATGTCTAAATCAAGGTAATAAATATTTAAATAGTTTTCTGACAATTTAAATCAAATAAGTTTTCTCTTTTGGTGGCCTGGATTGAGAATACCAATGCAGAAAAAGCATCCCTCAGCTTGAGAATTTCTGTACTTTTCTATCTTCCTCTTGTTTTCTGGTTATTTGGCAAATTTTAATTATATGATTTCTAAAACATCAATATAGCCTAAATGCCTTGTTAGAGATAGAAATTAGAAATATTTTATTAAAAGCAAATCTGATTATTAAATTTAAAAAGTGTGTAAAATGATTTGGCATCATATGCCCACTTTGCTAATAAAAATGTATATTGTTATACCATTAAGGTTACTATTGAATATGGTAGATATACAATAAATATAATTTGAGGTTATGGGTGACTAGACTTTTAAAAACCATTTGTAATAACACCTGCTATTTAAATTAGTTTGGCCAAGACTTTTTGGGGGTTACTTCAAACTGTAGTGTGAGGAGGGACAGACCCTTAGTCTATGGATTAGCTGCAGGGAGTTCGTCCTAGCAGGTCGTAGGGCATGACCACGCCTCTCATCTCTAGTATGGGCATTTCTCTCTGGGAAATTTGTAGAATGAATTAGATGATGCAAAGAAATCATTATAAGTTTTAAACCTGATTTTGTATTTATTAATTTTGGGGGGACAATGTCATGAAATACACACAGGTTGGTGATATTCCTATAATTGGTACTGTATGATGATTGCAAATGTGTCAGATCATAGAGCTCATTCAATATATTTGATGAATAAATTACATAGGTACTGTTCAGAAAAAATGAGCAACTTATTTTTCATAATCTCTTATAGCTTTCTCTATATGTTGAATTTTTTAATTTAAAATTGAAAAACTCCAAGACATTATAATAAGCTTTGTATTTATCAAGGCAGATTCCTTAACTGAACAAAAATGATATATGTCCAATTACTTGGAAAATTATCATTTAATTCTGGACAATTCAATTTTCAATAACTGATTTTTAGAATAAACTCGATTTAGAAAGTTAAACCTTGTATCATGATAGAGATGCTAAAAAAACCCAAATATTCTTGCATGTTCTTAAATGCTTGCTTTAAATGCTGTAGGCTGCAGTCAAATGTGGTAATATAAAATTAGACACTAGACTCTGAATCCCTGAATTTAAATCCCAGTCCCAACCATGTACCAGCATATAACTTGGGAGCATTATTTACTCTTTCAGTTTCTTCGTCTGTAAAATAGGGATAATAATTTTACTTACCTTATAGTTTTGTTGTGAGGATTAAATAAATTAATAGGTATAAAGCACATAGATGAGCTCTAGCCCATAGTAAGCTAATTTTATTAAATTAACATTTAATAAATTGTTAATTCTGTCACCGAACTTAAAAAAAATGTAAAAAGGGGCACTTTGATATGAAGTGACCTGTTATTGTTATTATTTACTGTCAAGACACAGAAAGACCATCAGAGTAAAAGGAAAGAGTGCTCCACTGTACAATTGTGTAGGCTGCTCCTTAAACAACTCCAGGGGGCACTGTTCACACTGTACTTTATATGAATGCCCCTCCTGGAGTTGTGCAGTGTACACCCTGGCCAGCTGCATAGCGGTCCTGCAAAAAATGTGCATATTGGACAGATTCAGTTATTCATCTTATAATTATGGACAGTAACAAATCGTCTATATAATTTCCTTGTGATGACCTACCCAAAGCAAGCCCTCACCTTAGGCTATCAGATTGACTCTTAACTGGAAAGGAAGAGCCAAAGGCTAACAGGTTTACGAGAAACCTCATGGGCACTGAGTGTTCCAGATCCAGCCGAAAACTGGTTTCAGTATTAAGCAAGTGGGAGTGCTAATTGGTGGAAGTAATTACATCTTTCCCAACTTCTGCCCAAGTAGGTGGGGCTGGGAAGAATCACTTGGCAAGGTTATTCCAATTTTAGAATCCCAGCTTTTGGAGAAGCTCAGTACAAAATTTATCTTTATATATTTATTAGCACTAGAAACGGGATTAATAAAGAGAAGAAAAGTTATCTCAAAGATTTTCCTTTTGTTAAAACTTTGGGCCACTTAGCCTACGATTCTTTCCTAAAAATTTACTTTTTGAGCGTTCTATGGAAGAAGGTAGTTGAAGATAGTTGTGCTGTATTTAGAATATGCGCTAATTCAAAACTCATTATTTAAACTTCTCTCTTGTTTTCCTACCACCACCAATTTCTTTTAAAAAAATTATACTTTAAAAATCTTTAGATTTTAAACATCTCTATAAATTGTGTAATGAGTAAAGTTTTACATAACATAGTAACATGAAATTATATAGCTCATTGTACAAATGCTAACATGAATGTTATATGACAAACTGTTTTGGATTTGGTAGACAGTAAAACACTGAACAATATTGTCCTTTGAAGACAAATTTCTTCAAAAGGTTAAATCTCTGAAGTTAGGCATTTCAACCACAAATCTTTTCCTCAAAGTTTTTATTTTGTAATGTGTGACATGGATCAAACTCGCACAAGAATCTGATAAATATTACATTGTTCTTTAATAATAGGCAGGTGTTCCCCACGCCTTCTCCTCTCAGTAATTCATCTTGAAGACTGAACAGCTGAAGTTTTGAGAAACTCTTCAAGTTTGAAAACATGTTATTTTCCCACACCCACCATTACAGTCATTTAAAATATACCTTTTATTTTTCCCTGTCAATTTTCAAGCAATTAATCTCACAACTGTTTTTGACATGCTCTTTGGCTCAAGAAAAATGTAGGTCTTTTCTTGACTTGTTTAAACTGGATGTTGGTGGTTATTTAAAATGGTAAGACACAATTATTAAGACGCTATCAAGAATTATCACTATTACTAAAATATTACAAGTGATAAAAATTAGAGTCTTACAAAGCACTTTATATTTCTCAAAGCATTTTTTTTTTGCACATATTGCTGCTTTATTCTTACTATGGCCATTTTCATTAGGCAGGAGTTGGGGCATAATTATTCTTATTTGACAGTTGAGGAAACAAGGCCTGAGATGAGTCAGTGGTATTACTAGAGATTCAAGTCTGTGACTTTGCTGATACATCTCACCTCTCTAGGGAGCCCATGTATGGTCACTGGATGGTGGATTTATTCCAAAAACCTCCAAACATGTCTTCCACCTCTCAGACCCCACCCTTCAACAACAAAAGGTAGTCATTCCCACTTGACAATGCTTTCAAAAACATTGCTTTTTTGTCCTCCATAACCACACTATTTCAAAACTCTGGGTGGCTCCCATTTCTAAAAGGATTCCATTAGCTTTTACAGAAAGCACTTTTCAATCTGACCCTCAGCTGCCTTTCCAGCTCACATCCAGATTCTCCAAAGCAAACTGTCATTCCAGCCAAACCGGTGTGTCCATTGCCCCTAGGCAAATGCCATCATTGTGCCTGCCTTTGATTATGCTGGTCTGACAACCCAAGACATTTCCCTTTGGCCCACCTATACTTATCAAAAAGCAGTTCAGATCTCATGGAATCCACAGCGCCTTGATTGCCTGCCTCACTCCTGACTGACACCGCCTCCTGCCAATAACATTACTAGCAGACAGCACTGCCCAATAGAAATATAATAAGAACCACAAATGCAAGTCACATGTATAATTTTAAAATTTCTACTAGTCACATTAAGAAAGTTTTAAAAAAGTGAAATTAACATGTTAATTAACATATGTTAAAATTAACACTATCTTTAATTTGATCTAATATAACCAAAATACTATCATTTCAATCTACAATAAACATAAAAATTATTAGTAACATATGTTACATTCTTTTGTTCATACTAAATCTTCGAAGCATAATATCTACCTTATACTTAACAGCTCATCTCAATTCAGACCAACCACATTTCAAGTGGTTAAAAACCACATGTGATTAGTAGCTACCATATTGTACAGAGCAGGTGTAGGCCACTCAGTTTAATAATTATATATCAAGTTGAATAGCTTGTGTGTGTGTGTGTGTGTGTGCATGTGAGTAAAATTTTCCTGAGTGGAGTAAAATGTCTGTTGTTTCATAGTTTCCTCCACCCCTAGAATTATAGGGGGCACTGTGGGTGGGTGGTGTTAACAGTTTAGAGAGGGCTCATTCAATCATTCATTTATGCATTCTTCAAATAATCATATGTCCACTGTATGACAGATATTGTAGTAGGCATTGGGAATACAACGCTAAAAAATAGACCCAATATATAAGGATTTTACAGTCACTCTAGAATCAGAGGGGAAATTGAGAGTGGTCTATGTGTCAAAGCAGGGAAAAGAGCTTCCCTTAGTGTGTGGTGGTCCCATTCTATGTCCTTAAGGCAACGCTATTGCAACCCCTGTGCCCCAAACCCCTAACTTCCCCATCTTGGTCACTGGCTTGGACATACAGGTTATCAGGCTACCTGCAGTTCAGCCCAGAAATTTCCCGTTGGAAAGTCATACAACTGTCACATTTCTCTTTACAGCATTTCTTGTTTCAAATAAACTCATTAGGTACCTAAAACAGTTACCTTGTCATAATAGCAACAGACTCTTAGGAAGAGCTGAGACTCATTTCTGGCTTGAACATTGTCTTGAGAGGGAAGGCTGGGAAATTCTAACTCATAAAGCAGCCTAATCTAACATTAGATAACTTTAGCTTTTAGAAAGTTCTATCTTGAGATCTATTCTCTGTGACATTTTGAAAACCGTTTATCTCTATTTTTTTTAGATGAAGAAGTTAGGCAAACTGATGCTTGAGCCAACCCAGTTTATCATTGACAACATTGGAATTAGCGTTAGGATTTTTTTTTTGATATTCATTTAAGGTATATTTAACTATTTTGATATCTTCAGGTAACTGATAATACTGTAACCTGTGTTTCTTCACTATAACAACACAGTTCAAGAATAAATTAGTCTGTAACATCCAGATATAAATATTCTACTTCTCTTTTAGATAAAACTAAGTAAAACTTTCCCAAACAACAGAAGTATTACTCTCCTGAAAAAAACGGCTTAAAAATGTTGTATGTGTTTTTCTGTACCCAAATGCTGGATTATTATTATTTTTGCATGTAATGGTTAAACATAAACACTGTTTGCTTAAGGATCCTCCCAACTTCTCTAGAGTCAAACGTTGCTTTGATTTTCATTCAGCGGTCTTTGACTATTTTAAAAGCATGTCAGGTATCAAGACCAGGCATGTAGAGTTCTTAGCCATATTCTTAAGAGACATATAATCTTGAAAAATAGAAGTGGCTCCCTTTTATGTGTTTTCCTGTGTGTTAGAAAAATGAATAAAAGCCTAACTTTGAAGAAAATGAAGGTGTCGTAGAAAATATAACCTGAGAATAGGATTACTTAATTCGTCACCTAAAGAAATACTAAATGGTTACTTTAAAATTCATTTCTTTCTGGTTTATTTTTTCTGTGTAAAATATAACATTTCAAAAAAGGAGGAAGTGGGAAATCTTTACAATTTCATTTTAAAGTGTTTATTTGCACTGCACTTTTTTTTTTAGAATTTATAATAGGGGATTCAGCAATCAAATATTATATTCTCTAACAAAGAAGGAAACAGAGAAAGTTTGAGATTTTTAGGAAAATACAGGACTTACCATTAAAATGGCCAGAGCCCCTGAGGTTCTGGGAAGGAGCCCCATCGTTGTCTCTGATTTCCCCGGTGAACAAATCCAACTGAGCTGCGAATTCTGTCCTGCCAGCAGTCCGCATATGATGGCTAAGAAAAGCCCTCAGCAGCGTCTCTGCTGCCTTCCGCAGGAGTCTACAGATGGCCTGTTATGCGGTCCCTCCCCACCCTAAACCAAGGATTGGTCTCACCAGAAACGCTTGCATCACTTTTGCTCCCAGGTAAAAACTTAAGACACACCTCGATTCCTAAAGCAATGAAATCCTTTGTTGGAAGCTGAAAGAAAAGTTCACAGGCTAAAGACAAAGTTTAATAGGAAGGTGCCAGATGAATAATAAATTAATCATGATGTGGAAGTGCAAAAGCTAGCCCTGACCACACTGAAAAAGAATCTAGTTGGCTTCTTCTGGTTACAATAAAAACTGAAGAGCAAAGCAAAACAAAAAAATCCCCCAAAATCTAACTTGTGGAAGAGCACTTATTTTCAGCCTGAATATGTGTGGGTAGATCTAAAGTTAAGCAAAATGTAGATGTTAAGCAATAATACATTTATTGAAAGTAACTACAAATAGGAAGAAGAAAATAGTCCCATCAAACAACCATTAATATAGGTTTTTCCCCCCAAATAGTAAGGGGGTAGAAATGTTTTTGTTACATGAATACCTTGTATAATGCTTAAGTCAGGGCTTTTAGTGTGCCAATCATCAGAATAGTGTTCATGGTACCTGATAAGTAAGTTTTTACCCCTTTCTCCTCCAAACCTCTCCACTTTTGGACTCCAGTGACCTTTATATTTCTTTGTGCCCATGTGTGCCGATCATTTAGCTATCAATTATTACAGAGTACATGTGTTTTTTCTTTCCATTCCTGAGATATTTCGATAAGGATAATCACCTCCAGTTCCATCCAAGTTGCTGCAAAAAACATTATTTCATTCTTTTTTATGACTATTACTCCATGGCATATATATACCACATTTTCTTTATCCACTCATGAATTGAGGGACACTTAAGCTTGATTCCACATCTTTGCAATTGTGAATTGTGCTGCAATGAACATTCAAGTGCAGATGTCTTTTTGATAAAAGACATCTTTGGGTACTCAGTAGTGGGATTGCTGGATTGAATGGGAAATCTACATTTATTTTTTGAGAAATGTCTATACTGTTTTCCATAGAGGTTGTACTAATTTGCAGTCCCACCAACAGTGTAAAAGTGTTCCGTTCTCTCTGCATCCACGCCAGTACTATTATTTTTTGACTTTTTCATAATGGCTATTCTGAGTAGGGTGATATCTCATTGTGGGTTTAATTTGCATTTCCCTGATGATTAGTGATGTTGAGCGTTTTTTCATGTTTGCTGGCTATTTGTCTATCTTCTTTTGAAAAACTTCTGTTCGTGTCTTTTGCCCACTTTTTAATGAGGTTGTTTATTTTTTTCTTGCTAATTTGTTTGAGTTATTTGTAGATTCTGAATATAGCCCTTTATTGGATGTATAGCATGCAAATATTTTCTCCCATTCTCTAGGTTGTTTATTTACTCTGTTAATTATTTCCTTTGCTGTGTAGAAGCTTTTTAATTTAATTAATATAGGTTTTGAATAAAAACAATTAGAAATAATATACAGTTATATTGTGCCCCAGATATTTGAAATATATAAATAGTGCATTGCAAAAGCAGCTCTCTGATAATACTCAGATGACATCTTTCCCACTGTATATCTTTTCATTTGTAACTTTTTTAAAAAGTAGATTGCCTAATAAGATAGGTTATTTTTGTCCTCTTTTAATTACTCAAGACATCTCCCTCAGAGCAGTCAACATGCTCACTGCTACCTATTTGGATATGCCTAAACATCTGGACTCTAACCTAAGTTAGAGGACATAAGAAAAACTACCAACACCATTTTAATTAGTTTGCTTGTAACATTAGAGCTAAAAACACTTTTTAAAGTTCTAGAATAGTCAAAGAAAGGTTTGGTAGAAGATCAATTTTATTTTTGTAAGTATTTATACATCAGGTTTTAGAAGCTTTTTAGTTTCAGGGAAACCATTGAATCACAAAGTATTTTAAACAGAAGGATTATGTGGTCTATGAGTCAGAAAAAACATCTTGTAAGCAAAATTTCATTTTGTTTCTTTTTACATTGTGGCAAAATATATATACATAACATAAAATTTACCATTTCAACTATTTTTAAGTGTAGAGCTCAGTGGCATTAAGTGTGTTCACATTGTTGTGCAACCATCCATCTTCAGAAAAGTCTTATTTTTGAAATATAGATTTTGTAAATAAAGTTGTATTGGAACACACCCACACCCAGTTGTTTATGCATTATGAATGTCTGCTTTTGTGCTACAATGGCAGAGTTGAGCAGAGTTGAGTAGTTGGACAGAGACGGTATGGCCACAAAGCCAAAAATATTTACTATCTTGTTCTTTACAGGAAAAATTTTGCAGACTCCTAGGTGACACCATATACCTGAGGTGATATTTATGACTGATCTGATGGGTGTTGACTGTAACAAAGAAATAATTAGTAAGTCTTTAAAAGCTGCTTCCACTTGGAAAGAAAATTTCAAAAGATCAGGTTTGATGTTCTTTGTAGAGTTTCCTCTAAATTCTATAAATCATATTTTATACTTTTTGATTAGAATCAGAAAGTGAACTACTACTGAATCTTTTCCATCACAGAAAGACTGAGGCATAGGACAAAGTCTTTTCTGAATTAAGAAGTGGTTTCTCTGTGACTAGTTAACAAATGTGAGTGGACAGAAGCTGGATGTGTATTATTGTATTTATTAGTGATTTGTATAATGTGGAGTTCAGTGACCAAAATGTTGGTTACCTTTCTGAATTTAGTGTTGGAATTTGGTTAACAGTGGTGAGAGTTTGGGATTGATATGAATGTATATTGGTGAGTTGTCTTATAGTGTAGTGAGAGGAAATACAAAGACTAGAGGGAACCACCATAACATACTAGAACTTATTTTTTCAATGAGGGGATTATAGACATATTTTATTTTATTTTCTTCATAATGCCTTTATATATTTTCTAATTTTGTAGTGAGAATGCATTGGTTTTATAATTTAAAAGGATTATTTAAAAAATAATGTGAGGAAAGCTAACCTTTATGAATAACATTCTAAACTTTGGGGCAGGGAAAAAGAGACAAACTTAATAAACTTTCAATGTTCCCTCTCCCACCATTTAATATATTGCAACTCTTCAGAGTATTATTGTGCTAAAGACAAAGAAGATTTTTTAAAAATGGTAGCCAGGAATTACAATGTTTGTAAGCATAGCCATTCAATTGCATTGTGGACTAAATTCTAGATGTGATTCACTTTATTCTGATTTGCCTTTCCTAAAACTCCAGTTTTTTGACAATTTTAATGAATCAGGGCTTAAAAATGGTAATTATTCTACTCTTTCCTTACCTGAACATAGATTAAGAACCTCACTGGTATTTCAGTTTCGTATTTTGAAATACCATCTGAGGATTCTTGGTTGGGTGGTATATGAAGGGTGTGGGCACCCTGGATAGGGGTGGCATGTGGCATACTTGGCCTGATGCAGGCTGGCTCCATCCACTCATCCCAGACAAGGAGGATTATAGAAAGCAATGACAAATCCCACTGTGCTCTCCATAGGCAGACGGGGCTCTCTACTCTTCTTTCCATGTGCCCTTGACAGTGCTTTAACCAACACTTCCTTTTTTTTGGAAGATCAGGGACTGCAGTAAGGAAATCAAGCACCTTAGAATTGGGGCCACATTTACGCAGTGGTAGGAATGTAATCTGGAAGTTACTCCTGCTGGGTGGTGTGCTTGCATTATGCCTTCTGGACTAAGCAGTGCTTTTTCATTTATGTTTGGGAGAAGGAAAGAAGGGAGAACTTTCCAGTGCTTTGTGTTGAGTGTTTATGTTATGACTCCTTGGATAATGGGTTTGGAAAACTAAGCACAACTTGAAACTGGCTCTTACTCAAGAGGCTGAAATAAAAATAAGAATCATAACAATAATAATCAGAATCATTAAAAGGGAACTTCATTGTATGTATATATTGTGCTTCAATTAATGCATCATGTTGCAAATATTAATATAAGAGTTGGAAAGTAGGTACAGCACATCATAGGTTTAAAAAGCTAAAGGAAACCGTTTCTCTCTTTGCTGGAATTTAAATCATGTCACACTGTGGCATGAGGAGTGAAGCGCTAAGAATGAGTATTCAAATGGGCAGTATCTTCAGAGGATTCCATGATGTTCCTAATGCTCATTACTTACAGCAGTTCTATTGTCCATCAAGTAGAGAAGGTTAATTAAACTTTGCCTCCCCTGGCAAGCCTTCACTGCCTTTTGTTTGTTTTGACTGGAAACATGTATGTAATATATCTTACATGTCAGACATTGCTACTTTTTGATATTTAATTGTTCCTGAATGTCCACAAATTCATGAATTGAGATATTAGTTCCACAAATCATGCATTAACAAGATCATACAGACAAGCCTGAAATTGCCTGCAAAAGTATTGATCCATCACATTGTGTTTTTCAAGGTAATGGAAATCATATGCCTACCTCTTCCGTTAGGATCATCACCTGAAGGCATCCAGAAATGTTGGAAAATGCAATGATTGTGCCTGTGTAGAGAACAGTTTGCACTTTAATAATTAGTAAATGGACATGTTGACCCGATTTCCTGTTAGATGGCATCTAACAAGGTTCACCATGCTTCTGTGATTACTGGAATTATTTCTTTAAAAAGATTTGCATAATTTTTATTATATACTGATTCAAACCCAGACCTCAGAAGGGTAAATATGGATAAATGTAACTTTTTAAAAATTTCACTTATACTGTGGACCAGGGTCAACTTCTTTTTGCTCTGATTTAGTCTGATTGGATAATTGCTTATTTGTGGGACTATTTTTGTAAGGTCATAAAAAGTGTTAATGAGGATTTTCCTAATGAACCATATGCTTGCTCACTTCAACAAAATGTTTCTTTTAGGAAAAGCTTTTCTTTGGCTCTTGTTTGTTGGAGGTAAAACCGAGAAGGATGGACCTACTTACAAAATGTATGTTGAATCCATTTAGTTCCCTCCTTCTCTGAGCTTCCTCGCTAGCCAAATTCCTAATGTCTCTCATGTAGAGGCATTTCAGCCTCTTCAGTAACAGTCAGTTTCATGTTGGGCTTAGGTTTCCAAAGCCATTTTCCAGAGAGTAATAACATAACCACTTTCCAGAAAACACTAGAAGGTTCTCCTTTCTTTCCTTTTCCCAAACATAAAGAGTCTTGCTTCTTTCCTGCCTTTTGCCCAGTTCACTGTCACCCTCACTCAGCAGCCTGAGTGCTATTTTTAAAAAGATCACGGCTTCCAGTGTACTTGGAACAGAATCGAAACTTGTCTGTCATGGTTCACAGGGAACTGCCTGATCCATTCCCCATTTTCCTCTTCAGCCACCTCACACACTTCCTCTCTTTTGCAGGCACCTTCCTTTGTTCTTCTAAAACCCTAAACTCTTTCTGCCCCAGGTTGTCACTCAGTACCCACCCCCACCCCCATGGTAGCTAATGAGACCTTCTCAGAGAGGTCTTTACTTCCAAAGCTTGGGCACCCTCATCCCATCATTGTTATTATTATTATTTTTTATCATTCATCCCACTTTGTTTCTTGTATAGTGCTTAGTACTCATGGTGTAATTTATTTCTTAGCTCACATGACTGAGGGATCATGTCTATTCCATTTACTAGAATATTCCCAGAACTTTGCAAAGCAAATAAATGAAAATATCTTTAAAAAAAAATCTGTGTAAGTGTATCTGTTAGATCAAAGGGAGCATATTGTTCAAATTTCCAATAGATTGTCCTCCAAAAGGCTGTACCAATTTACATTCCCATTGTTAAAATATGAGCATGCCTGTCCTTCCTTCCCTCCCATAAAGTTTGTTATAGATCATTCTTTTCTGCTGCTTTAATGAGAAAACAATACTCTTGTGAAAAAGATGTATTTTAGTTCTATTAAGAGATTTAAATGTTATTTAAATGGTAATAATTTATTAGACTATAAGAAATTAAAATAAGGTTAAGATCCTGAGTGTATCAATCTAAGACACAGACTCAGGGGATCCAGGAGACCTGACATCCCTCCTGGCCCCAACGTCGTCCTAACCTTTTCATCATCTCAGGTGACATGACGATATGACATGAAAAGACATGAGAACCAGATATGCAAAGCCAAATTGTTTACTACACTCTCTGGTGATGTTATGTCCCTTTCATTTGTACATTTGAGATCCTCCTGGTGATGACAAAGAACACGTTTCACAGAAGTCCTCAACTACTTTTAAGTATCGTGGGAGCTGTGACTTTTGTTTTTCTAGTAATCAAATTGTACCAGTCTTGTGATTGGTAATCGCTGAGGAGGGGGATCTTTCTTTTATAATTGTTTTAATCTAGATCATGTATGTTTCCTGCTTTTCCACAGACGCCAATCTGTAGAAGGATGGAGTCTGAAAACAGCATGGAGCGCAAAGAAAAAGTGACCTCCACAGATTGCAGGAATGACTGCAGGTGAGAACCACCAGCTGGGGCTAGGGGGATGCCTTAAAACGAGGAGGCTGCCATTCTTTATTCCTTAGGGTCTGCACATTTTTCTACCAATGCTCACGACTTACGGGCTTCTTACCTACTGAGGCATCATGTACTGATACTTTTGTGATTAGTTAAGTTTCAAGAAAGTTTGTCAAACCTGTAAAACTTGTACAACTTATTGTACTCTATGTTTTAGTATGGGTATCCTCATGAGGAACTATAAAACCTCTGGAAAAGATTAATCAGAGAGAGAACAGAAATTTCACATGTATTTTGTTGCTGCTGATTTTCAGGGGGCAGAACGCTACTTTCATCTCATGTAAATCTGTTTTGTATTCACCTTGTGCTTAGAAAAGTATTGACCTTTTAGTTCAAACACATGAACATGTTTCTTCTGCAGTTTTGGACATGTCTAAGTGGCCTTCCTTTGAATAAACACCATTATTGTATTCACTGACATTAGGAAGAGGATTAGAATCTATTACTCACCTGAATTGTTAATAAATCAGTCTGACAGTAAAATGTTTTTTAGTCTATAGAAGTTTTTTTCTATATTGTTTCTCATTAACTTTTTTTTTTTTTTAATTTGAGACAGAGTCTCGCTTTGTTGCCCGGGCTAGAGTGAGTGCCGTGGCATCAGCCTAGCTCACAGCAACCTCAAACTCCTGGGCTTAAGCAATCCAACTGCCTCAGCCTCCCGAGTAGCTGGGACTACAGGCATGCGCCACCATGCCCCGCTAATTTTTTCTATATATATTTTTAGTTGGCCAGATAATTTCTTTCTATTTTTAGTAGAGACGGGGGTCTCGCTCTTGCTCAGGCTGGTCTCGAACTCCTGGGCTCAAACAATCCACCTGCCTCGGCCTCCCAAGTGCTAGGATTACAGGCGTGAGCCACCGCACCCGGCCCTCATTAACTTTTTTTGAACATCATTTCAGTTTACTTTCTTTTACTGAAACGTCTCAAGATTCTGAGGAGTTCATTTAGTCTGAACTCTAGATGTGTTTTTCAAAGCACAATCTTTGCAGCATGAATTTGTTTTTGAGCCAAGGCTAGCAGCGCTGAAACACATTGGGGCCTTTTTCTGGAAGGTGCACCTAAAGAGAGATTAAAGGTAGAGAAAACTCCACCTCTGTTCTCCTTCATTAGCACAGCATGTACAAGAGTCAGCCTAGGCTTTGTTTTCAATGTGTGAGACACAGGGCCAATTTAATGGGTGTTTGTGCGTGTTGCTCAACCTGTGCAACATGGTGACTTAACGTCAATCTTCAATTCTCCAGTGTGAAGTCAGGATGGACAGATTCTCAAAACACCTTTTTATTACTTTGGACTTTGAAGTGATGCAATTTATGCAGAATTGGGTTGGTCAGACTTCATTTGAAGGAAGTGCTTCGAGCTCATGAAATTCGATCTCCAGTTAATTTTATTAAACTGAAGCTCCTCAACATTCAGTTGATCTATTAAGGTTCCTCCCCCCCTTTTTGGGCTATATTTTGATAATTTATATTTTGTTAGAAAATTATTTATATCTTCTAGTGTTTTCAAATTTATTATCATACATTTGCATATAACAACCAATTGCACTTTTCTTAGAATTTTTAAGGTAGATTTTTATAGAGTAAATGTAAAAATCAGTAACTTTTATTTACCCCAGTCATAAGGATCTAGAAAGTGAACTGAGAAAAAGAATTCATTCTCAATCTCAATTAAAAATTGTAAAATATTTGGAAGTAACTTTCTTAAGAATATACAGAAGAATATTAATGAGGGGCATAAAATAAGATCAAAGAAAATAGAAAGACATTATTATGTTCCTGGATGAGAAAAAATACTATTATAAAATGCCAATTCCTCCAAAAAAAAAAAAAAAAAAAAAGCTTAAAGCAATTCTCAGACTTGACCCATAATCTAAGTGGGGGATGGAGGTAGGAGAAGATTAAAAATATCTAAAGTCTATATGGAAGAAAAAATGTCCCTAAAAGCTAATAAAAGATTAAGAAGAATCTTGAAGGATCTTGCCTTACCAGATATCAAAATTTCCTGTAATGATGCTATTATCTAAAGAGCAACTGTTAGATATAACTATTGTTTCTGAACTCACGTTTCTATGTGGAGGGCTTCGGCTACAGGAAGGTGACTGCTCCCCGTTTCTCCATTGCTCCTGTTTATGGATGCAGGAAGAGATCATCTGATTGGAGAACTTGGGAGAAGGAATTACACTTGCTTGGTTCAGCCCACTGTATCCTTGTGCCCATGAATTCGCATCTAGGGTTTTCTCTCTGTTGGAGCCAGCCTGTTGACAAGACACCTCTTGTGCCTATCTATTCTAGCTATAAGCTCAGAGAGTCATACTCTCTCCTTTGGTCGCAGTGGTGGGGGTTGTCTGGGTTAGTAAGTTCAGTTCTGAGATGAGCATTAGGATGTCATTGTGACCACCTGTCTCATCCACAACTATTATGTTACAAATAATAAAGCTTATAGTTTTTTGTCTGGTTCCTATACATTATTTCTCAATTGCTTCCAATAGGAGGAGGTGAAAAAAGTTGGGTAACTAACATCTAACAAATATGTTATTATTCTAGGAATAGATAAATAAGTAAATAAACAGAATAAATACAGTAGAATATTCTGCAGATGATAAAAACAATAAATTGGAGATATACCAGGTGACTTAGGAGTGTATGTATGGGGTACTCTTGAGTGAGAAGAGCAAGATGTAGAATAGTGTATATAATATTGTTACTTGTGTGCACATGTGTATATATGTATATTATATATGGCTATAAATGATTATTTGAACACAGAGAAAAATATGAAGGATAAACACAGGCTGTTAGAATGGGTTTTCATGCAAGAGAACAGTACTATTATGTGTTCAGGAGAGGGGAGAGGTAATTAAACTAAAAAGGAAATAGAAAAAAGATTTCACTGAAAACTCTTAACAGTACATATTCTAACATCACATTTATTTGTGTATGTCAAATTAAATAAATACGTATAAAACATTAAAACTATTTTGATTAATTACATGTTTAATATTTTTCCTTTCAAAGTATTAACTATAAAAATAAAAAGAATTTTACTATTTGATGTTTAAAACCATTTAGAAAAAGATGAACTTGGCCAAAAGCACGAAAAGGTATGTATAACTATTATTTTAGGGCTTTGTCTGCTAACAAAAATAGCATAAAAATACTGAGCTATTGAATTTGAGTCATGTGTTTGCTCTAGATAAGAACAATGTGATCTGAAAACACATGAATCAGCTATGCATGTGCTGCTGAAGGTGTTGGCAGAGTGATCAATTGTGTTCATTTATTTCTTGTTATGACTGGCAGAGTTGTGCACTTGAGAGAATTGGGAGAAAAATAAGGAAAAATGTTATTTTCACTAGCAGTTTGAAATGAAAGCTCCAAAGAGCACCTTTCACTATTTTGAAAATAACATTCTTATTGCTCAAGATAAGAGGAGAGAATTGCCTTTCTGGCAATGTGTGTGAGTAAAAAAGTGACATAATTAGGTACACTGGGATTCACTAGCAATTTCTAAGAGCATGAAAACTTTCAAAAAGTGATCCCCGCTGTTCCAGTGGAGAGTCTGGCCCATAGCGGGTGGGTGGCTTCCCGGAGGTGAGTGTGGGAGCCAGCTACCAGCATCAGCCAAAGCAATGGGTCTAGTCCAAGACGCTAACAAGGACAGGCAGTGGCTTCAGGTGGATGGCTGCATCATAAATCAAGGCAATCCTGATTTCAGGTAGGCAATGCAGAAAACAGCATACAGCCCAAGAGAGTAGGTCTCCTTTGGAAGGACTAGATTATAAGCTCTGAGAGGGCAGAGGCCATTTCTCTCTCATTTGCCACTTTTCACCTGTTCCAATACTTGGCTCTCAATAGCTATATCTTGAGTAAATAAGCGGATGGATGAATCATTGGAGAAGGGTGTAGCAATAAAGAAGACTCAACTGTGACTCTTAGCTGGACTCCAGATAGAGCAGAAAAGTCAAATAAAAGCTAGAATCCAGAGTGGAGCAGAGGGCCTGTCAGGGGTCCCCATATCCCCTGTGAGGTTATAGCCTAAAGATCATTCAACACCTAAACACACTTTCATTCAGGCAGGAGACGGAGCTGCTATTGATAGAGTACCCTTTATGTATTTGATTGTGGTGCTAAGTATTTTTTTTTACATTATTTATTTAATTATTTAATTTTCCAAAACATCCAGCAAAGAAGATGTTTATTAACCTCATTTTACAGATAAGACAACCAAGACTCAGAAGTGATGAATATAGGAATTTATTCAAAATTACTGTACTGGTAAGTGGTGTATCTGGGTATTTGAACCAGATCTGTCTGGCTTACAAGTTTATGCTCTTCCCTCAACACCAGTGACTCTAAGAGGAAGGACATATCCACATGAGGGAGCGTTTCCTGATTTGGCAGGGAGGGGGTTTTTAGTCTGCAAGCGCCTTTATTTGTAGACTGAAAACAAAACAAACTTGTGTACCATTACTTTGGTTTTTAAAAGTCATGGTATTCATTGGAATTTCAAATAGTTACAGATTCATATGTTTATGAAAAGGGGATGTGGGTTTGCAGAAGTTGAAAATACTACACTTGCCTATTTGTGCTCACTTTCTTCTTAATTTTTTAGGTTTTTAAGTCCTTCTTTGGAAGATTTTATTAAAAATAAATAATCAGTGAATTACACTATCTTAATATTTAGCCATGAGTTACTTGGTTTTTTCCCAAAAAAATTTAATTTAAAGACTTTTTTTTTAAGAGAATTTTTAAGATTCACAGTAAAATAGAGAGGAAGGTACAGAAGATTTCCCATATACCCACTACCTCCACACATGCTTGGCCTCCCTTGTTATCAACATTCCCCACCAGAGTGTTACATTCATTACGGTTGATGAACCTACCTTGACATATCATAATCAACATAGTCCATAGTTTACATTAGGGTTCAAACTTGGAGTTGTACATTCAGTGGGTTTGGACAAATGTATAATGACATGCATCCACCATTGTAGTATCACACAGAATATTTTCACTGCCCTAAAAATCCCCTGTGCTGATTTATCTTTCCCCCTCCTCAGCCCCTAACAGTGACTGATCTGTACTGTCTCCATAGTTTTGCCTTTTCCATAATGTCATATAGTTGTAATGGTACAGAATGCAGTCTTTTCAGATTGGCTTATTTCACTTAGTAATATGCATTTATGATTCCTCCATGGCTTTTTATGGCTGGATAGCTCATTTCTTCTTAGCACTGAATAATATTCCATTGTCTGGATCTATCACAGTTTATTTGTCATTCATTTACTGAAAGACATCTTGGTTGCTTCCAAGTTTGGGCAGTTATGAAGTAAGCTGTTAAAAACATCTGTATGCAGGTTTTTGTGTGGACATAAGTTTTTAACTTCTTTGGGTAGATACCAAGCATTGTGATTGTTGGATCATATGTAAGACTATGGTGAAATTTGTAAGAAACTGCCAACTGTTTCCCAAAGTGGATGCACCATTTCATGTTCCCATAAAAAATGAATAAGAGTTCCTGTTGCTCCACATTCTTGCTAGCAGTTTTTGTTGTCAGCATTTTGGCTATTTTAATTGATGTGTAGTGGTATCTCTTTGTTGTTTTAATTTGCATTCCTTGATGACATGTCATGTGAAGCATATTTTCATATGCTCATTTGCACCTGTATATCTTCTTTGGCGAGGTGTCTATTAAGGTCTTTGGCCCATTTTTTAATAAGGTTGTTTCTTATTGCTGAATTTTAAGTGTTCTTTGTATATTTTGAATAACAATCCTTTATCAGATTTGTCTTTTGCAAATAGTTTCTTCCAGTCTGTGGCTTGTCTTCTCATTCTCTTACCATTGTCTTTTATAGAGCTGAAGGAGTTTGTAAATTTAATGAGTACAGTTTGCTAATTATTTCTCTCATGGGTCATCCCTTTTGTGTTTTAAAAAGTCATCACCATACCCATGGTCATCTAAATTTTCTCCTAGGTTATCTTCTATCAGTTTTATAGTTTTGTATTTTACATTTAGGTCTATGATCCATTTGATATAATTTTTGTGAAGGGTATGAGTTTTGTGTCTAGATTCGTTTTTGTACATCTGGATGTCTAGTTGTTCCAGCACCATTTGTTGAAAAAACTGTCATTTCTCCATGGTATTGTCTTTGTTCCTTTGTCAAAGATCAGTTGACTATATTTTTGTGGGTCTATTTCTGGGCTCTCTATTCTGTTACATTAATCTATTTGTTCTTTTGTAAATATCACACTGTCTTGATTTCTGAAGGTTTATAGTAAGTCTTGCAGTCAGGTAGTGTCTGTCCCCCAACTTTATTCTCTTTTAATATTGTGTTGGCTATTTTGGAACTTTTGCCTCACCACATAAACTTTAGAATCAGATTGTCAGTATCAACCAAATAACTTCCTGGGATTTTGATTGGGATTGCATTGAGTCTATAGATCATGTTGGAAAGAACTGACATCTTGACAATATTGACTTTTTCTATCCATGACATGGAATGTCTTTTCATTTATTTAGTTCTTTGATTTCTTTCCAAGTTTTGTAGTTTTCTTCTTATAGATCTTGTACATATTTTATTCGATTTATATGTAAGTACTTAATTTTTCGGGATGTTAATGTAAATGGTATTGTGCTTTACATTTTTTGTTCTTTCCTGGTATTTAGAAAAATGTTGACTTTTGTATATTAATATTGTATCCTCCAACCTTGCTATAATCACTTATTAGTTCCAGGTTTTTTGTCGATTCTTTTGGGTTTTCTACATAGACAATCATGTCATCTGCAAACAAAGACAGTTTTATTCTTCCTTCCCAGTCTGTATCCTTTTTTCTCTTTTCGTGTTTTATTTATTGAATTAGCTAGAAATTCCAGTATGGTGTTGAAAAGGAATGGTGAGGGGAAACTATTTGCCTTGTTCCTGATCCTAGTGAGAAAAGCTTGAGAGTTTCTTACCACTAAGTATAATGTTAGCTGTAGGTTTTTTGTAGATATTCTTTACCAAGTTGAGAAAATTCCCCTCTACTAGTTTACTGAGAGATTTTTATCTTGAGTGGGTGTTGGATTTTTTTCAAATGTGTTTTCTCCACCTGTTGATATTATCTTGCGATTTTTCTTTTTTAGCCTGTTGCTGTGATGGATTATATTAATGGAATTTGGAATGTTGAACCAGCCTTGCACTCCTGGGATAAATTTCACTTGGTTTTGGTGTGTAGCTCTTTATATACACTGTTGGATTCAATTTGCTAATATTTTGTTGAGGATTTTTGCATCTATGTTTATGAAAGGTATTGGTCTATAGTTTTCATTTTTTTGTAATATCTTTGTCTGGGTTTGGTGTTAGGATAATGCTGGCTTCATACAATGAGTTAGGAAGTATTCTCTGTTTCTATCTTCTGGTAGAGATTGTAGAGAATTGGTGTAACTTATTCCTTAAATGTTTGGTAGAATTCACCTGTAAACCCATCTGGGCCCACTGCTTTTTGTTTTGGAAGGTTATTAATTTCTTTAATAGATCTAGGCTTATTCAGATTGCCTATTTCTTTTAGTGTGAGTTTTGGCAGATTCTATCTTTCAAAGAATTGGTTCATTTCATCTAAGTTATCTAATTTGTGGGTATGGAGTTGTTCATAGCATCCTTGATTATCCTTTTAATGTCCATTGGATATGTAGTTATGTTACCTCTTTCATTTCTGATATTAGTAATCTATGTCTTCTCTCTTTGTTTCTTACTTAGTTTGGCTGAAGGTTTATCAATTTTATTGAGCTTTTCAAAGAATCAGCTTTTGGTTTCATTGATTTTTCTCTATTGATTTCCTGTTCACAATTTCATTGATTTCTGCTCTAAGTTTTATTTTTTCTTTTCTTCTGCTTACTTTGGATTTAATTTTCTCTTTTCTTGTAGTTGTCTAAGGTGGAAACTTAGGCACAATTTGCCAGAACTCACACTCGAAGAAATACGCAATCTGAATAAGCTTATATTCAGATTATTATTCATTTTTGATTTTTCTTTTTTATTAGTATATACATTCAATGGTATAAATTTCCCTCTAAGCGCTGCTTTCTCTGAATTTCACAAATTTTGATAAGTTGTGTTTTCATTTTCAATTAGTTCAAAGTATTTTTAAATTCTCTTGAGACTTCTCCTTTGACTCATGTGTTTAGAATTGTCTTTTTTTATTTTTATTTTTTGAGACAGAGTCTCGCTTTGTTGCCCGTGCTAGAGTGAGTGCCGTGGCATCAGCCTAGCTCACAGCAACCTCAAACGCCTGGGCTTAAGTGATCCTACTGCCTCAGCCTCCCGGGTAGCTGGGACTACAGGCATGAGCCACCATGCCCGGCTAATTTTTTCTATATATATTTTAGTTGGTCAGATAATTTCTTTCTATTTTTAGTAGAGACGGGTCTCGCTCTTGCTCAGGCTGGTCTCGAACTCCTGACCTTGAGCGATCCACCTGCCTTGGCCTCCCAGAGTACTAGGATTACAGGCGTGAGCCAGAATTGTCTTTTTAATTAAAAAAAGCTAAAGCAACTTTTTGTTATTATAAAAACAGTAGACAAGCATTGAAGAGAGTTAGAAAATACAAATAAAAGAGAAAATAAAGTCAACAAACCTGACCACCCAGAGATTATTTCAATTAGTGTCTTAAAATACATGTCTTATCTGTAAAATGGGGCTAATTGCATCTTTTTTTGCAAGAAGTGTTTAGGAGAATTAAATAATTAAATAAATGATGTGAAGAAAATACTTAGCATCATGTTTAAGCACATAGAAGGTACTTAATAAATATTAGTTCTCTTTCCCGCTTGGAATTCTTTGTTAATTTTCTATTCACATATGTTTGTTTTTTAAACTAAAATAAGATTCTACTGTATATACTATTTTTTCACATGCATTTTTCTATGAATGATCTCTACCTTTTCATGTCAGTAAACGTTCATCTTCTTTAATACTCAGTCCATATTCAAATTTCCTCAAATTAGCCAAATGTGACTTTTACAGCTAATTTATACAAATCAGAATCTGATTCAGGAACACAATTTCACCTTAAATTTATTTTACTCTCATAGTGTCCTTTATTTAGATATCATTTTTAATGACACCAACTTGTTGAGAGGACTGAACCAGTTATCCTACAAAATGTCCCATTTTTGTATTGGTCTTGGTCCTGTGGTATTGTTTAATTTGTCCTTCTAACCTTTTATTTCCAATCCCTTTTAGTTTCCTTATTATATCTAAAAGTTTGTGAGATTTAAATCAAATATTTTGTCCAGAATGCATTCCTGTACTTCATAATGCTTCTCATCAGAAGACATAATAGTAATATATGGTTGACCCACTTGCTTTTTTTTTGTCTTAATGCTGTTGATTAGTTCAGGTTAAAATGGGAATGTAGACTTCAAGGAAGATTCTAGTGATCTGAAGTGATGGTGTATTTAACCAGTGAGACAAGTTCCAAAATATTTCAACTGTTGCTGCCTAAAGTTGCAAAAATACACCAGGTATTAAACTAGCTCATTGGTAGTACCCTTCAAGGTCAGAATACGAAGCAGCTTGTCTGTGAAGCTGCCTCCAGTGGTGGCCAATAGGTCATGGACTGTCACAGGTCCAGATGGGCTGACAAGTGCATAACTGAAAGGCGAGTCAGCCCAATTTCCTCCTTTCATCTAAGCTTATTCTCCACAAATTCAGCACCATACAAGCACTGAAAAGATGCATCTGAAATGCAAATCTAAACATGTGTTTTCCTTACTTAAATCTCTTCAATGTCTCCCCAACTCCTGTAAGATAAACTTCCAGCTCTTTAGAGTGGACACATGGTTTTCCATGATTTGGTCCAGTGAACATTTCCAGTCTCATTTCCTGCCCTTCCTTGGCATGGACTTTGTACTCCTCATGCTTGTGCCATACCAGCTTGCAGACTGCTGGTGACCACCCCACTCCCACCCCTCTAACAGCACTCCCACCTCTTCCCTAGCTGCTTCCTGAACACTAAACTCAGGATTACTCTTCTTGGGGTAACCATCTCTGATCTCCCAGACCAGCCTGTGCTCTGTGTCTGTATGTCCCTAGCACCTGGGTAGAGCTTTCTTAAAGTTTATACTGAAATGTTTCCTTAAGAGCTGATCTGCCCTATTAGTCTGTAATATCCCAAAGATGGGGATCTCTTTGTGCCCCCAGTGTCTAGCCTGCTCATGGCAGATACTTCATAAATACGTGTTGAATCGAAATGAACTCAGTGCATTGAAAGCCTGTGCAAAATGTGGGCTAGGAATCATTCCTCTGAGGGTTATGTAAAAGAACAGGTGTGAGAGTCCTGGGAGAAAATCTAAGATCAGGGTCAGAGATATCAGGTCAGACTGTAGGATATGAGCAAGTTTCAGTGCCTGAAAAAGTTTTGTTAAGTGACCACTAGGAGATTCAAGTTAAGTATGAGGGGAGATGGGGTCAGAATAAAAGTAAAGAGTTGGGAGTTTAGGATTAGCTTGAGGAAAAAAAAACAAAAAGCAAAAAACAGGCGTGGAGTACAAATTAGGAACAATACTTCAGGAATCAGAAGAGGCAGCTATTGAGTTCACCCAACTCCAAACCAGGAAATGACTGTCCTAGAGCAAGGACTCTCCCTGTGCTCTGCCTGCCGCTGGGCAGGTGTGGCTGGGTGGAGGGCGGGCAGGTGAGGCAGGCACCCCCGGGGCTGGGCGCCTCAGCTTTCAGGGTGTGGCCTTTTCCTGTCTCTCTGGATCCCTCCCACCCTCTCCAAGCTTCCTACTCTCTCTATTCCTTGCTCTCTTTTCCTTCCTGCTGCTTCAGTTTGCCCCTCTCTGCCTATCCGTTCTTCTCTTTCTATGGTTTTTCGTCTTTTCCCCCTTCCTCATTTCCCCTGGGCAGAATGTAGATCTGAAGTTTGTGTTAATCTCTTTACCTGTGGAAATTTTATGTTTTGTGTTTTCACTCGTAAAACCAAATGCCTCCAAAGAACTTTTTTTCACTCTTGGGAGATCAACTCATTAAATTGCTTGGTATTCATTTAGATTTCATGAAAACCCATGATGCAAGAGCCTGAAGAAAATCAAGTTCCTGTGTTGCGGTATGAGTGTGGGAGAAGATGCCCCGAGCCTGACCCCAATAAAAGCGGGGGGCACTGGAGCTCAGGTCCCCCCTGTCTCAGCCCATCCAGAAGGGCAGCACAGGGACAGTAACAGGGATATCACAAAATCCCAAGGACTTCTGGCTGTTCTTTCAGAAAAATTTTCCCTCAGGGGACAATTGTTCTCCAAGAGGCTCCATCTCCACCTTTCTCAATTGACTATAAAACATCCCAGGGAGTACATACCTGCGGTTTGACTCACAAAGAGGATCCTTCAGAACTGGTTTCTTTAGGAACAAAATGCCTGGAATGCCTCAAGTCACTCTCCTTTTAGGAAAGACTGCATATCCAGTAGAGATTATCTCGTTAAATAGGAAGAGGTGAGAACTGGGCAGTTTCACAAGCAGAGACTACATTGTCCAAGAAACTCATTCTCTGAATGTGGTGACCCTGAAGCCCAGAGAGATGAGGGACTGGCCCACCATTGTATGGCTCCGTAGTGGTAGTGGTGATGACGTAGTGCCACTGGACACTGGGCACATGTATCAACATTTCCGAAATGTGGTCTATTTCATGTTCCAAAAGTTGAAGATCAAAGCAAAGAGAGTCAAAAGTGGGGTTTGCTAGGTTTAATTTAAATGAATGAAGAAATATGCACCTTACAATCCATTGCTTTTTCTTTTTGTAGATGAACTGTCTCTCCGTAGTCACAATTACAATATGCCTGTTGTAGGCAAGGATCACTGAGTACTCATTTTTACAAATTCTTCTCTAGTACTCCAGGGATTTGATGACTTCTTTATTTTCCCAGTGCTTTTCACGAAGAGGTATTCTGTATAAGGGACCTACCCAGTGCTTAGCTTCATGTGATGTGAGTAATATCAAGTGCATGGACATATCTCTCATCTGCACAGCATTTGGTCTGCTGGGGGTGGGGTACTGCCCTGTGTCTATTGTTCTAGCTTCCCCGTTCCTAGTATTAAAACCCTTCCTATAGCTCTCTCGACTTACTCAGATAATTCTAGCATTTGAGAGCCTGAGGAAACTTAAGAGGAACTAGTCTGGTGTTTTTTAAATTTCTTTTAACTACAATTCATGGTCAAAAACATTGTTTATGTCACCAACCACCAAACACACACACACACACACACACACACACACACACGGAAATGAAAGAGAAATTTTGTAAGACAATACTTACTTTTACTTTGTGTGCTGTATGCTGATATTTTCTTTTCTTTTCTATTCTATTTAATTTCATTAAAAAATGTCTAAATAGGCATACTAAATTGACTTCATGACCCATTATTTGGGGGTGTGACCAACAGTTTGAAAAACACTGATTTAATCAATTATCTAGTTTTATGAATAAGCAAAGAAAGGAGAACAGATTTTAAGTGACTAATCCAAGATCTAGACACAAATATGATTTGAATTCTTACTCCAGTCATGCAAAACTGCAAGCTTTGGTAGGTAGAATTTGAACCATCAACTTTTTCCCCCTGACAGGTTAATAATGTCTCTTTATGATTTCTGTTTTGTAAAGATATATTTTTCCATAATCTACATAAATATAAAAGATAATTTTGATTAACCGTGTTAAGAAGCAATTGAAGAAGGTGAATTCAATCAACAAATATTCATTTCATAAGCATTCGCTAAGTACTGATATGTGCCAGGTACCGTCTGGACCTAGAGATATAAAGATAAATGAGATTACCATGCAATCTTGGGTCAGGATGTGCCCACAGGCATAGAAAAAAAGGAACTAATTTAATTCATACTGTAAAGGATGGTACATGACTGATGGATCATGTGAAATTGACAAATACTTAATGAATGCTCATTATAATGATTGTATTTTCTAAAACTCAAGTACCTGTGATAATAATTACAAATCTGTCCTGGAGATTCAGGAGGTATGGTTACTATCAACCATGCACCCAACCCTAAGAATCACCAATTGTTTCAAATTTCAAAACTCATTAGAAAACATTTCCTTGATTTTGACTAGATTTTCTAGTTGGCAAATTGATGATGTTTTCTCTTTCAATTATGCACTGCTAATCTGTCTGCCTGTCATGGAGCCTAGTGGTTTCAACATCAGATTTTAGTTCTTAGACTTTTTCTTGTTAAGCTACATGCTTAACAGAAGTCTTAGCTGAGGGCCCTTGATGAGTACTTTGCCAAAACATGCAGTGAACTAAACACACCCTTAGCTTCAGAGAAAGGACTCTCTCTTTTTTTTTTTTATTCCGTGGAAACTATTAATGTAATTCCTCCTAAGCCAGTGAGATTTTCTGTGGTCTTTTCTTTCTTTCCCATCCTTTTGCCCTCTAGGGGAGGGAAGCATGTGGAGGCAGGATTCTGGGAAGCCTGGTGCCCTGTTGACCTGCTGGACTTGGTTTTTGGAGGTAGCCTGTGGTTCAGGTCAGAAAGGAACTGTGGCCTTGAAAGAGACTGGGAGAGGCCGGAATTCATAGAGGGTAGATGTCCTCTTCCTGGGAGAGGATTGCTCCCTCTTTCAGATTCTCCTGCTCTTTTTCTCCCTGCCAAAAATCAGCCTCCTGAGCCTCCCACCAGAAACTCTGAAGATTGAGGTAGGAAGACACTAACTCCCTTAAACTAACCTAGCTCAGGTTACCAGAATATGACAAAGAATTTTCCTTTACTTTTTATTTCTTTAGATAACTAGCTATTTTTTGTATTGATAAATTTTATGAAATTGGGGTGGATGAAAAAGTGTTAAGGTTTCAGGTAACTTTTTATAGTGTTCGGTGTGTGAGTTGGTGCTCAAGGACTGTTAGATTTCGGTAGTTGGCAGAGGTAACTTGAGTTTTTGGTAAAAAAGGATTCTAAGCATGCTACAAAGATTAAGCTGCTGTATGAGTACATAACAGCACTCAGAAAAAGTTAGTGAATCTTACTGACTTGTGATATTTGTTTGGGGGAGTTTGCACCCCAGTTTGTAACTGTTATGGACGTGATGACTGTAGAAGCTGAATGTCTCTTCACGTGTCCAGGTCTTTCATCCTGTCTGTTCAAGGGATAAAACAAAACATTTTAGCCTAGTTTTTCAATGTCACCTGTCACAGTACCTTCTTTCTTGCCAACATTGCAGTACAGGTGAGACAGAGAATTTATAAATTCCCTAAATTAAGGGAGGCCAGGAGAAGAGTGGAAGTGGAAATTATAGAAATGAAAAATAACAGGGAACAGGTTAGGACATGGAATCCACAAATTGTGAAAGATTAGTCATTTGCGTGATGTATTCTGGATAGTGTAAAAATCTCCAACTTTTTGAAATTAAGAATGAAGATAAGTAGTGCCACCTCAGGATGAGATCTACCATTATCGTGTCAGATCATGTCCTACTTTTGCTGGGAGTATTTTTTTTTTCTCTTTAAACATGTATTTGAATCTAGGGATCCTTCTAAATGGATGTCTACCTAGTTCTATCAATCAGCCCACAGGTGGTACCCAGATGTTAGAGTGGCATCGTGGTTCAGAGTTTCTTATGCCTTTCTTTGGAGGAGAGTTTTTTTTATTAGGGCTCAATTTGTTAGATATAATTTGATATTTTCTTAGAAAATCACGTACCATAACATTGGTTCTAGGATTAGACTGTACGTATACAGGGGCAGGGCACACTGTAGATAGCAGAACCTGTATTGTCTTTGGTCCAAAAACTGAGTTTTATGGCTATCCCAAACAACCTGGGACAACTTAAGCCTTGATAGCAGAAATATTTAAATATTCCTCTATAATGCTGGCATCCTTATAAACAAATACAAGTTTCATAATGAAATGATATATCTATTGGATTCACAGACTCAGAACTGGAAGAAAACCTAGAACTCCAGAGATTAAAAAAAAATTATACTATATTATTGTACTTTGGGATATAAGGTGTTTTCACTAACATCAAGGACTAGCTTGTTAATAATGTGTTGTAATATACAGATTTTTAAATATGTGCATAGCCTTTGATACTAAAACTTCAATTTCAATGGAAATAATGTAAAGTGCATGTAAAACTTTGTGCACAAAGATATTTATCACATTATGATTTACAATATCTCTGAAGAGGGTAGGGAAAACCTCGATGTCCATTGGTGGAATGAAATATCTCTTAAAATGCTTTTACAAAGAATGTTAAATGTAAAAAGTAGTCATAAAGTTTTATATATAATAATTTCCACTTAAAAAATCTATGCAGTGAATTAGGGTGTTAGAGAAAGACTAAATTGAGAGTAACGAATTCGGGTTTCTTAGGCATTACCTGTCAGTTGAAGGGCAGAGCTGTGAGTGTTAACTGACGAAAACTATCTTGGTGTTAGCAGTCATTGTCTCTGGGTAATGAGACGTTATTTCCATTTTCTCTTTTTATTTTGATATTTTCTAACTTTTCTATAATGAGCACACAATTTCATACTAGGAAAATAATGCTGCACTAAGAGCAAAAAAAAATAGCTTGAAATCTTAACAGTTTTTCTTTTGATTTCATTTCATTCAGTAAAAACGTAGAACGCATATGATTCTTCAGGTGGAGGGTGGGGACTGAGCCTCCATGTTCTGCTCCTTCAGCACCTAGTGCTTCAAGGAGCCTCCTCCCAGGGCATTTCCTGGGCTCCATGTTTTTGGGTTACAGCGCCACCTTGGGGATATAGCTGGCATCACTGGTTACCATTATACGCTGATGATGTGAAATGCAGTTATGGTATGATTTTGTCATATGGGAAGTTAATTATTCAGTTATCCCCAGGATTAAGATGTGTAGATGGAACTCAAATTATTCCCCTTCTGCCTTGGTTCATTGAAACACCTTCCTCGCTGGTCTCCTTATCAACAGCTTCGTCTCCCTCCTTGTATGCAAGTCAGGGCAAGCTTCACAAGTGATTTCAAACTCACGGTTTTCCTTTAAATATTTCAATGGCTCTCTCTAACTTCCAGATTAAAATAGAATTTCCTCAGCATGTCATACATATCCAGGCTCTGACTCCTTGTCTATGTAACCATCTTCCTTATTCTTTGGTTTTCCCAACTGCTTCCAGCTTTCAGAGGAGCTGATCGATCTCTTTCTCCAGCTTCCCTGTTTCTCCTCTTCACTCCCACTCTGTTCTACTGGCCTGGAATGCCCTTCTCATTTCATCTGGCTGTATTTCCTGTGGTTCCTTCCAGACTCGGCTCAAAGTTCATTTCTTATGAGAAGCCTTTTCCCAACTCCACAAGGCTGGGTGCCCTTTCTCTTCTCCCACAGCTCTCTCATTCATACCCCCCTGTATAATGCTTGCCTTACTGTATGTCAACTCTTCGATTCTTCCTGCATCTGACTGTGAGGTCCTTTTGGTAAGGACCCTACTACACCTTTCTACCCCTACTCCCTAGCTCACAGGCAAAGGGTGAAAATGCTCAAAAAAACATTTAATGAATGAATGAATGGGCATTGGAACTGGGTCACAGTGATTCCCATATAGTTTTTCTTTTTCTCAATTACCTTCATCTATAAGAGGATGATCAGAAGGTACATTAAATAAGAAAAATTTTGACAAGCAATTAACCTCATGCTAGATGCATAATAAAAAATATTTGTTTTTTTACTCTTTTCTTTTTAAAATCCGTATCTAGTTTCATGTTTCCTACACCTGGTGACTCATGCCTCACTGATACCAAAGTCCTCACCCAGTCAGTGCCTCCCTGTTAAATGCATAATGAAAACTTCCTAGTCAATCAGTATTTATTCTGATCACATGCATGCACTGTGCCTTTTGTACCAACACCTCACTCTCACTCACCGCAAATGTTAAACGTCACTGCCTCCTTATTAAATGCACATTCAGCCTCTCTTGCCTTTAACTCAGTCATCTTACTAATCCCAGAGAGGCTTAGCTTTGTGGATTTTTAACCAAAGTGTGGTCCTCTTTCTAAGAAAATCTTTTTTATGGCCGGGCGCGGTGGCTCACACCTGTAATCCTAGCACTCTGGGAGGCCAAGGTGGGAGGATCGCTTGAGCTCAGGAGTTCAAGACCAGCCTGAGCAAGAGTGAGACCCGGTTTCTACTAAAAATAGAAAGAAATTAGCCAGACAACTAAAAATAGAAAAAATTAGTTGCCCTGGTGACGCATGCCTGTAATCCCAGCTACTGGGGAGGCTGAGGTAGGAGGATAACTTCAGTCCAGGAGTTTGAGGTTGCTGTGAGCTAGACTGACGCCATGGCACCCTAGCCCAGGCAACAGAACAAGACTGTCTCAAAAAAGAAGAAAAAGAAAATCTTTGTTAATGCTTAGGGTTGATCTTCTGCTCCAACAATGATAAATACAGATAGTCATCAATTTCATTTGTTCCACTTGCATTCAATTCACTTTATCTAGATTATATATTGGTGCCCCTACACTAACTTTCTTATGCACTGTTCAGCCTGTTTAAGAGCTAATGAACAAACACTTAGTGCTAGCACTTGCTGCCTGCCTGCCAACACTTCAATAACCAAACAATAGACGTAGTTATCTATAAACCAAAAATATTTGTATAATTATTTGGATAGTTTTATTGCCTTTTATTATTTTTAAAAACGATAAGACATCTCACAACTGCTTATTTATTTTCTTTCTTAATCCATACACAAAGTACTGGCAAAATCGCTTCCAGGAATTCCTTCAGTCTACTGTTATTTCAAGTAAGCGAATATGGAATTTAAAGAAGTTATCTCAGCAAATTAATTTCCATTACCTGTATTTAATATTTAGTCTATGTTTAAAGTATCATAACAATAATTTTACTATTTTAACATTTTAACACTCACACACAAAAAAAGAATTATACTATAGTTAGTGACAATAAGCTGACTTTCTGGAAATGGGATTTTTCCATGTAACATGTAAGTCTAATGTTTAGGGTTCATTTATTTGGCTTTCATGATTGCTTTGAGAAATATATTATGATTCAAAATAAATAACTTTTATCCTGTTCTTAATATTGGGACCTCTATTTTTGCCTCCTGGTGTATGATTTTTTTATTACCATGAAAGAAAATAAAAACTATCAACCAACTAACGGCTATAAGGCAAGGCAATATTATCAGCAACCTCTCTTATTGATCTGCAAATTTCCAGAAGTTTTAACATTCTTCTAAAGTATTTATCTTGTGTAAAATACCACACTGGAAAAGGCAAAAATACAGATTAATGGTGGAGTTTTGAAGGTCTCAAGGTTATTAATCTATAAATTCAACTTAATTTTAATTAATTCTAGTCATCTTTCAAATTAATTTTTTTAAACTTGAGTAAATCAGAAATGTCAATATAATTTTATAAAAAGGTAATGGGTAGGGACTCTATCTACCAGATATTAAAACATATTGAAAAACAAGATAGTACAGCTGTAACAATAGTTGTACTATCTAATAATCAGCATATCTAATAATCTATCAATATAATAGAAGAGAGACTAGACATGTATTTAAGCATATATGGTAACTTATAATGTTCATTTAATGATTTATTTTTTCATTGAGTCAGCTGATATTTACTGAATGCCAGATTCTGTATAGTGATGGGTAATATCAAGTAATCATAATCCTTACTAGATTATTAAACATTAAAAAATTGATAACATCAATTATTATTAGTCTGAGGTTAAGCAAATCTTGTCAAGAATAGTTGGTAGAAGTGTCAGTTGAGATTCTTTTTGAGAGGAAAATTTGGGAAAACTATGAAAAATTACTTGCACATATCGTCTGATATGGCAGCCCCCTTTTAAGAGTCTATCCTGTAGAAATACTTCAACTTCTCTGTGTGTACATGTATTCAATATATATATTATACATACATAGTATATATGTAAATGTTCCTTGCGGCACTGTTTATAATAGCAAAAACTGGAATCAACCGAATTTTCTGGAAAAAAGGGAATGGTTAAAAATGTCTGGTACAAATTTATATCATGCAGATTTTTGGAAGAGTGAGGTAAGTATACATGTGCTGACACAGAATGATGTTCATGATGATGTGAGAAAAATCAAATTACAAAGAAGTATAATAGAAAAAATTCAGCGATAAAATCTTGGCACTAAATTCACATTCCAATACCTTTGTTTTGACTAACTCTAAGAAAAGCACATCTGCTATCACTACTCTAAACACCAGATGTTTCGGATATCTGTTTGTGCTGGACTGCCATTGTCAATTTAGCTTCCTCATCACCCCCTTTTAAGACCTTTGAGAAACTACATTTCCCAGATTCACTTTCTCTGTAATGTTTTCAGAATTTATTTCATTCATCTATACCGCAATTTTTCTTTCAAAAAGCATGCAAAATTATTTTGCATAACTTTATTTTAGTACTTTAGTATTTCTCTTTGCGAAAGATCAATTTCTCCTGAAACGCAACTGAGTTATATGCTTGCATCCTTCTGTTAAGCGTGACATTTACACAAGCTTTATAAAGATCATTCAAAAGTCTGCTATCTGGAGGCAACATTGTTGAACTGCAGGCATTTGCTTTTAGGCGCTTGAGAGAATTTGACTGTATTTTTCACTTCTAAAATTAATGAGTGCGTGCTATGTACTAGACTTTCTACTAACACTGGAGATACAGGAATGAGAAAAGCATTGTTCTTGTTCTCAAGGGGCTCCCAGGCTAGCAGGCACAAGGAAAGGTGTATGTTAATTACTGAATTAACAGTAAGGAGCGCTAGCTAAGCAAGTGGGTTGGGGCAATATCAAGAAATACTTCTGCAAAGTGGCAATGTTGGAGGTGAGTAAGAAAAAGCTAAACAGATGAGAGGGGTGGAGAAGGTTCCAGATTAAGGAACTAGGGTGGGGCAGAGTGACAGGTGTGGAAAAGCATGCCATGTTCTAGGAACTACAAATAGTCCATATACCTCACTTAAAGCTATTTAAAAAAAAAAAGGGCAAGGGCATTCAATGTGCAAATACTTTGACTAACATATAGAATGATTAATCAGAGTTACTTTAGATAGCCTATCATGGACCTGCTCACCTTGGTGATGATAAAGGATCTGCTAGGTTTGGAAAGTTGGCTTATCAGAAAATCCCCCATGGAAACAAATAGTAGGCTCTCTGCCTCAAGCATTAGGCCACAGGGGGTTCTCAGAAGCACGTCAACTACTATGAGGATTCCCAAGGGCTGTCCCAATGTCATCTCATAAAATTGGGCCTGGCCATTGCACAGCAAAAATAATTTCACTGGTTCTCAATTTTCTACCAAGTTAGATCTAACCTCCTACTGGGAGTCAAGACCTCTATTGTTTACCTCTTCCAGAATGAAATCAATAGAATTTGGTGAGTGAGAATAAGGTCTTTGGAGTTAGGCAGTCGTGGGTTTGAATTTTAACTCTGCTATTCACTTAAACTTTAACATAAAAGTGATGATTTTCCTTAGATTTAGTGTTTTCATCTACAACAGGGATATAAATATTATCACATAGTGTTGTTTTGAGAATTCAATGGATAGTATATGTTGGGTAATTGGTATAGTAGCCATCATTTAATAATGGCTGTCTATATGGTAATTTTATAATTCCTATTTTTTTATTATATTTAATTTGACTGCTTAATAGTCTTTGGATATATCCTGTGCTTTGGCTTTTATACTTTTGTAATTCCTAGCAGACAAAATTCTAGTTAGCCCGGCCCAGATTTTACCATCTTAAGAAGACTTCCTCAATTTCCCAGATTGAAATTCATTATTCTTTCATTGTTTCCACAGAAATTGGTACCTCTGGTATAGAAACATTAGTAATAATTTTGTTGAATTTAAGTCCAGTGGGAAGGCTCGGAGTGGTGGCTCATGCCTGTAATCCTAGCTCTCTGGGAGGTCGAGGTGGGAGCATTGCTTGAGGTCAGGAGTTCAAGACCAGCCTGAGCAAGAGTGAGACCCTATCTCTACTAAAAATAGAAAAAAAATTAGCCGGGCAACTAAAAATAGAAAAAATTAGCCAGGTGTGGTGGTGCACGCCTGTAGTCCCAGCTACTCGGGAGGCTGAGGCAGAAGGATTGCTTGAGCCCAGGAGTTTGAGGTTGCTGTGACCTAGGCTGATGCCACAGCACTCTAGCCTGGGCAACAGAGGGAGACTGCCTCAAAAATAAATAAATAAAAATAAATAAATCCAGAGGGAAGAGATGGTATTTAATTCTCTAATTACAATGTCACTCTAGAACAATTACTGGAGTTTATTCAACTGATTTGTTATTTTATAATGAACATTTACTAATAAAATAGTGACTCTATTGATAAATTCTACCATTAGTAAACAAATAAATTATTCTGAATTTCAATTTACAAATGAGTTCATGCCCCTGTATTGTGCACATAATGATAAAGATGATAATCATCCGGAAACACAATGGAAAAAGATTTTTTTGTCCATGTTTATGGGTGGAATACTACATGTACCAAAGAGAAGATAAAACTTTTTTTCTTATCATATATTTTTAATTGAAGAAACATACAAAACATTATTACATTTACTAATACATTGCCATCAGAAATATCTAGTCCAAAAGAGGAAATTTTTTCAAAAATAACTTTTTTTCTTGAACAAGTTCATACTCTGTGTTCTTATTGTTTTCTTTTTCCTTTACCTGATAAGACTTTTCCAAGAGAATCCATTTATTCACTTAATAAGGTACCACCCTCAAGTAATTCCACAGGGCAGGAATATGACTCAAACTATATGCTATTATATTTATTTATTAAATCTAATTTCCCGGGCTTTGGGGTTCATTTGTTCAAACCTTAACATAAACACTGTATCATCTACTTCTTAGGCAAATCGACACCCTAACTCTTAAACAGTGAAGGAGAATCTTGGTTTATGTTTGAGATCATGTTTAAAAATAAGCCAGTTTCAGAAGCTTGACTCACATATGAATGACACTGACTATCTTGGCATGGCAGAGGAGTTCCTCCTCCCTGATAATAATAATAATGTTGAAAGAAAACGAAATGGTTCTGATCTTGTTTGCACAGATAGTATGAAGGAAGCCATCTCTTAGAGGTAGATCTCCTCTTTTGGAAGCACCTTTAAGTCTTCATGTATTGATAAAAAGATAGAAGAAAAAGTTCACAGGAAAATTTTCTTACCCTTCTCACAAGTGGTTTCAAGTTCTTTTAAAATTTTAATCTGTTAGTTAAATGCTTATTACTGTTTTATTCTTCATTTATTAAATCTCAGTGTTTTCAGTTTGAATCCCACTAACACTTTACATTAATTATTCATTAATTGTTTCATAATTATTAAAATTATTGGTCTAATAGAATGCAAACTTTAAGAGAGAAATATCAATGTCAGGATATGCTACAGAATTGAGTGACTACCAGATGCTATGTGGCTGGTTGTTGCTTGAGTGTTAAATGACCAAGGAACCAATGCTCCTTAGCTACCCCATGGACTTCATCAATTATAGAGTAGTAAAACTTAGCAGAAGCTTTGATGTGAATAATCAAAATAAGGAATGGCTATAACATCTGCCAGCACAGGTAATTTGGAAATTATTAGAAAATATATAAATAACCTTCTATCGTTAATACGTTTTAGCCATTCTGCACTTAAAATTCATAAAACCTATTTTTTTTTGAGAGATACTTTTTCTTCCAATTAGGAAATAGCAAAGACCATGCAATAGCCAAAATTGCATCCTTTTCATATCTGATAAAGTTATAGTTTTTTTTTTAAGTTATAGTTTTGAAAAGCATATTGGCCAGGGTATCTGAGCAATGAGTTCAAGGTTTTGTACCCCAACTAGCTGGTTGTGATCATTTAACCTCTTTATTTCTCCTAGATTCCTTGTCTATAAAATGAGAGAATTGGGCAAGAAATTGTGTGAGATGCTTCAAATTCTACAATAGTTTTATTCATAAAGGAACAAAAAAATAAGCAAGGAGCACTATAATTATTTCCTTTCACAAGGAATAAGCCCTGAAAATAAGTTTATTCCATTTACACTATCTCATTAGTCACATTATAGAGTTACTACTCTATACTGTACATATTTTACAGAATTAAATAAAATTACCTTGCTAGAATTTCTTTTTCTCAAGCCAGCTTTGTGCCTACTAAAAGTAAGCAATCTATGTGTTTTCATTTCATTCATTCAACATAAATAGTTGCATTGGAAAGAGAAACATGGTAATGGACTTAAGTATTTTCTTAATTATTCTTGGTAGGAACTTAGAGCTGTATCCCAGAGTTTTGTTTTGAATCTAGAAATGAATTAGAAGCTCTATGAAGGCAGAAATCTTATCTGTCTTTTTTACTTACAGATTCACAGAGCCAAGACTAGCACTCAACACCTACTGGCTTCTAAGTAAATATTGTTGAATATATAAATAATTACAGACATGCTTTTGGAGAATATCTGGTTGCTAAATGAAAGCTCTATGATTTGGGTCAAGGAAATTGATTAAACCATATTTCATATTTTTTTCTGACATAATTAGCACGAATAGGAAAATAATTCCCTGTAAGGGGGGTGAACTCTATATTTCCCCTAAGAACCATTTTTACTGTAGGGTTGTCCTAATTATTTTTGTTTTTGCCATTTATAATTTACAGTTAAAGATATGAATCAATAAAGTGCAATAAAGATTTATATATCTATCTATTTTCTTTTGATGAACAATTTCTCATGATGCATTCAGTTGGCAAATGCTTCTCTTATTATATTAAGCATGCCCTACTGCTTAATATTGCATATCTTGAAAAATCATTTTAAGAGACAAATGATTTCAGTTATCCATTGACAGACACTCCATATTCCTTTTCACTTTCCGTTTAAAAATGTACATCTCATTCACTTTTTCAATTAAAAAATTTTAATACAAATATTCCTCCAAAGAAAATATGTCTAGTGGATATAGACAAGACGTCTTTTGTAACTTCCAAGAACAAGGGTATCTCGGTTTACAAGACTGATTCTACAGGCCTCAAAACCTGTGGGATTTGCAATGAATTACGTACTACTTAGAAGACAGTATCAAAGGATGCAATATGTTTTCTTCAAGTTTTTGGGCACATTATTTAAAATCAGGAAGAATTAAAAAGGCTTATCTAAAGTTCTTAGCCATATGTATTCTCAAAAAGATGTAATCAAAGAGCAGCATCGAACTTAGAATATTTGTTGACTGTTAAAATGATACAGTACATTATATATCTTTGGTGCATATGTTGGTGATTACAAGATGCAAGGTCTTCATATAGAATACTGACTATAAAGCACTTACTGTTGGGAGTAATGTATGTTACTGTACCGTGTTACTCTGTGTCGAGATGTCATTGGGGATGCGGAGCCCACGGTTTGGCCTGCGGGAACGTCTGGACTTGCCACTCGTGCCACTTGGATTTCTGGCCCTACCAAAATACCGCCACTCAGCACAGGCCCTATACAACCCTCAGTCATGCTACTGTTGCTCATGTCAGGCACACCAGGACTAGCCAGTATTCTCTCAGCATAGATTACATTGTGTGTGTTGGCTAACTCAGCAGGTACACAAATATTCCCTTGGATATCATAGACGGGTGCCATTACTGTTTCGGTTACTATGATATTGGGTGGAAGCTGAGGATCAAAAACAATTGTAGTGGGTTGCACACATGGATCAGCAGTAGTGTAAGCCTCAGTCACTATAATATCTCCATGAATCATGGGTTCCGGTGTTGCCATTTCTGCTTGGAATTCAGCTTCCGAGGGAGTCATTCCTGAAGATTCACTGACAAAGTAATTAGGTCCCAGCAAAGGGAGGTCGGTACTGATAGGGATACAGGCCTGGTGTGAAGGAAATGGTTCAATTTCTGTGTCTAAACAGATTTCGGCAAGAGTCCTAAACTTTGGATCTAAAGTTTCCATGCAGCTTTCATCTAAGTCATCCACAATCCAACTGCAACAACCGATAGAGCCCACAGGAGACCCTGCTCCCTCATGGTCATAAATTAGCAAGCAGTCATTGGCTGGTCGACCTTCATCTTCGTCTGCATAAGCATATGCTTTCTAAAATTAGAAGAAAAAAGGGAATTAGAAGTTTCTTTTCCTTTCAAATAATCACGGAAGAATAATATCAATGCTTTAGAGACTTCTTGATCTAAGATTTTATAGGATGAGCTGATTAGTGGTATCAATCACTGATTTAAATAATTGATACTATTCATGCATATTCTGTGATAGTATTTGTTACCTTTAATTTTAAGATGTAGTTTACAATTGCAGCAACATATTCAACATTTTTTGTAAAGAACAGTGGTGAAATTCACATATTACCATATGGGGAATAAAACAGGCTAATTGAAATATGAGATAAAATGGATTGGTATTTAAGCAAAGAAAACTTACTAAATAGGAATTTACAAGAGGATTTATTTACTCTTCATCCTAACATATTAGGCCAACCCAGTGCCTATGGGGCTTTTTTCTTTGGAATTCTCTTATACCCATGATCCCTTTTCTTTCTTTTTTAAATAGGTACATAATGGTTGTACATATTTATGTGGTACATGTGATGTTTTGATACAAACTTACAGGGTGTAATGATCAAATCATGGTAATTAGGGTATCCATCACCTCAAGCTTTTATCATTTATTTGTGTTAGGAACATCCTAATTGTACTCTTTTAGTTATTTTAAAATATATAATAAATTATTGTTAACTACAGTCACCCTATTGTGCTACTGAATACTAGATCTTATTCACCTTAACTGTATTTTTGCACCCATTAGCCATAGTGACTTTATCTTCCCTTCCCCCCATCCTTCCCAGCATCTGGTAACCATCATTCTGCTTTCTATCTCCATGAGTTCAATTTTTTTTTTGTTTTTTAGCTCTCACATATGAGTGACAGCATGAAATATCTGTCTGTCATTGCCTGGCTCATTCCACTTAATATTAATGTCCTCCAGTTCCATCCATGTTATTGCAAATGACAGGACTTCATTCCTTTTTATGGTTGAATAATATTCCATTATGTATATGTATCATGTTTTCTTTATCCATGTACCCATTGGTGGACACTTAGGTTGATTCCATATCTTGGCTATTGTGAATAGTGCTGCAATAAACATGGGGGTGCAGATATCTCTTCAATATACTGATGTCCTTTCTTTTGGATATATACCCAGTAGTGTGACTGCTGGGTCCCTTTTCTTAGTGGGTGGGGCACTGGATTGAGGATAGGAGACCTAGCTTCTAGGTCTTGATCCATCACAAGTTGTGGTGATGCTGTTTTCCTGAGTTCTAACTTCCTTTGTTCCCAATCCTGTCTTTTAATTTATTTATTTTTGTCCTTTCTATTGGAGGCACCTGGAGAACATGAAGGACATCAAAAAGAGAGGTCATAATGCACATTTTTTTTCTTGATGTGCATTCTCTTCCTTTACTGTTGCTAGGAGAAACAAAGGAAGACATCAGAAAGAAACAGAAGACAGAAGAATGGGCAAGTGGAGTGGAGAATGATGAGGGATGCTAGCCTTTTTCACAGGATTAAGATATGTTTGACAATCAAATATGAAATATTGCTGCAAATTGGCTTTCTGTGTTTTAAGGAGAAGTGAAATATTTTTATTCAGGATTGGTATAGGGTTCAAAATAACTGAATATATTTCTGAAGAGGCCAACTGCCATTATCACTATTATTATTACTCCGTCTCAAGACTATTTTGTGTGTGATTGGAAGAGGATTACCTCTGAGAAGTAGCTGTCCAAGAAAGCCATGTTGACCCCTGTGTCCGCATACTCCCTCAAGGTTCCCATGGTGGAACTCCTCTTCCTCATGGTTCCTGTGGCTCCTCCGGCCACAAGGCCGGTGGCTGTCCCAAGAGCTGTATTGAGTTCCACTCCTGATACACCCCCTTCAACCGTGCCTCCGCCTGCGTAGGTGTTGTTGTAGATTTCTGAAAAGAGAGGGTGTTCCTGTGATAGTGCTGGAATTGTCTGCATTGCGTATCCATCTAAAACATGGCCAGTGCCATCTGCTGGTACCACTGCTACCACCACACAACAAAGAGTGGGTTCTGGAAAGCTAGGCAAGGAGCGATATGAATTATACCCATAATTTGCAGGCTTGATGACAAAATAGAATTAAGTTAATGATACAGAGGGAGTCAGCTATCAGACGTGGAGGTCTCACATTTGCACCAACGTCGCCCTAGACTTACAGGTGTAGAACTTGCCAAGAGGAGCTGTGGCTCCGTGCAGGCACCAGTTCCTGCGGTCGCTGCCTGGGGCAAGCCACCCTGAGCCCTTCTTAGAGGGCTTGACCTATTCGGGAACCCTCTGCAGCAAGGCTGGGGGTGTGTTTGCAGAAACTAAAACTCATAGTCCCCCTTCACGGTGGCACTGGATGCAGAGCTGGCTCTCATAGGAATGTTCAGCCACCAAGGTTCTTTGCACGGCTTGGGATACTGAGAAACTTTCATTGAGACATTTCACGTCCATTCCAGAGTTGGGCAACTTCTCTACTTGGTTCAAGCGTTGCCCAGTGGCTGGGAATTTTTCAGTATTCTTAGATGTGCGTGAGACTGGTAAGGAGGAGAGTGTAAGACACTGATGATGGAAAAGCTTGTGTCAATTTAAGAAAAACTCTTCAATATATTATTAGAATGCATTTGCTGCTTTTTCTTTTTTTTTTTTAACAGCTTGTATCATAAATAATTACTACAGTAGCATGTACTCTGTGCCAGGAATTATTCTAATATATATTTTGTGATATATGTGTGTATATACACACACATGTTTTTATATCATATACATAAATTTGCACACATACATTATATATAATATATATGTACATATATGTGTGTGTATGTACATATATGTGTACTCCTTTACTCCTCACAGCAACTCTTTAAAATAGGCACTATCAATTTCAAAGGTAAACTGAGGTCCAGCGAGGTTCAGTGTGTTGCCCGAGGACTTACTACTACATGTTGAGCATCCCAAATCCAAAATGCTCCCAAATCTGACACTTTTTGAACACTGACATGACACGCAAAGGAAATGCTCATTGGAGCATTTCAGATTTTCAGATTTGGGATACTCAAAACCATAATGCAAATATCCAAAATCTGAAAAAAATCCCAAACTGGAAACACTTCTGGTCGCAAGTATTTCAGATAAGGGACACTCAACCTGTAGTAAGTGGCAGAGCTGGGACTCAAACCCAAGCCTTCCAATTGCTGCTTCATACTTCACCGCCTGTGGTTTCAGCTAGAAAAATAAATTGGCTACTTCAAACATTTCACTTTCCCTCTGATTAGACCATCAGCCAAAGAGATTGACGGATTTTTTCTATGAGGTGCTTTTACATGAGGTTGGTTTGGTTAAATAATTCTGCAAATTTTAAAACAAAAAACAGATTTTGGTGTCCACTGACCAGAGGTATCCATACGATCCCGGGTGTTTGAGGCTGTCATGGGTGCACAGATATTTGACACATCCTGAAAAGAAAGAAAAAAAATTAAAATAAATTCTTTATGTTAAACATTTAAAAACTGACATCTTTTTATTTTTGTGCAGCGTGTAATTATCAAAATGTGTTCAATTTCCATTGAAACCCCACTCTTTTCTGGAAAGCGATGGTCCACTCACCCTGTCCTCGGGATGGGCCCCTTCTATCCTCCAGGTCTGCATCACTCCCTCTCCCCCCTCGGGCACAGGAGCAAAACTCGTCCCCAGGCCTTGTGGCTGTTTCCGCTTGCAGCAACACATGAGCAGCAAGAGTGGCGACACTTCCAGAGACAGTTATAAAGAAGAGTTAACACAAATTGCTCCATTTAGGAAGTCATTGCATGCATCATTTTTTTTTGGTGGCATTATATTTAGGACCCCAAAAAATACAAATCTAAGAAAATAAAAATTTTTTATTTTAGAGGATTGAGTATAAAATATCCAAATTTGTAAATACAAAACCACCAAATCACATAGAACTTTAGAGCTGGAATGGAGGGAGTTTGAGATCATGTAATCCAGGTTCTTTACTGACAGATTAGGAAAGTGAGAGCCAGGCTTTCCTTTAGTCCAGGTCTCCTGAGCTGATTGGTGGCAGATCCAGGATTCAAATCCAGTTTTCTTATTTCTAGCCTTTCATGTACATGAGTGGATATTCATATATGTGTATGTTTACATATATTAACCATCTGTGTATATGTATTTGTAAGCTTCTGTATGTGTATGCATACCCATGCATAAACGTGATTACTTCCATGGGCACGTGTACATGCAGGGGTACACGCCTATGTATCTCATAGAACATCTCTGTGGATAGGTATGAATATGTATTTGCATATCTATATAGAAATTCATATATATAAAACATATATAATAGCATATGTTATAAAGAGGATTGGATATAAGATGCAGTTATGGGATTTAGAGAGAGGACTCTTCTTCAACTTACACTTAAAAGTCAAATATTACTCACTAAACTTAATTGAGATATTTACATTTATTGTTTTAAGACTTTGCCCACAAAATATAATGGAAAATTAAAGCTACCAAATGTTTCTGCAAACAGAAAATTTTCTATCCTAATTTCTCTATCCTAATCATTGCTTCAATTCTATATTTTAATCCATAAATATAGACATTCCTTAAGTTTGGGCCCACTGTAGTTGTTTTTTATACTTTTCCTAATTCTCCAGGACAGCCTACATTTTACTGAGTGGGAATATCAGTGGTTATAGAAGAGAACATCAAAGCTCCTAGACCAGCTTTAATTTCATTAAGACAGTTCATTTGGCAATTTTACCATCTGTTCGATGAAAAGTGAAAGGTCAAGTTATACATTTCCAGAGAGCCTTCTGGAAAAGGACTCAGACTAGAACTGGGAGCCTCCAGGCCAGGCCTGTTCAACCTGTATTATGTTTCTGTGAATTTAGATGTGTGCTGGCTCGTGTACCATTGTGGGCTGAGCTCTAATAGAAGCTCTAGCTAATAAATCAATTTTTTTAAATTTTAATTTTTAAAAAAATTTTACCTTCCTATACCTTTTTCTTTAGAAGTGCTTAGACTAAATCAAATGTTTTTAGCACATAACAAATACAAGTACTATATGCATAATCTCATTTGGAGCTAACAGCAGAAGTCTTAATTTGAAGTCCTTTGGGAATAAAAGGTTTGGGCTAAGACCCCTGCCCCCACTATCACAGCCTTCTCTCCTAATATATACCATGGGCTTCTCTATTAAAACGTTAAAAAACAAGTGTCCAAAGGGGTATTCCCTGTCTATTCCACAATCAGTTTAACAACGCCTGTGCTTTCTTTGACTGGGTCGGGAAAAGTCATGAAATTCTTAGAGCTAGTCTGCTGGAAATGCAGCTGATACTGGGTTTTTAACAATGAACCACACATTAGCCTCATCAGAGGGCTTAAAAATGCATATACTTGGGTCTCACCTTGAGCAGGACCCAGACATGAGTCATTTTTAAAGACTTCCAAATAATTCTTATGCTAGAGTTGAGAACCACTGACTTAAATGTTAGCTGACACCTCTACTCAATTGCTCTAGAGTCATATTCTGGGAAAATATCTCTAACATCATTCTGAGAATCACTCATGATCTGTGTGTACCCTTGAAAGCTGACAGATTATTTTAAGAAAGAAAGCCTACCCAAAAGTCAGTTGTTATATTTTTTATGCCTTAAAATGATAATGTTTTAATTTGTGCTCAACCATTAAATCATGTTACTAATATACTTTGATGAATTTAATCCTCTTCAATTTTAGAACCAAGTTTTTGATCCCTACGAAACTTAAGTATTGCAAGGGAACCTAAAATGCATGAAGTATCTCCCCTCTGAGTATCTATATGTTTTGAAAAAATAGTGTATAGAGAGGAGGACCCATTTTTAAAATTTTTGCTTGGGGACCTTGCCATGCCTGTGACCATGAGTCTTAGTTCAGACACTCATCTAGAGCCCAGAGGCTAATCCCCTCTTCCAGGAGTGTCTTCTTGCCTCCTACTATGTTAGAGTGAGCAGGTCACCTGAGCTCACAAGTCCTCATTTACCCTTCAGTGCCTGTGGACATTCAGCGTATCATGAACATTCCTCCACGCTGGCTCCCAGCCTACCTCTTAGCTTCTACACTTGCTGACTATGCTGTGTGCTTCCATCCCTCTCCCGTTTGTATGTGACTCCCCTTTGTCCTAGATGGCCTTTCAAATTTCCCCACCCTCCATCCTCCTTCTAAAAAAATCCTCAGCTTTCAGGACCCACCTCCAAATCCATTAATACCTCTGCAAAGATTTTCCTAACTTTCCCACTTTGACTTAATTGCTTATGCCTCTGTACTCTTAGAGCACTTCAATGAAATTTCCATTATAGGATTCATTTTGTGCTTTTCTATATTATACTTAGTGATTCGCATGTGTTTCCCATCTGTAGGACCCTCACTAACCCTAGACCTTCTTAGTTATTATGGATTAAGTACATACCTTTCTCAGTCCCATTGTTTATTTCCAACACTCAAAAGGTGCTATAGATACCAGAAAGAAAGGGCTCAATGCACTTAGCCATCCCTATGGGCCCGGCTACAGTCCTATTTTGAAGAACTCCTGAAAAGAATAATTTAATTCAGTACTTACTAAGCAGCAATAGGCCGCCCATAGACATCATGCCGATCCCTGCTGGTCCAAGACCAACATTTGAAACCTCGGTTTGGTCTTCAGTGACAGGCCCATAGGTATCACCAGTTATGTCCCCTGTATGGATGCCGGTGATACTAGAGTCCAAGCACATGTGGTTGGTGTCACAATCACAGGCATACAACTGCACGATCTGTGACGAGTCACACACCCTGTTATAGCTGTCCTTCACTACGATGGGGATTTGGTAAAGTTGCAGAGATAAAGGCTGCTCCGACATAAGGATTGCAGACGTAGCTGAAAAGAAAGAGAAGAAACAGAAATAAACTAAAATTCCTTGGGGGGAACCCTCCCTAATACTCAAAACTGACTTAGAACTTGATTTTTCTCATGTTCTTTTAGTAATAGAGCACCCTGTACCTTTTTTTTTTTTACATTTATAGTTAATTGTTTGATAAATATTGCTTCCTGCTGGGTTGTTACTTCTACAAAGCAGGCAGGGACCTTGTTGCTTATTTCCAGAGCAACAGTACTTGGTATATGATATACACTCAATAAATATTCACCCAATGAATGAATAATATTGATTTGAAAGGAAATATTGGAAGTCTTCTATTTGGGATTGTAGCTTACAAAATACCCTCTTTAAGACTTTTACATCTTATTCAAAAATTTTGCCCTTTCATTTAAAATTATTCCAATAACTATTATTCTCCTAGTTCTTTGTGCTACCACTGCCTATGGGTTTTTACAAAAAATATTGCCTAAAACATTGGTTGGAATTTATTTATCGATCCAAGGAGGGTTTAAAGATGATGAATATGGTTTAGATACCTAAACCATAAATAGTAACACACAATTTTTTATTATTATTATGGTTTATTACCTTCAGTTAGCTATGTGAAAAGCCAGCTATGTCTACCAAAATCTAACTTGTGCACAAAGTACGAATTGGATCAGACAATGTCACAGCACGTTAGGTGAATTCTGTTCCACCATGCCACCACTGACACAGGGCTCTAGGAATATCATCTCTGGTGTGGTTATATTTTTTACTGGCAAATCTATAATATTTATAATATCATATCTCCATGTAGAACATTTTTCTTATATTTTTAATTATAATACCTAGGATCTGAATGAGGAAAGAAGTGGTTAACAGTTATTATTTAAGAATGGGATATTACGTTTCATAGCAGAAGGTGAATTCAGAGCTGTCTTGATGTGAATGGAATTGCTTTAATGTACTTAGATTTTTAAAATATTAAAGTGTTTTTGTTGAAAAGAGCTAAAAGGTTTGGTGGTAAAAACAAGTTGCCTAATTTCCTCCTTTGACTAAGTCTTTATTGGTGGCATTTTTCCTGCATCATTTCAGAGTTTCTCCAGTCTGTGAATGGAGGAGCTTGGTGGCCTCAGAGAGGTCATTTCCTCTCACCTTAGGCTTGGCTGTCTGACCCGTACCTCCTACTCCCCATAAAGTCTTCCCTACTGCCCCAAATGAATATGAGATTAGGGAGCTATCGTAGCCCAAATGAGGTCCTCTCACAGCTATTTGTTTTCTATTATACGTTTAACATTTTAAGAAAAAGAACCCAGAGGAGATAAAATGTTATCTGAAACTTACTCTCAGTTTTTATCAATATCAGACATTCATTTTCATGTAGCTACAGTCAGCACACATACACATACTACTTTGGGATCTATTTTTCACTTTACATTCTTTGGTTTACGCATGCCTTTGTATCTAAATACTTTGCACAATTCTAATTTTAATGCTGTACATTATCACACCTTGATAAAATGTGCCATAGTTTGCTTAAGCATTTCACTAATGTGGGGCAATTTGGATATATTTTTTTACCTTTACAAATAAGTCAGAACTTATAGCTCTTGTTAAAAACAATTTCATGGATCTTATGCGCTTCTAAGTGAGTAGAAATTGTGTAAATGTATCTATAGGATACCAGAGTTTCAGAGACATTTATATGACTTGTCTGAAATTATTCAGAACAAGGAATTCTTGAGTTAGTCAAGGGTTCTTTTTATTTTAAACTGATCAAATATTGGTTTAGTGCCTCATTTATAAAAAATGATGGCTAAACTGATATTTATATTCTACTATTTGTAATTGCAGTATTGATGAAACATTTTGACTTTTATTTCAGTTCAAAATTTTCCAAATATCCTGTGTTTGTGTACATGAAAGGGTTTTTTTCCCCATTTAATGTTAATATGGCAAGAGTTATGGAAACAGAAATAGAAAGTATTCCTAAATGACTTGACTAATTATTTGATAATTGTTTTGCTTTTGGACTTAATGAGTTAAGTTTACATTCACTTACCATTTACTGATCTGATGTCCCACATGTCAGCTGTTCCTGGTGGCTGATCAACAACACAGAAGGTAAAGGGAGACCCATAAGAATGTTCACCAACAGAGATGAGGACTGATGGTGAGTCAGTACAGATGGTTCTTCTGTCAGGAACAATGACTGGACAGTAATCGTTGACATCAGGAACCTCAATACATATGGTTCCTGTCGCCGTTTTTCCAGAGCCATCTGAAAGAGTAAAGTGTCATAGGTGTTGGGGTAAATGATGTTAGGAGAACATTCTTTCTCATATTCCATAATGATGCACTGCACATAGGAATCGTTTGAATGACTCGTGAGGCAGGAAACATTCCTGCCTGCCTCAACTACCTGAAGTCACTCTTGCCTTTGTGTGCTATCTTCCAGGCACATGGCTTCTTTTGAATCCTTTGAGAAAATTTCTTACTGGAGACTCTTGTGCGTTCTGTTCACTCTTTCTAAAATGTTTTTCCACCTCATTTCATTCTGCTAATTTCTACATGTCTAAGATGCATCCTAAGATGCAAAAAACCTTCCTCAGAAGGTTTATTGCTTTCTCTTCTCACTCTGTCCTTATAAATTAGACCCCCCATATCAGCTTACAGACCTCCATTCAGGATGCCCATTGAGCTTGTGGAAATAACCACAAGTGAAATTAAATAATTCTATTTTTCTTTATGTTTTCACTATTGATCTTAATTCCATCCATTAGATAGAATGTCTCTCTGAAATCGTATTGCTGAAAACAAATATTAGATTTTTTTCCCAATCCATTTGAAACAAATTTTTGGTTAATACAATTTATTAGAAAGGGCAAAGGCCTAATATTTAAAAGTTTGGGCTTTTAATCTACTTTTCTACTCTATGTTCCATTACAATGAGTAAAGAATTTTTTTTTTAACTTGCAAAGAATCTTAGTTTTCTCATTTGTAAACTTACCACCTCTAGGGTACTTTACTAGGTCATTTGCTGAGAAATTAATAAACTTCTTTTAAAGGTGCTTTCTGTGTGCCTAAGTGGTAGAGCCATTGAGTTAATCGAATGATAATAAATCAAGAGCTTATCCATATCCTACATGATTTTGTTCAGTATATATTCTTTTTTTTTTTTTTTTTTTGAGACAGAATCTCGCTCTGTTGCCTGGGCTAGAGTGAGTGCCATGGTGTCAGCCTAGCTCACAGCAACCTCAAACTCCTGGGCTCAAGCGATCCTTCTGCTTCAGCCTCCCGAGTAGCTGGGACCTCAGGCATGCGCCACCATGCCTGGATAACTTTTTCTGTATATATTTTTAGTTGGCAAGATAATTTCTTTCAATTTTTAGTAGAGACGGGGTCTCGCTCTTGCTCAGGCTGGTCTCAAACTTCTGACCTCGAGCGATCCACCCGCCTCGGCCTTCCAGAGTGCTAGGATTACAGGTGTGAGCCACCGCTCCCGGACTATATTCTTATACTTTATTTGGCATTGGACTTTAAGAGTCCATTTCACATTGTCTGTCATTAGAGAGATGTCAGATTACCCCATAAATTGTTTTATTTGTCATTCTCTGATCTTCTATAGCTTTCCTATTGCCTTGTGGTGAGACAACCACAGCCCAAGCTGTGGCGTACAGGCCAGTAAAGTTTACTCTCTGTGAACCCCACGGCTGTGTATTCTGGATCAGACTTATTCAAACCATCTGGATAGCTCTGTGCCAGTGCAGATATTCTGCTTAGGTAAATAAACAATCGACTTCGTTTTTAGTTTTTTCTTGGTACATTTTGATAGCACTTTCTCTCTTTACTCACTTGAAATGACTGATTTTTTATTCTGGTTTTTAAAGATTTTCACATACGACCAATATGAAAACATAGGGGATGATCAACATGGTTAGAATCCATTTTAGGAACAGACCTTCTGGAATACTGAACATAATTAAGACAATGTCATTTATATAACTGCCCCAGATGTTAAAGGTGACAGTCATAGGATGAAGACCAGGGTGTATGGACTGTAATTGCTTAGACTTTATCATGGTTTCTTTTTGAATCTTATGCTGCTCACTTATCTTTCTTTCTGTTTGGGTACTGTGAATGTTAGATATTGATATAAATTTAATGCAAACCTACAGTATATATCTTATATCAGGCGTGTATCTGGGATACGTATATTTCCTCTTCCTTCCTGGTTCCTGACCTTTCTCTCCTTGTTTTGTTCTGTAGCAGCTGGTTTCCTAGGCACTGCTCCATAGAATCATTAACTATTGATAAATAAACAAATTCCCGTTGCTACTCACCAAGAGGAACGCTTAATAGAGTTTCCCACTCGAGAAGGCTCCATTACAAGCTAATTTCAGTGCATCTGCACTTAATGATTTTTCATATGGACCTTGTATTTGCAATAATCTTGTGTTTTCTTGGTCCATAGCATCTTACTATGGACAATGTGTCTAACCAAGCAACACTCCCACAGCAACACTCACTGCAGTTTAGTTTTCATGGCTCTAAAATAACAATACTCTTGGGGATGCTACCTCCTCCCACCCATCTGAGGTGATCCCCAAATAAACTTTGTGCATAGCTTGTGGCCTGTACTTTAAGTAAACATTCCTAACATACTCTGCAAGTGGGATTAGCCATACTCAAGAAATTAGTTCATAAACAGAAACTTAATTTTATTTATACATATTTTAACTTTTATGCTGCAAGCCATACAATTCTTTTTTGGAAATAGGTGAAATAAATTATGACTTAAGTGTAAATTATGGTTATAAGTACAATTGAATTCAGTTCTTGATCTAAGGTGTTTAGAACTTTTCATACACCATTAAAAGATAAATTTTGAGTCACTCAAATATCAACATTAGGATAATATTTATAATATTTAATATAATAATACTAATTTTCTTAAAATATCAAAAATAAATTTTCTTACCATCTATAGCCAGGATCTCTGCTGTGTATATCCCATTGCTAATATATTTTGATTTCTGATCAAATTCCCTAGAAAATTGTATCTTGCCAGTCCTTGAATCGACTTTTAACCAGCTGCCTGCATCATGCCCTATGATATACCTGTTTTTAAATAAATAAGTTCATCATTATGCTTTTATGAAAGTTAGTACTTTTAAATCACATAAGAGCTACAATGTGGGAAACATATATTGTGTTTGTGTGCTTTATAGTGATAACTATCTTTGTTTATAAAATATATCTGTAACAATAAAAATCCAATAATAAATATATTAATGTTCAGGTTCACAACAGAATTTTAAAATTTTATCAGTCTTACTCTTCTAGTTCTTAGAATAATACATGAGTTAATTTCAGATCTACTTATTAAATCATTAGCAATATCAAATATCCATTATTCACTTTCAGAAATAAGTATTGTTTACTCTTTTTCACATACTTAGAATGTTTATTGTAGATTTTCAGGCATATTGGTTTCAGAACACCTCACTGGTGGCTTGTTTGCGGGCTTGTGGTATCCTCTGTTCTTGTCTATCTGTGTTCTGTTATAGATAATGGATTTAAAGTGCTTGACCTAACTGCAAGAAGATCTGGTCTCTACTAGGCATGATTTCAAGTTTTCAATTCACTTCTCTGACATCCTTTTTCCTCCACCGCATACGGGATGACAGATTTTGTAATTTTTGTTGGGTCTATCAATGTATGAACTGATTTAATACTTAATATTGTTAACATCATAGGAATTTATGTCAATAGACTTTGTTCACTCCAAAATATAGGAAGAAAAGGAAGGAGAGAAGGGAAGTATATAGAGAAGACCTATATATTTCACTCTAGTTATTTCCAGACTATCAGACGCAGTTCTAACTCATGTATAATCTATGTACCTAGTGCCCTAATGCCTATCTTTCTGTTTTTCCTGTTCTGACTCTATGCTTATGGAAACTTCTGAAATACCTGTGTTTTTAGCTTCTTCCATTGTTTTTTCCTCTCAGGTTAAACATAGGGTTGAAATTAGTCTCAAAGTCATTGATAACACAAGTTTAAGAAAACAAGCAGTGACTCAACTTTTATAGTATCTTATTGTCTACAATAAGGCTTAATCAGCCTGGGTCCAGGGTAGTACATACTGGCCACAAAAGATCAAGGAGACTCAGGGAGTAAATTAGGTGGCTCTTTGATCTTACAATTGCTCCTAGGACACAATTACTTTTATAACTAGTTAGAGCCCTTACAGCCTCCAAAAAACTATTAAAATTCTAAGAAGATTTCAAATGTCGTAATAGTCTTCTATTAATGAAACAAACAAACTAGAAAAGCAAAACTCTAAAAGAATTATAAGCCACATATTCCAGCACATGCTACGTGAATCAACTCTAGACAGAACCATGCCACACTAACTTGAACAAGGTATTTGCGGTACCTGACATTTGTTGCGGGATTGCCCGTGTCCAAGTCTATAGCTGTGTATGTGCCAAGCACATAATTCAATAAGGAACCTCCTTTTCTTCCTTCTGGCAAGCTAAAAGTCAAAGAACTTGGTTGAAATGTAGGGCCTTCTTTCACATTGACAACCTGAATTCTTACAGGAGTTGAGTGCATTTGGAATTGGGAAGCCACTGAGTGATGAAAATCAGCTTCATTTTTAACTCCAATGCTAAGATGAACATTAGGCGCTTGTTCATAATCCAGCATCTGAAATGATAGAAAGTAAAAATCCCTGAAACAGTAAAGGACTCTCTTCTGAAAGAATAAGAAGCCACTAGAATAAAGTCCAGGAGCTATGTGATTTAGATTTTGAATTGAAAACATTTTACTTATTACTGCATTAGGCATTTTAGATATGGTATTCTCTTTATCTCTTGGCATAATCAGGTATGGGGGGCATTTAAGCCTGCGATTTTATTTTATTTTATTTTATTTTTTAGAGAAAATGATGAACTGTTTATTTTTAGATAGTACTCCATAAAGATTATTACTATTGTGCTTATGGTTAAAAGGCAGAACTTGAGGGTTTTTTTTTTCTTTTCTAGGTTTTTTTAAATTTATTTATTATAGCTTATTATGGGGGTACAACAGTTCTGGTTAAATATATTGCCCATGCCCTTTCCAACCCCCCGAGTCTGAGCTTCAAAAGTGTCCATTCCCCAGACAGTGCACATTGCACTCATCATGTAGGTATACACCCATCCTCTCCCCCACCCCCATCCCCCTGAGTCAAATCTTTAAGCATGTCCATTCCCCAGACAGTGCGCATCGCACTCATCATGTAGATATTCACCCATCCCCTCCCCCCACCTCTGTCCGATACCCAATTGGTGTCATTCCTAAATGTGCACCCAGGTGTTGATCAGGGATTTTAAATTGGAATCAAATTTTGGAGCTTTCAACTTCTTATAAAAAAGTGCTAAAATTTTTATGATATTTCTTTCCAAATGAGGTGTTATTGAAAAATAAAAAATAAATTTAGAATGAAATAAAATGTTCACAACTATTGAATGGATAACTAAATTGGATCCAGATTTCCTATACAGAACTCATATCTGAGAATCCCTTGAAAGTATAATCAGCAGAATAAAGCAGCCAATATACATGACATTATTAAACATGTAATTATTTTTTTTAAATGATGTAAACAACTTCTAAAGAATTTATGATTGTTATAGTCTGCCCTAAACTATAATTTAATGGTGCTGGGTCTGGTGGACAAGAAGACTCTCTTACAGGGCAAGTTCAAATAAGTAAATGCCATGCCCGGAGAAAAGTCACCTTTGAAATGGGTTTCCAGGATAAAAAATAAATAGAATCGCTTGATCTAGAATGATTGATATGGTGACATGAAAAGTCACAAGGGAAAAACAGTTATAAAGAAGGAAATACTGGGCAATATCTGCTTAGAAGTGTTCTAGAAGCTATTGTAAGCACTACTTGTAACACAGGTACCAACAGCAGAAGTCAAGATATCAGCAAGACTTGCCATTAGCAAGACTTGGCGATAAATCTCTGCTTCCCAGGGAAATCCCATGACATCTTGAATGTTTTCCTAGGTTTTAGAGTTAAGTTTTTCAGAAGAGCTGGTAAGACAAATATTCATGGGAATTCCCTTGAGTTCTTATTTGGAGATGGCTCAGCATGCCTCAACTGAATTTCAGCTAAAACCCTTGAGATTTGGGACTTTGATCGCTTTTGTACATCTGTTCACAGATGCCCACAGAATCCCTAGCTCGCTGGGGCACATAATGGACCAGTCCACATGACGCCTAGCATAGGATATGAGTTATGTACTCAAAAATGAATTTTCAAGCAGAAGGGATCCCTTTCCTACAACCCAATTTTTATTTCCTAGAAGTCCATGCTCTCTTCAAATAAATGAAAAATCTGGGAACCTCTATTCTGATAGAGAAATATCTTGGGGTTTTCTTATGTGTACTTACGAAAGCACTTTCGTTTGTCAGAATAGCTCTCTTCCTCCTGAACAGAGTGTGACGAAAATATATTAATATGTGTCTAAAGTTGTATCAATTAAGGATCTTCACGGAATCCAGGGACGGGGAAATTGGTTGAGGTCCATGTTTATGAGGAAAGATTACAAAAAACAAATAGACGAAAGGCAGAAAGTTGTTCATTCATTCTTAGCAAGCGGGGCCCTGATTTATCAAGGATTTTCTGATTGTGTCCAGAGGTCAGGGATTTGTAAACAGCAATAAAAACAACTGTTTACCCTGGAGTCTTTTAGAGTGAAGGGAGAGGCTGGAAAAACTCACTCTCTGCAGTTTCAGGCATGAAGGAAGAATAACCACTTATCAGGTGTACGCAGGTGTGTGTTAGTGTGGGCGGGGGCCTGGCCTGGTCTAGAAGGGCCCAGGATGAAGACAACCACTCTAGAAATGGATTTGGCTTCTGGCAGGTTCTTTGCTTTAGTAAATTTTAGTATAGAAGCTAAGCTGTTTCAGCCCCACATCTAGTTTTTCAGTCTAATTTAATATGACACTGCTAATTCTAGGAGGACCCTGGTTCATTTTAGAAGTAAGTATGAAAGAGGGATAAGGCTAGAAGTCTCCATCTGAAAGGAGTATGTGATAATTGTTCTACAGCAGGGGACTGAGGGAATGGTCAAATATCTGCCAGAGAGTTCGTTCCAGGAAGGCGTATTTTCTGGTGCGAAGGTGTCTGGAAGAGACCAGCAGGGCATACACAGCTGGGAAGGGGTTTATAGTGGTGAACAGACTGAAGGGAAAATCTCAGGGTGCTAGTTCTTTCCTAAAAACCTGTTTTACTGGCCCCCGATTACATGGTGAGGCACAGAGGCAGCTAAACATGACTTTGGGATCAGAGAGATATGGTTGGATCTTGTCTTTGTCGTTTGGCACCTGGGTGAACTGAGACAAGTCAGTTTTCCTCTTTGATTTTGTTTTACTTTATAGAAAAATGGAATCACTATATTTTTTCCCCAGAGTTGTGAGGATTAAATGAGATAATATGTGTGTAAAACCTCTATATATACAATATAAAATCACAGTTGGTGTTGAGTAATTGCTTAGTTAGAATTATTATAAAAATAGAGAATTATTATTAAAATGGAGAACCAGTATTTCTTTGTTAGAATTCCAATTGGGTAGTATTTTGTTTTTTCCTCAATGTTGAAGTGAATGTGTATATATACACACATATATATTTATAGTGCTTGTATTTCCATACACATGTATCAATAAATATTAATGGGAAATTGTTATTAATGGGAGATTTTCAACATTTTCAGAGATTTTCTTTTGTTAAACTGTAAGTTCCTTGAGAACAGGGACCATGTCTCATTCACCTTCATATCCCTAGCACATAGAAAATCTCAATAAATTTTTGTTGAGTTGAATCATTTGTAATGTCCTCAGATTAGGAAAAGGCTTATATAAAGCTTAGTCAAAGGCCCATTACTGAAGGGCCAGTTTCCACAATGTTAAGTGGTGGCTTGAATGAAAATGGACAGGGTGCAAGAGAACATTAGTGACCTTATCCAGACACGTTTGGGATGAGTGGCTGACCACTGGCTGTTGAAAATGCCAAACCTGGGAAAATTACTGAATGTTCTCTAAAATATTTCTTTTAGCGATGTACTAACACACATATTAAGGTTTCTAATTTCATTTTAATTAGCCTTTCCATATTATTTTGGTGTTTTTAAACATATATTTTTCTTGGTATCTTTAAGAGACTTGGAAAGTCATCATTCAGGAAAAATAGGTAGGAACTCTGTACAACATCTAACACTACCTTGACCAATTTTTTATGAAATTGATATTTCAATAGTTTTTTGGCAATTAAGTACATATGCCTTGAAAAAACTTTTAGTTATCACAAAAGACATATTATGTAAGTCATAGACAGTGTGTTACCTACATTGTTAAAATGTTTTCTTTTTCATTTTTATAATTTTATGTAGAAATTATGAATTATGCAATCAAGTTCAGTGACTCCCCTTTGGGTGAAATCTACATCATTAGTTTTAGGTAAATGTCTTCATCAACACTATCCTCAAAGTTTTGGGAGTCTCTACTATCTCCTGGACACTAGACCAGGTACTAGGAGTAGAAAGATGTTTAGGACAAGTTGTTTATGTCCAAAGTTCTTATTATATTAGTAGGTCGACAGACAGATCAAAGACAAAGCAAAGTTATACATTATAAGATAATATGCAAAGTCAGTGATTAAGATAGATGGTAAGGGCCGGGCGTGGTGGCTCACGCCTGTAATCCTAGCACTCTGGGAGGCCGAGGCGGGCGGATTGTTTGAGCTCAGGAGTTCGAGACCAGCCTGAGCAAGAGCGAGACCCCGTCTCTACTAAAAATAGAAAGAAATGATTTGGACAGCTAAAAATATATATATATATATATAAAAAAAAAAAA
>CM052443.1:31277458-31324866 GCA_028533085.1 Varecia variegata
AAAAAAAAAAATTAGCCGGGCATGGTGGCGCATGCCTGTAGTCCCAGCTACTTGGGAGGCTGAGGCAGGAGGATCGCTTGAGCCCAGGAGTTTGAGGTTGCTGTGAGCTAGGCTGACGCCACGGCACTCTAGCCAGGGCAAAAAGAGCGAGACTCTGTCTCAAAAAAAAAAAAAAAAAAAAAAAAAAAAAAAAAAAAAAAGATAGATGGTAAGAATACAGGTAAGAATTGCATGTCATATCTAGATCTTGATTTTTAGACCAGGATACAAGGTTGAATAAATTCTGATCCCTGGAAGAAAATTTGACTAAATATTCAGAGTTTGGTATGGTGGTAGACAGCCTCTTTCTTGTTCCTCTACTCCTCTCCATGTTGTATTTGGCAATGACTCTTATACTTGTTCCTTCACTTCTATTTTTACTGCTATTGCCTTAGATCAGATTTTTAGTACCTCAGGACTTAATTAATATAATAATTATTTTTATAACTTTACAGTTTCCAGAATTGAGCTCATAATGTTATTGTTATTTTAAAAAATATTTGAAAGCTTTCCTTGGTCTATAAGTAGGGACTGAAAAACATTTTTTTGGTTAAGGGCCAGATAGTAAATATTTTAGGCTTTGGGGTTTCTTTGTAGTTTCTTTCTCAAGTTTTGAGCTCAGCCACTGGAGTGTGGAAACGGCCATAGAAGATACATAAATGAATGTGACTATGTTCCAATAAAACTTTATTTATAAAACAAGGGATAGTTCATATTTGACCTGTGGATCATAGCTTGCTGACCTCTGGCCCAAAGCAATGTTTCTCAAACAGAAAGGCCATGGTACATTGTTTGAGTCCTTGTGTTCTCTAAAGCAATTTTGAAATTTTGTGTTTTCATTTGAATGACAGTCTTAAAAACTATATATATAGAGATATTTTTCATAATTTTGGTGACCAGCTCATAAGTTAATATATGCCCTAATTTCAGTGTGCATGGTTGTGTTTTGATGGTAAAGTAGTAATACTTTGAAAATTGCTTCTAATACTTGAGAAAAGAGAAAGACTCAAAGAATAAATGTTATGTTTGCATCAGGTGAAGGCTAAATGGCTTCCTAATCCGAAAAAAATTCACAATAACTTGAACAGACAAAAGTAGTAGCAGAATTGAAAAATCATGATCACATGTGTACCAAACTAAACATATATACATGTGTCTATATTTTCTTAAGTGTTTATGTTGTTAGTAGCAATTTCCTTTGAGAAAATAATTTCCTTCATTACATTAATTTTAATTTGAATCTTATTGGTTTGTGGTTTTATTTGTTTCTAATTGCAAATTTTTAGATTTATTATTATCCATGAAGTCAAAGCAAGTAGTTTAAGAAAAATTAATCCATAGGAAAAAAATCAAACCCCGTAGTTTAGTATTCAAGGTTCTCAGCACTGACTCCAGTGCGACCTCTCTGTTCTGGCTTCTCTTTGCTTCCCCTCGTGAATACTCTGCTACAGCCCCACAGAGTTACTCACCATGGCCTGAACGTGCTTCATATTTTCTTACCTCCATGTGTTTTCTCATTTCATTACCCACACTAGCAAGCTAAGGTCTTGCTTAAATCTTATTTCCCAGCATGAAACCTTTTCAGACAAATCTAGCTTGGAAGGATCTCACCTTCTCTTATTAATTATTTCATATTTCACCCTCTTGGCAATTAATAATGGTTTATATCATGACATCTGTACCACTATTTATTATACTGTTAACTCTCATACATTATCTAATTTGGGAGTGGTTACTTTATCTTCTCAGCTAGATATCAGGTGCTGTGAGAACAAAATAACCTTTTTGTTTTTCTTGGTAATAAATACTGTGTTGCTGGGCCGGAAGGCTCAGACTGATGCAGTAGTTTACTTAGGACACATGTTGGTATAAAGTTATGGAGTGCTTTTTTGGAGGCAGCTTCTACCTCTAAGAGCCATTTAAAACTTCTTTGGAAGAAAATATTGCAGATCCTATACTGTACCTTGACAACTTTCAAAACGCCTTCATTGGTTTTTGGGTCTGTTTGAATATCGAACCAATTCCCTTCATTGCCAGAGAGAATTAAATATTTTGCTAGCCAATTATCGGTGCCTTCTTCATCAAGATCAATTGCTTGTAATCGTATCAGTTCTGAACTTAAACAATTCTCTTCAATACTTGCTGAGTACTGCAATGACATAGATCAATTTTACAATCAATGAATTTTCAAAAGAAGAAATTTATTTACCAATACATAATTAGCATTTAAAATACTAACAACAGACTATGTCAATGATTATTGCACCATTATTAAATGCCATATATCCAATCAGAAATATAATAATTAAATGATTATAGGATAATATAACTAATTTTCATGTGCTATATATGAAATCAAGGTTAAATTGGAACTTTGTTTTATTTTTTTCCAATTATGTTTAATTCCCTTTACTTTACTCTTTTCTTTTAGATAAAAGATCAGATTTTTTTCTATAAAGGGCCAGATATTAATATATTAGGCTTCGTGGGTCAGAAAGTCTGTGTTGCAACTGCTCAGCACAGCTGTCGTGGAACAAAGCATTAAAGCCCCCATAAACAATGTGTAAAGGAATGAGCACAGCTATGGTCCCAAAAATACATATTTTTAACCAAAACAGGCAGTGAGCCAGATTTGGTTCTGCTAGTTTGGATTTTATGCTTGTTTATGCCTAAAGATGAAAATGCAAGTTCAGAATGTTTGGGGCTCTAATAGAATTGATTCAGCAAATCATGAGGTATCTAAAAATATATCAATGTTGTTACATTATTCCCAGAGTTATATCAATGAATTTTCACATTTCTTTGAGTAGGGTATATGAAGTAGAGAGTTCGTTGCTTTCACAGAGAAGGCCTGCTTGGAGCAGTGAGTCAAGACAAACGCACTAATATCTTAGAAGCTATGTTATTATAATAAGAAAACCCAAGGTTTATACAACAAAGTTCAGTATATCCCTACGTGTAACAGCACCAGGCTTATGAATTAGCATGAAATCAAATCAATTATTGACATTTATGGAAAAAGGGTTATAAGAATAACAACTTACTGAAGTTTTCTCTAAGGTGGGGAAATTATCGTTGACGTCTAAAACCTTGATTCTACAGTCACACTCGGAAGACAGTCCATCTGCAGCTCCATCCCGATCTGAGCCCCTCACGATTAAGTTGTACATACTGTGTTGCTTAATTAAGATGGAAAAAAATTGTAGGACTTAGGTCTTATCTTGAACAGAATCTAACACATGCAATGACATTATTTCTCATTTCTTTTATATTACACATCAAATTAAATCTATATAATTGAGCTTTTAGTTTTTATTAAAGAATGGATTTTCTTTCCTCCTTTATATTGGAGTAGGGATATACATGGATCATTTCACCGTTGTCTTTTCAAAATTGAATTCTTTATTTCTTATTGTTCATTCACAGAAGGCTTTACCTCTCTGTCCAGGTAACTGGACATTGTGCGGACTTCTCCAGTGTATCTGTTCAGAATGAACATTGGTGCACCTGCAGGCTCCTGAGAGATGATCTTGTAGGCGATTTTAGAATTCAGATGATTTTCTTCATCTGCGTCTGTGGCACTTAACTTTACTACCAGGGAATCTAGAAATGAAGATGGAGGTGGAGAATGATTGGGACTTTATTAGAATTATTTCAGCTAATCATTAGGTGCAAGAAGAAAGAGTGGTCGGCCTGCACCTGAATTCTGTGTTTGAATTTTTCATGGGAATATAGTACCATAACTTTCAGCTATACCAGTGATTACAAAATAATGGTGGTTTGCTTCTATAAAACCCTTTACTGTTTATAAAGTACTTGCACTCCTTAAATGATTAGATGCTGACTTAGTAGAGTTGGAAATGGAATTTAGCAGGATAAAAGAAATGAAAAAAATGAGAGAATATAATGTAACTTGTTGTGTAGCCTGTGAAGATCGATTACGCTCAATGTTGGATCTGATGGTTACAATTGCACATGCATCCATCTACCTGGTGTGATTCAGCCAAACATTTTGAGGAATAGACCAGGACAGAGCCTTTTTTTTTTTTTTTAACATTCATGGTTTCTTCCTCAGTTCACTCACCTAGATTAAGTTAATCACCAGCCCAGTCACAATCTCTGAGGAAGGTGCTAAGCACTTGCTAAATCACACATGTGTACAAGAATCTTCCACAAATAAGAAGATATTTAGCATTTTAGACATGATTATTTTTCTAGCTTAGGTATAAATTGTTATTTGTGGCATTTATTCCAAACACAAATGTGACTTTTTCTATTCTTTATTTTATTTATTTATTTTTTTTGAGACAGAGTCTCACTCTCTTGCCTGGACTAGAGTGCCGTGGTGTCAGCAACCTCAAACTCCTGGGCTCAAGCAATATTTCTGCCTCAGCCTCCCGAGTAGCTGGGACTACAGGCATGTGCCACCATGCCCGGCTAATTTTTTTCTCTATATAGTTTTAGTTGTCCATATAATTTCTTTCTATTTTTAGTAGAGACGGGGTCTCACTCTTGCTAAGGCTGGTCTCGAACTCCTGAGCTCAAAGGATCCACCCACCTCAGCCTTCCAGAGTGCTGGGATTACAGGCGTGAGCCACCGCGCCCGGCCTTTCTATTCTTTCTATTCTTTAAATTCCCTATATTTCAATCTTCCAAAGCTTTTGACCAAGAGAAATAGATATATGATGTAGAATCATTCTACTTACTTGCTTCACTGTTTTCTTCAATGCTGGCTGTGTAGACGCTTTGTGTAAAGACTGGAGCGTTATCATTTATGTCCATGACTTTGACTCTGAGCTCAAGAGGCCTTTCTAAATCTTCACCCCTTGAATTCAGAGCCCGACAATAGATCTGTGGAAAGTTGGGAAAAAAAACAAAACAAAACTCTTTCTCCACCAAAGGAACTTAAGTAACATGCGTGAAAGTACATCAGCAAATATGCAAAGAAACAATTTTTTCCAGTGAATTCAAACTATATTATAGTCTAATAATTTAATTACTATCAAGACACTTGATTTATATACACATGCAACACACCAGAGACTCCTGAACTATAAACATATTTTCACACTCTTTCCATCTCTTCAAGCCCTTTATTTGGTTTCATTCTGTTATGTTTTATCAAAAGTAAGCCATAGTCCTGAGAAAATATTTTTTAAAAAGGGAAGAAAACTAAAATGAATATATCAAAATACACTGCTGTAACTTACCAAGAAAAGTGGAGTTACCTCTCTGTCTACCACTGAAGTGATGTTAATTTCCCCGGTGCGAGGATTAATGGTGAACACTCCATATGGTGGTCGATCAATCCCTATCCCAGAGATTCGGTATGTAATCTTCTGGTTCAATTCACAGTCTGACCGAATCTATGAGAAAAATGGTTAGGATTGTGATCTAATTTACAGCAGATAATAAACTTCAGAGTGTAGTGGAATGATAAGGAAATGGGTTTTGTAGCCAGATGGGCTTGAGGTTGAAACCTGGCACCATGTCTTAGTTCTGTGTGAACTTGCAAAATTCACTTAACTTTGCCAAGACCAGTTTATAGTGGGGATAATACCACCTATCACATAGGTTTGTTGTGGGGATTGTATGAGGTAACATTATATATGGCACAAACATACTTGATGCTAGATTTGTTATTATTAATGATACATCATGCAATTCTCTGATATTTTTGCATATAGAGAGTTTGACAGAAGAGGTCACACATCTTTACTATTTTTTTTAAAAAAATTTATGTCACTTTAATAAGTATACCACCTAGACTTGAGTCTGAGATTAGTCAAAGTGGTAGATAAATTGAGAAAATCAGAGGAGAAACACAATGTTTAGAGATATTGGCAATAATTTTATAAATTTAAACCTACTATACCACTTTTCTGTCAGATAGATTTTATGACAAATATTCTACCATATAGATTTTCTTTTAGTAGTTTTATATCTATTGCTGATAAATTTAAACTAAGATAATTTAAATCTTGAAATCTTCTACTAAAGATGAGAACATTCAGTAAAATATTAAGATACATCACCCAAGCTTTCACAATCAAATTAAGGCAGCTTGAAATACAACTTTGGTTAGCTTAACACTAATCCAAAGATCTTTTTTATATAGAAGAAAACTCAAGAACCTCCCAAAATGTGAAGAAAGAGAAAAGAGTATGCAATATGAGCAGGATAACATAAAGCTATCACTGGTTGAATGGAAATAATAATTTAAAAGTTTCCCTCCAATTTGAAAACTTCTGAGAGAATAAATCTCTTTTCTTGGCTGAGGTTATCTCTGTAACATCACTGCTGATTCTTACTATACTTTTAATGTGAAGCTGTAAGGAAGGAATTCCGTAGATCATTCTACTATTGATTACAATAGTGGCCCAAGGCCAAGATGCCCAGGAGGAGCTAGTGAAGCTGTTAATATAGATCCCATCCTTCATGCATAAATTTAATACACATCCTTTCTTTAACTCTCTTTCCTATTTGGTAGCCATTATCTGTGAAGGTCTTTTAAGACTCTCCTAGTTGCTGGATGTAGAGATATAGCGGGAACTTTGCACAGTCCTGACTTTCTCGGAGTGAATTAATCAAGTGCAGTAATCGCTTGACATTCTGGATGGTTAGTCTTCGGACTATCAACATGTGAATAAATTTCCCATAGCATATACAGTCAATAATGAGCAGAACACAAATGGGCAAATGAAGCCTAATGGTGCTGAAGAGCCAACACTTTCTTCTAGGATAACTTGCCACTCACTGCCTGCTCTGTGTCAGTGTCTCGGCACCATGAGCAAATGACCACATGCCATCTTCTTAAATCGTTGTGGAGCAGCGAAGCCTGCAAATCCTGGGAATATCTGAGAGCTTTCCTGCCCTGCAAATGCATTTGTTATCAGTTCATTTCGTCACTTACTCTGGCAATTGGGTTCCTCTTCGAGTTGTCCTCTCCTTCTCGACAGGCTGCAGCAAACTTGATCCACTCCCGCTTTTGTCTTCTGACGGTTTGCCATGTCGTGGTGCCATTTTCAATGTCTAATTCTTTCACCTGAAGCCAAAATGGTTCATGTTTCTTACAGTGTTAGGACAATTTTACTAAGTAAGCACACTTACTTAACATTGTAAAGTACATCCAGAAGAAACAATGATATTGAATCTGAAGGACAAAGAAAGTTTTTAATAATTCACAACTCTGGGTAGATACAGCTTGGTCACCTTAACTGCTATTCCTTTTATAATCATTTTACTTCCAACCATTTGTTTCTAATGAAACAAATTTAATTAGCTACATGTGGAGCTCATAATGTGCTATGCTGTATAAATGGTGTAGTTTTTCTTTTCTGATAGAGGCTATGCCTACCTTTCTCTTCATTGACCAGACTTTAGAGTCTGAAGAGTTTAAAGATCTCCTCTGTTCCATGTGAGCACATCCCATACAAAACGAAAATTGTGCTGGTGAGTTGGGCTCCCCCAAAAGAGAGAAGGGATTTTTCTTTTCTGTTGATTGATAAGCATACCACTATGGCTAAGCATCCAAATGTATTATTGGAGGATTAGCAAAATATTGTTAACTAAATTGATGGTTCTTACAATAATCCCATGAACATCTATCTATGTGGCTTCTCAATGTTGTACATGTGTATCTCTGTTTTGCTATGTTTTTCCTTTTGTAGTCTATATTGCTACTGTAAACGATACTTAAGAATTTCATATTATCAAAGAGTTTACAAATGTTACTACATGTACAAACATATTCATATATATGCATAAACATTTACATATATGTATTTATTTTTGTACATCCTAATGTGCCTATTGAAACATAGGTGATTATATGTTTATTTAAGCTAAGCTTCATTTAATTACCACTTCAGGGGAGGAGATGTTCCATTGACTGGAACATATCCTTTCAAAAACCAGTGCATTTACATTTTTTCCTTTCATTTTGATACAACTTTCTGAAATGTACTACATATTCCCTATTTCTTTTTATTTTGAGACAGGGTCTTGCTTTGTTGCCTGGGCTAGAGTGAAGTGGCATCATCATAGCTCACTGCAACCTCAAACTCCTGGGCTCAAGTGATCCTCCTGTATCAGCCTCCTGAGTAGCTGGGACTACAGGTGTGTGCCACCACACCCAGCTAATTTTTCTATTTTTTGTAGAGACAGGGTGTCTCTTTTACTCAGGCTGGTCTCAAACTCCTGGCCTCAAGCAATCCTCCCGCCTCAGCCTCCCCCGGTGCTAGGATTACAGGCATAAGCCACTGCACCTGGCTTATATTCCCTATTTTGCCAAAAGAGATTACAAAAGTAATTTTATTTTTTCCAAGGATTTGAGATGGTCATAAAGAAAGTTTAACTACTACACTAAAATAAAGCCCTCCTAGTGATAGAGGAGAAGACAGTAGCTTTATTTCCTGAGTTCCACTCTAAAAAAAATGGCACCAGATTCTGTTTTATTTAGTTGTGATTACATAATTTTAAATTTTCGTATCTTTCCCTCATTGATCAACCATCAATTGTCTTTTTTGCTCATGTAAATATCTAAAAATCCTCTTCCCATTCTAAAGTGTTATTTTGCTTCTTTTGCTTTGCTATAGGTTAGAAACCAAAAATAAGCTACTAGTATAGCTTGAGAAATAAGAGTTAAGAAAATGGTTTTATTATACATTACCTCAACAATAAATTCACTGTTTACTTCCAGCACCACCTGTTATAGAAGGTACAATATTAGCATAAATTTGCATATTTAAAGGACACAATTCATAAAAACATTGACAATATTCTTTCACTAATTCATTTTTTTTTTGAGACAGAGTGTCACTCTGTTGCCAGGGCTAGAGTGCCGTGGTGTCAGCCTAGCTCACAGCAACCTCAAACTCCTGGGCTCAAGTGTTCCTCCTGCCTCAGCCTCCCAAGTAGCTGGGACTACAGGCATGCGCCACCATGCCTGGCTAATTTTTCTATATATATATTTTTAGCTGTCCATATAATTTCTTTCTATTTTTAGTAGAGACAGGGTCTTGCTCTTGCTCAGGCTGGTCTCGAACTCCTGAGCTCAAACAATCCGCCCGCCTCGTCCTCCCAAAGTGGTAGGATTACAGGCATAAGCCACCGTGCCCGGCCACTAATTCATTTCTTAAACGTATATTTTGTTAATAATATAGAATAAACATGGCTAATACAAATGAATAACACAGATCTTTTTGCCCTCAGAAGACTTTTAAACTTTTAGGGAAATTGAACACATGATTCTACAGCAGGTTAGGATACCGGCCACAGCAGAGGTACCAGTGGGCTCAGTGGAGGGTAGAGCAGAAGATGCAAGTTATCCAAGTGGATTTCAGGCAGCCCTCCCAGGAGAGCGGGGATTTGAAAGGGCTCTGTGGGGTGAATCTGTTTTGATAAGAGGAATTCATGGGGAAGAACATTTCAGCCAGAGTAAAACAAGAACACAAGCGTAAAGACTCTATGTTTCAGAGAGTTACAGAAATGGTAAATAACATTACAAGCTGGGAGGTAGAGGAAGTAGTGAGGAGCCATGGGAGACAAGGTTCGGAATGTCAGTTTGGGGGCAAATCATGAAGTGCTTTATAGACCAGGCTGAGGAGTTTGGACTTCATCAAGTAGAGACCGAGAGTAACAAAAATATTGTCTTTAAAACAAGTTATTGATGTGAAGGGAAGATTATGAAAGAAAACACTTGAAGTCCAGACACTTAGGAATTAGCAATTGCTTAGGTAAGACAGATCGATCGTGAACCTAGGTGCTGATGTGGCTCTAGAAAAAAGGAGGGAGTGGTGATATCCCCAAAGAACTGATAGGGCCAGGCTTACAGCCTGTAGGGTGTGAGGGTAGGAAGAGTCAGACGGTTCTGGTGACTTAAGCCTGGCTCCTGGGGGAATGGAAGTGCTATTAATAGGAACAGAAAATTCAGCAGGCAAGTATCACTGGAGGCACATGATGACTTAGGTTTGTTTTATTTATTTTCAGTGTACATCTAATATTTGAGGTCGATATAAAATCTGAAAAAGTGGGGTTTTTCCAAATATTAGTGTTATTTGAGTTGAAGGAAAGGAGGATATTAAATGGAACAGTTTAAGAAGACAAATGAAGTAAGCAGAGAACAGAATCCTGTGGGAAATGCTTATATTTGTGCAGGGGACAGAAGGAAGAAGTATAAGAGCAGAGGGCTCGGATAGACTAAGAGAACAGAGGTCGAGGGACCAGGGCTGTGGGTGCAGAGCAGATTCTGTCAGTGTGAGAAGGAGAAGTGTGACGGGAGGTTGGTAAGGAAGTGGAGTTTAGAAAGGAGAAGGGAATTGATAAGGAGGTGGAGAAGAAGGATCCAGAAAGGAGATAGAATGAGTGGAGTGCACCAATAAAAAGTTGGACAAAGAGGGAATCTTTGATGGTTTTTTTTTTTGTTGTTGTTGTTGTAGCAAGGTCAAGGAGGATGGGAACTGAGAAGGTCATGGAATCTTAAAGCAGGCAGTCATCGCCAACTTTTGCAGGTGTCATGAGTCAAATTGCAGGAGTCAAGGAAGGAGTCATTGAGAAGAGGAAATGGATTTGTAGATTACATTTTCAACAAGTTAGAAGATAAAAGAAATGTGAGAGGTATAAGGGGAGTTGAGAGGTTAATTAGATCAAGGTATATATTTTTTTAGGTTGGGAAACCATGACCAAATATACAATCTACAGGGAGAGGAAAAGGGGTTTGTGGAGCAGTGGTAGAGGGAGAAACAAGAAAAAGGCAGGGGGAGAAGGAGGAAGAAATCAAGCAGTCGTTACAGTTGTGATTAAGAGAGAATAGGAATGGCTGATCAGAAGTGCAGGTAAAAGAGTTAGACCCTTTAATAAGAAAGAATATTTCTTCTGGAATGGAAGGTGAGGAGAATACAATGAAGAGAGAAAACCATTTTGAGGTGCAATTGGAGGAAAATTATGCACATGTCTATTTCATGGCTTTGGCAGTTGGGCTGAGCAGGAACAGGAGGGGCTAGAGGAGATGGCAAAGGTCTCTAAGGTTGCTGGTAGGGAAGGTGACAGGAAGCCAGTGCCATGAATCACAAGAGAGGCAGGCCCAGCTAGCATTGTTGCATCAGGAAACACCAGAGCTTAGAAAATTAGAAACAGAGAAAACAAACTATTATTCCATCATTGATGAAGAGTTTGTGGACCAGTTGAGATGAGGAAGTAAGCCTAGGATGTGCAGTCTGTCTGGTTTGTGCCTTCTCTAGTAGAACTTGGCAATCTGGGAGTGGAGGAGGAGGAACAAGAGGGCTGTCTGTCCCAGGGTTGGGGACTGTTGTCAAGCAGAGTGGAGACTTAGAGAGCTCTTAAGATACTATTGTGAGCAGAGTAAAACCAGGGAGCATCAATGAACTGAGAGGCTAGAGAGAGGCTGGGGCAGGTAAATGGGGCAGAGCAGATTCCTCAGGTGTGAGGGGTGTATGAAGGGGTGGAGTTTATGGATGGAGGTTTGGAATGACAGATGAGTCCAGAAGGGGGAACAACAGAGAAATTTGGCAGTGGGGTAGAATATCTCCTTTTAACTCACTTTCTCTCTCACATGTAATTTTATTAGACACCAGTGAAATAGCTAGACCTGGAAAAGAAGATCATTATTTAATAGAAGATGGTCTTATTCATTTGCTAATGATGTGCCATTTCACAATAAATATTGCCTTTGGGGGGTTAGATTTTTTTTGTTGTTGTTAGAAAAGCAGGTGAATTTGGAAGGTATAAGAAAAAGTAAATAATCACACAGAATCTCACTATCTGGCAACTGGCAAATTTTTTTCAGACTTTTTTGTTTTTCACAAACACATATACAAATTGTAATTTTTTTTTTTACTCAAAAGAAACCATACATGTAATTCTGTAATTTTCTTTTAGCACTCAACAATTATTGTGGTAAAGTTCCATGTCAGTTAACATATAGAGACATAATTTGGGTGGTTGCTTTATGTATCACTTTAATGGCTGTCTTCCCGTCCAGGTCATGGGGCATTAGGATAACTGAGAATCCATACATTCTGCAGTTCATCGCTGCAGACTAAATCCTGACATGGGATTCTCAGGCACCGTCCTTCAGTGGGAGGTTAACAGGACGCCCTGCCTTGATGAGTTCCAGAAGTTTGGTGAGCCCAACATGCGAGCCCATTTCAATTAATCATTTATTTATATATTTAATTTCAAAATATCAAGGAGGTACAAATGTTTCTGTTACATAGATATCTTGTATAATGCTTAAGTCAGGGCTTTTCGTGCGTCTGCCGTGAACCCATTTTTAATAAGAAATCTCTCTCTGCTCATCTTTAGATAGACACTTGTCTGCCTTTTCTCCCTCCCCTCCTCTACTTCTCTCTTTCTTTTTCCTCTGTGATATTCTCTTCCACTTGTTCCTTTCTCCCTTCCTGACATCATTGGAGGCCTGACAGAGGACCACAATAGCATCATTATGTTGCTTACCCCACCCAGTGAGGGTAAGCTAAACTGCCAAGCCCCAGAGCTCTAATCCACCCAATAACCTAATTTTAACTTGAAAGTAGTGAGTGCTTCTTAGCTGGAGCTCTGCTCATAATTCAGAGATGTGGCAGGTAATTTTCCCTCTTTAGTAGAATACATACTCATCCTCCTTTTTGCCCCGTTTACAACAAGCCTGCAAGGTTAATGTTGTATCTATGCAGTGTTAAAACAGCACCAGAGAATGAACCCAAATCACCATTTTACTGATTATTCTATTTACTCAACACCTAAAGCTTCTTTTAAATCACCTGAGATTATTTTACCAAATTGTTCTGATTTTGCTTGAATTTTGGTATCATAAAATTGCAGCCCCTGGTGCTGGGTAAATATTGATGTTTGTTTTGACTACTCCTAATATTGTCTTGCAGAGTTCTTCAAAAGTTTTTGTGCATGCAATCCTAACAAAATTTTGAAAAAACAATGTCCTTCCTCAAAGCTTTCTATAATGACAGCTAAATCTTTTTATCATAAAGTTGAAAGGTTGTAAAAATGGAATTTAAGAATATTATAAATGTTGATATTTTAAAATAAAACTGTTATATTATTTTAAATGTAATCAACAGAATCTAAATGTCATTATCATTTGATGCCCAGTGTGATCCATTAGAAAAAAAAAATATTAGGTTGGTGCAAAAGTAATTGTGGTTTTAGCATTGTTGAAATTTGCTGTTTGATATTGGAATACATTCTTAAATAAATGTGGTTATGTTATACATCATTTTAATGCGCATTTCTCACTTTATTTTTTTTGCTAAAGACTTATTACTTGCTGTTTATTTTATATTTATTTTAGACTATGTAAATAATATTAGATAAAAAGCAAATTCAAGCGATTTTCTTATTCGAGTTCAAAATGGGTCGTAAAGCAGTGTAGAAAACTCGAAACTTCAACTATGCATTTGGCCCAGGAACTGCTAACAAACATACAGTGCAGTGATGGTTCAAGAAGTTTTGCAAAGAAACCTTGAAGATGGAGAGTGTGGTGGCCGGTCATCGGAAGTTGACAACAACCAATTGACCGCAATCATCAAAGCTGATCTTCTTACAACTACATGAGGACTTGTGAAGAACTTAACGTAGACCATTTTATGGTCCTTTGGCATTTGAAGCAAATTGGAAAGATAAAAAAGCTTGATAAGTGGGTGCCTCATGAGCTGACAGAAAATAAAAACAATCACCATTTTGAAACGTTTTCTTCTCTTACTGTACACAACGAACCATTTCTTGATCGGATTGTGACATGCAACCAAACGTGGATTTCATATGACAACTGGTGACGACCACGCCAGTGGCTGGAACGAGAAGAAGCTCCAAAGCACTTTCCAAAGCCAAACTTGCACCAAAAAAAGGTCATGGTCACTGTTTGGTGGTCTTCTGCTGGTCTGATCCACTACAGCTTTCTGAATCCTGGCGAAAGCATTACATCTGAGAAGTACGCTCAGCAAATCGATGAGATGCACCGAAAACTGCAATTCCTGCAGCTGGCATTGGTCAACAGAAAGAGCCCCGTTCTTCTCCATGGCAACACCCAACCACACGTCCGTTGCACAATCAGCGCTTCAAAAGTTGAACGAATTGGACTATGAAGTTTCACCTCATCCATCATATTCACCTGACCTCTCGCCAACCGACTGCTGTTTCTTCAAGCATCTCGACAACTTTTTGCAGAGAAAATGCTTCCACAACCAGCAGGATGCAGAAAATGCTTTCTAAGAGTTCATCAAATCCCAAGGCACGTATTTTTATGCTACAGGAATAAACAAACTTATTTCTTGTTGGCAACAATATGTTGACTGTAATAGTTCGTATTGTGATTAATAAAGATGTTTAAGCCTAGTTATAATGATTTAAAATACATGGTCCAAAATGGCAATTACTTTTGCACCAAGCTGAAGATGAATACGTTCTTTAACAGTTGGAATTTATTTTCCTCCTATTTCTCTTTGAACTTCTATATCCTGTTTCCATTGATGAACCATCCACTTTCATAGGTCCATCCTACTGGAATATATTTTTAAGCTTTAAATGTATTTTGATGTATTTTAGGGCTTTATTGAGCAGTCTATCATACTTCTCTGTAACAAAAATATGCATATGAATAGAAATTTTATTTTACTGGAATTTCTATAATTGTAAGGCTCTAAGTGTTAAAAACCAATTTCTACTGGATTGTATTTGCTTTACAACTCTAATTGGCAGCACAATTGAGCAAATGACTTGCAGATATGGACATTTTGATGCAATGCATTAAATATAGAAAGTAAAACTTTATTGAAAATGCATTGCAAAGAGATGGATGAAATTTAAAAAAAATTAGTTCATGAATAAATATTATATATTACTAGAATTAAACAAGTTTCAGCAACAATTTTATCTTTTTTTGGTTTTTCTTTTACTTTAAGTACTGAGAAAACTTATTCACATTAACGGATGATATTGGATGATTTTTTTTTTTAAGTAGCAGAGTCATTAAATTCTTTAAATTTACTCTGAATCATATGACCTAAATCTATAGAGTAATTTATCATTAAAAATGATTTTTAATGACTTAGCTGACAACTCTATTAGGCCCTTTTTAAATTTTGTTGAAAACAAATAATTAAAAAGCACATGACTTGCAAAAGGATTTGTTAAGAGTTTTAGAGACAATTCTCTTTCTTAATATGGAAATCATTATTTTGAATTATCCCTTAGTTTAGTGTCCTGCATAGTTTTATAATCCATTGTGGTGCAACACAGTAATATTTATTATGGATGAGAGCTTGGATTTTTTTTTTAAGGGGGATTTGGGAGAGGAGAACCAGCTTGATACGTGAGGCTCAGGTGTATGCTAAGGTTGACTCATCTACATATATACACGGAAGCTGAGGATCTGGAAAAGTGATTCCTTTAAAACTGTGCACTTGTACCCTTTGAGGTGCTCATGCATTTCAGCAAAATATGCACCCTAATATGAAGACTATTGTTATAGTAGCAATGAAGCTGGTATTAAGTTTCTTAAATCAGTGTACATTTTCAAAGTCAAATAATTTATATTCTACAATGGATATGTAGCCCTATATTGTAATTTGGCTTCATTAAAAAACAATGTTATTTAGAAATAAATTCTTTAGACTTGGAGGCAGAGGAACTGACTATGAGCCTTGGCTCTGTTGTTTACCAGTAGTGTGACTTTGAAAAACTACCCTAGCCTCTCCCTTTACACACGCCAAACAGAATCACAAATGTGAAAGTGAGAGGCACAGCAAATGCTCTGTACATTTGTAAAGAAGAAGGAAGAGTGAAAAGAGAGTTTTCTTCTGTGCTTTAGAGGGTGCGTTCATAGTATCTCGACATATAAACGTACTAGTAAATAATTTTTAATGACTTGAACGTAGCCAGGTCAACTAAAGATTTGTCTTAGCTTAAAAAGATAAAGTGCTTTGAGTTCATTCTACCTTGCTCTTGTCCTCTCTGTAGAGACCAGCTCTACTGAAGGATAGCAACAACTCAAGGTAGCTCTAAGAATCCTTGAGTGTAAGCTTCTTTTCATCCTTTTGCTGTCCCTGACATTTTCAGACCAGGGTAGTTGCAATGCTAGATCCCAGGGTTTGTATCTAGCAGAAATAAGCCATGTTTGATGGAGGCTTCCATGGTCCATGTCTGCTGTTTCTGCCTTCTGCTCAGCTGGCTCCACTGATGTGGGTACCAGTAGCCAGGCCCTCCCAATCCCCTCACTTCACGTGCAGGTCTCCACGGAGGAACTTGGCAGGTGTTACTGTCAGGCCCTGTGAAATCAGGTGTTACTGTCAGGCCCTGTCAGGAGCCTTCACTTTCCAGGAGACACCTGTGCATTGGTGTTTTGGAAGAAACAGGAAATGACATCATTCCCTTAAACAGGACAACATAGGTAACTACATGAACCTTGGTGAAACTGTGAAAGATAGTTCTGGGCTCCTGGGTAATTGCAGAAATTCCTTGCCTATGAAAGTCACCTTTTCAGAGCACATGGGGGCCAGGCAACATCCTCTTGTGTGGCTTGGCCTGGGAGCCTGTGTAAAAGACACGCACACAGAATGGATGTGGCTAAACAGGTGGCCATGATGGTAGAGCACTAGAAAAGGGAGCTAGAGGCAAGGTCAGTTGAAGGAGCAAAACTAACCCATCGAGATGTGTGGTATCCTAAATGTGTTACTATCTCTGTGGGCCTGGTTGATGAGAGAGTTTCCTGTCTTCCTTTTGTGTTTGAGTGTCCTTATAACAAATTGCATTAATGGAAGGAACACAATGAAGAGTAAGACATAGTTCCTGCCTAGAGAGAGCTACATGTTAAAAGAGGGGGCAAGCAGGTGAATGAGAAAAGATATTGAAATGGATGAGGTACAGCAAATGAAGTATGTATAGGATTGGTTGTTGGCCCAAAAGGGGAAGTGAGTTAATGTTGGCAGAGTTGAAAGAATTTTGGTTGTATAATATTGGGTTCAAATCCTAACTGTCCCAATTGTGAGCTGACTCATTTATCTCCTGATCATTTTTAAAAAATTTATAAAATGGGAATACTTCTATTTACATTTGAGGATTTTTGTAATATGTTGAAGTAAATTTAACTATAAAATACTTTGTTAGTGGAAGGTGGTGGACTGGCAGTGCAATGACCGACAGCTCCAGAGAACCAATTCCTTGTTGTCTCAACGTGAAACACTCAAGGTCACTTTGAAGGCCACTAACCACATTAAAGTTGCCCATCAACCTGTAGGTGGGAAATATATAGTGAAGTGACTTGGTAAGAAAGATAAGTTAGATACTAAAGCCATTCATTCACTGAAACATTTTCATTAACAAAATATGTGACAGACTGTTCTCTGTGTGTGAGACAAATTCTGACCTGTTACGATGTTTACATTTCAGGGGGGAATCATAGGACATATAATATTTTATCATCTCACTTTAACCAAATTGCAAGAATTTTGGGGGGCCTTGTTTTCTCTTTCAATACTTGCTCCTAGAGAGAATATGCTGGTTTTATATGTGGAATCTAAGTCATTATACAGTAGGTGCTTATTGCAATAGTAGAATAGATACTATTTTCATTCTGACTGTATTTAAAGTAGTAGCTGTAGAACAAGGCTATTTTCATCTCTATGACTTACCTTTTTGAAGTTAGTTTTGAATTCATTTGTACATCTAGGACCAAATTATTAATAAGCAGTTGTTTCCTGAATAATACTTATAAAAATAATTGAGTAATGCAGTTGTCATCCTCCTAGGGACATGGTAGAGATGCCAAGTTCAAGTCTAATTATACTATTTTTGTTTATAATTGAAGGTATATCAATAATGGCATTTTAGTTTGTAAGCCATGTAATTTTCTGCATAGAAAGGAAGGGCAAACATTTCTCATGCAAGTAAGATCTGAAGGTTTCAGTACAGGCACTCTTGTCACACACCCTGTCGTCAGAGTTGCTCTCCATGGGTGAGGAATTCCAGCTACAATGCCACTTGGGGAAGGAAAAGAAACATCACTTGCAGCTCAAACAACGGTTTCATTGCTCTATAAGGAACTCCCTTGATAATTAAGAACTAGACAGGAGTCATCAGACTACATACTGAGGATTCAGAAATTCTCTAAAAAAAAAAGAAGTATCTTTAAACAAAAGGAAAGCATCAAAGAATCTCAAGAGTCAAGAAATATTTTTAGAGCAGGATTTTTATCCTACAACTCCTAGACATTATTGAGAAAACTATACTAAAGTTATAGTTTATGGCATGGTAATAATACTAGATATCTCTTGGGATATAAAACTTTTTAAAAGTGATGTTCTCACCATAGATGCTGGAGGAATTTGAAGGCAAAAATATAAATTCGTTCACTTGGTTTAAAATATACTTAGTAATTCCTTAGCCACTTATATAAAAAATAATAATAGAGATGAAATTTGCTTCCATGGAAGCTTTAGCGTGATGAGGACATTAGTAGTTTCTGTAATAAGCAGTATTGAACCCAATCATTTAATGCTGTCCAGGCCATTCTGTTTAGTACAAATAAAAAAACAAATCAGATAAGGTGTTTTTTTCCCCCTATCATTATACTTCTGGAAATTTGTCTGACAAAATAAATAAAACCAAATTTCTGTTCCAAGTGTCAGAGTAACATTTTTTTGTGTGTGCGAGAGCTAAATTGTAAGTGGCTAGGTTAGCTCTTAATGTGTTTTTAAATTTTGATGCTTGATTTCAAGTTATAATGAGGTAATATCTATACGTTTGACTACCTACATTCTTTACTTTCCAAGAATCAGATCATTTAATGGAAGTGTTCACATCTTACATGTAGCATAAATGGTCACCATGTGTAGACAAAAATTCTTATCTGATAAATGACTGTTTTTTATGATCTTATCAACTTGATAAAATATAGGCCTCTTCCAGCTAATAACTGTTCTGCCTTAAGTGATTCCTTCCTAATAAAACTTATATAATCCATAGCATTACCTAAGTCTTCAGATTCTCCAGCCAAACTTATGAAAACAATATTCTGGAGCCAGAGAGGAACTTCTACTGTATAGGTATTCAGTAGAGATTATGATAGAATTACAGAATTTCTATAATGGAAGAAAGTCAGTGACATGACGCTAACCATGCATTCTCACATGGGGTACAATGAAGCCCTGAGAAGTTGGGTGCTTTTGCTGAAGTTATGCCGCCACTTGGAAGGGGAGCTGTGACTCAGCCCCGGGATTTCTGAGTCTTGGTTCAGGGTTGAGCTCCTCGTGTGTTTTATAGCAGAAGGACATGATGAACATCCTTAGATCCTCTAGAAAATGCCAGAGGACTCATATGGTAAAACAAACCTAGAGTTTTGGGTACCTTTATTGGGTAAGTCAGTCAAAACTTTGTTTAAAGTACTCTTTGTGGTTGAGATGTAGCTGACATAAAGTACCTGTAAGTCTCTGAGAGGTGGCCACACCCTCATTAGCGTATGCTGCAATGATGCCCCAGAGAGTCTTTGATTTAGTTAATGGGAAAGGGGCAGAGTTCAAGTTCAGGAAATTAAAGACGAGTAGGCATGCTTATTTTCCTGTAATATCTATAACATATTGGTTCTCCTTAAATATTTTTTGCATTTGCTTTAATCGTGAAATGTACTAGAAGTCTGTACTTCCCAGTTCCAGACATTAATTGATATCTTAAGGGACCTATTAGAAATGCATAAAGAATTTAAGTCTATCACAATTACCGTGAAATGTGAAACACAAATACTTCAGTATCAATGAGGCCTGGGAAGAATTAAGTATCAAAAGACTAGGTTTACCAAGGAAAACAAATTACTGTTACCAAAGACAGATCCTGAGAATCTGACATATTATACCCTTTCAAGATCAAGGAGAAGAAAAATTAACTCTTCAATTAAATAATATTATCATAAAACATGCCCATGCGGAATTCAGTGCTCGGAAGTTGCCCCTAAAATCTTGACACATGCAGTTTTCCATACAGAAAACAAAAGGTTTATCTGAGTCAAAGCATGGAGATAGCCAATAAAACTGTAACAAAAGGTGTATAGTGATAATTTACTATTTCTATTAAAGACCACATCAGATTCTTGCCTCTTCCTTTAGTAACTTTTCTATTCCTTAGTAAGTAAATAATGATCATTGTAACAGGGCATTATACTTCTGTCTCGTGCTTTTCAGTTTAAAAATAATCTTTCAAAAACGGTCTTGTTTAATAATCAGGCTCCTAAACTCAGAGAATGCAATGTTCTGCAACTCATGTTCCATTTTAAGCTTAGGCTGTGTGCCCTTTGGCAATGTTGGGCTCTTGAATTGCTTTTGAAGTTTAGGAACATGAACTCCAGAAGAGTGGCACTCCTTGTACTGGACAATGATGTGGTCCCATCTCTCCCAGACCTGGCTGCCCTTGGTCTCTTAGCATTGATATTCAGTGGAGTCTGTCTAATGCCACTTGCCTGACAATAGGATGGGAATCATTTTTCAAGCTTATGTTGTAGCACCACTGCAGACACTCCCTGGAGACTGAGGGGTGGCCAACTATAGCGTATTTGCCTTAATTTGCTTTGGAAAAAAATATATAATTTTCTAATAATCCCCTCCCCTTATCTTTCCACTTATTTATCTCAACTATTTTGACTGAATTGTTCTGTCAATTCATCATTAGTAGATTTAAATCTATTCTAATCCAAACTAGCTTAATTGATTCTTTAAATAAACTTTTCTAATTAAGTTGGCAATAGTTTGGTGAACTGGCCAAGTGAATTGTTGTTCATCTGTGGACCTGGAATTAGAATCTGCCTTATCCCTTTCAAGGGTAGGGTACTTGCTATGCGTGGTGCCTGTCTGGAAATCACTTCATACCCTGGGCACCCAAGGGTTGGAGGAAAGTAATATAACATCCAAAATGCCATGTTTACCTTAAAGGAACAGATCATTTAAATATTTCCTTCCTGGACTGTAGGAATATTTTAGTATTTCCAGAAGAAGTTTATCTTGATGGCTTGGCTTTCTTCATTTTTCTTTAGCCATTTATGAATGACAAAAAATGTCTCATATGCCTTAAATATTTCATAATTAGTTGCAGCATAATTTTGACATAGCTAATGTTCCTCCACTTTAAAAGAAACTCACAGGGAAATAACTGTTTAAAAGAAATAGGCTTGATCAACTTTCTTTCAAATTTAGAACCCATTTGCACTGGGAATTTTCCCAAGCAATCTGTCTGATTTAATATAAGATAATAGAAAAAACATTTTTTTCCAATTTAAAATTTTAGAATTGTCCTAGCATTTAATTTAAATTAGATTATGTCTCAGAGGCCATAAAAATCTAATTTATCCAGATTCTCACCCTGCTTCTGTATGGCATTTGGTCCCTCGAGGCATAGAGAGTCCTTTGAAATCAACAGAGACTGAACTCTCGTTGCAGGAAGAGGATTAAAAATGCAACAAATCCCAAAGAGAAAGCCGGACAGCTGATAGAAGAGACAAGACCTCAAGGCTGCATTGCCTCCCCAGGCCTTTAAATTCTACTTACCATTAGGATGATCAAAAGACAAATGTTTCGGAAAAGAAGCCAATCCATTCCTTTGGGTCTGTTTTGCACACGAACCCCAGTGAGATTTAATTTTAGTCCTGGTATTCCGGGTCCTGAATTTGGCTCTGCAGCAAGACGTGCTTCAAGACGTCCTTTTAGGAGGGCATGGATGATAACTCTGGTGCTCTCTGGGCAGAAGGATGAAGATATTCTATAATGACTCTGTTTCCCCACCCCAAACTCCTGGGCTGGTCTGGAAGGCTGGCATTGTTTGGGCTCTGGGTAAGAACTTAGACACACCTTGATTCTTATTGCAATGAAACCCTTTGTTGGACACCAAAGAAAAATCTCACAGAGTGAGGATGAGATTTACAGGGAAGATAGCCAATGAATAATAAATTACTCACAACATAAAAAATAATTAAAACGCTAGGACCTATCATCATACTGAATAAAATTAGAAGGCTTCTTCTTACTGCCAACATTGTAAAAGCAAAATTACATATACTGACAACACACACACACACACACACACACACATCCACTACAGAACCAACTTCAAGGAATGACACTTTTAGCAGAGGACATTGTTAAAAGGCACCAGGTCTAACATATATGGTATAGGGAGAAAGACAGAAAAATGAAACTCTCATCTCTTAATTCAGGCGATTCCAGCTCTTCTCTTTAAGAAGTCCTATGGTTGAAGTGTAGTCTCAATTTTAAAGATGTTCTGAAATAACAAGGTCAAGATGAAGAAACTCTAATTTAACTAGTACCAGTATGTTTGTTTCCACATTTTGGCACCTTCTTTCTTGATTATTCAGTCAAACCTCTAGGATACGATATTTATGAAATTAGAGTAACCACAATACAGTTTTCTCACTACTTGTGACAACTCCACTTATAAAAAACGTTTAACATGGGTGAAGAACAACTTTTAAATCAACACCCACGTTTATTAAGGAGGAGCTGAAGCTGGAAACCTGAGAATTTAAGGGTAAGAGACCAGAGCAACATCTAGATATTTTTGAATATATTATTTCCCTCTTTTCATTTCTCCCTTTTCCTTTGATAGTGTGGGTTTAGAAAAGGGTATAGCCTCCCCATGAGAAAATTGCAGGCTGGCAGCAACATCAACAAACATAAAAGGAACACACAGTTAAATGTTCTCCAATTGATCGTACATGTTGGTTAGAGAATTTCAAAGGGAGTCTGCATTTTGCCTTCACTACCCCATCACTGTAATTCAGAAACGAGGCTGACCCTAGTCATGCAGTGTATTCCAAATAGCAATTGGTCTCTCGAGAAACTTAGTTTGAGCATTTTTGAAGACAACAGGAAACAGTCTAAGCAATTAGAGGGCTGGCATAGGATCCTTAAATAAAGAGAAATGAATTATATGTTGAAGATATTTATGAGAAAGAGAGAAGGAAATTACATTTAAGCAGTGGAAAAAAAATTGTTACAAAGAGGCAGTATTTGAAGATATCTGGGCAAGTCAAACCTTAAATTTGGGGTTCTCTGCCTAATTCAAAAATATATAAGGTGACTAGATAAAGCATATGTTTGATATCATTTTTAAAAATACATCTTCAGGTAGTCCCAAGGCTATTCAAAGTGGTGGATTCTACCCAGAAAGAACCTTAAAGAAAGCATTTCCAGTGAGAGGCCTTACCTGAAATATCTCAACAAATGTCTCTCTAGGGACAAAAGAAATTGACTTGAAATTGGCACTAATTTTTAATTAATTTCAGTGTCTTCTAATTGGAGAAAAAGTATTTTAGATACACATGGCATTTGCTGGCAGTTTGTTTAGAACGCTAACACAACCTACATTTGCTGGGTAATTTATTAACCCACTACTCGTTATATGCTAGATAGGTCTTTAAACAAAGAGTTAGGAAAAGCATTATGATTAAATAATCACTTAAAAATTCTTCTGTAACTTTTTTTATATCTAACTGAGCTTTCATCAGTCTTCATTTTCATGATTTTTTTTTTTTTTGTCCAGAGGTTTGAAATGTGACAATTGTATCTACTAAAGAAATTTTTGCTTTTATATATAGGCCTGAACAGCATTAAATTGTTTTTACTCATGAGATATATCCTCTATCAACAGTACTTAGTGAGCTTAGGGCTCTTGGGACACAGTGGAAATTTACCCTTACTGCCCAGTATGTGGGAATTTACAAGTGGTGAGAGATAATTTTCAAGAGACAGGGTGGTATGAAGTGATTCTCTCCAACCCAGCCTACCAAGATCTTTCCATTGGCTGTAACCTTATTTTGGCCTTATTTTGATCCTTTTACAAAGCATTTGGCTTATTTTGGAATAAAGTAGGACAGCAAGAATTTGTATTAAGGAGTGAGAATTTTCGTTGGCTAACAACTTGGTGTACATATTTCTATTTCTAGAGACATATCACAAGCATCTATGGACATAGTTTGTGTGTAATGGAAATGTAATGTGTGATACTGTTTAAGATTTGAGTCATAGAAACACGGGAGGAGAATACAAAGTGTTTCAAATCAATGGAATTTCAGGTTTAAGAAAATATGGCTGACACCTCTTTCTGTATGCCAGCCAGTTTACCATGGCCTCTGCATGTGAAATTCTTGTTGGTGTCTGCGTCAATAGGGGAATTTGAGAGGATGGTGGAGAATATATAGAAGCTTCAGTGCTTCCAGTACTACGTTCTGGGGCTGTCATCAAAAATAAATGTGGGAGACCTTTGATTGTAGTAGGAATCACTGCAGAACAGTAGAGAATGGGGAAAGCCAAATGGAATGGTTTAGTGGGTTTATGGTTATGAACAATGGGTCAGTCAGAGCTTAAGAAAGAACTAAGGGATCAGGGAGAAGTCAGTGTCTGTCACGGTGGTTTTATTTCCATCACTACGTCCAAGCAGGCTCAGAGGCAACCAATAATAGCGTATTATACTAACATGTATCGTATGGAGGGTTGGCCATTGTTTAACCAGCTAAAGAAATTTATTTTTGTATTATTTCAGGTAATGTTGAATGAGAATAATTTAATTTGCCTAAGGGAATTAATCAAAAAAATCTAGATCCTTATGTGACATGGCTTTCCAAAAGGGGAAAGCAACATTCTTCTCTATTGTTGTGTCTGATGGAGATATTTTACAAAAGTTTTCCACTTTTTGTTTACACTGTGAGTGGACGATTTCTTTTGAAATAGAAGATTTTCTATCTATCTGAATGCTATTTATAAGGTGAGTCTTAAAGGAAACAAACAGCAAGCAACAGAAATAAGTACTAGATCATTTAGATGGATTCCTCCAGCTTTCCTCATTTGAAAACTCGTGGTTTCAATGGTATCAAGAATATCAAGAACTTGAATCCAGAGATGATTATCATGAGCAGATTTATAAGATTCCACAATAACTAAGAAGAGATCACTTGAAGCCCATCTCATCTCATTCCTCCTTGTGAGACTTGTGGGGCTGTCTTAAAGCAGAATCCCCTGAGACAAAGCTTGGTCATGGTTGTGAGTTTAGATGGACAAAGAACAGCTACTTCTGCTTTTCTTGAGGAGTACCAGTCATGATAGAAACAAAGCATAAAATATTAATGCTTAAAGATTCCATAAAGATTGGCCAGGTGCGGTGGCTATAATCCCAGCACTCTGGGAGGCCGAGGCGGGAGGATCCTTTGAACTGAGGAGTTCGAGACCAGCCTGAGCAAGAGTGAAACCTCGTTTCTACTGAAAAAAAATAGAAAGAAATTAGCTGAACAACTAAAAATATATATATAGAAAAAATTAGCCAAGCATGGTGGCGCATGCCTGTAGTCCCAGCTACTGGGGAGGCTGAGGCAGAAGGATCACTTGAGCCCAGGAGTTTGAGGTTGCTGGCTGATGCCACGGCAGTCTAGCCCGGGCAACAAAGTGAAACTCTGTCTCAAAAAAAAAAAAAAAAGATTCCATAAAGGTTGTATTATCCAATCAGTTCAGAGAGGCTGTACGGTTTCTTAGTGCCTAAGATAGGGGAAGAATTTCGTCTCTGATTCATAGTCAAAGTATGTAAATGCCCAGCTACTTTTCAGTATTAGTTACCTATGTGAAGGCAAAATAGTTGATGGGTGAATGTTATTAGCTTTAAAAAACTTTTCCATATTTTACAGTTTGCTAAACTATTGAGTTTAGCAGTTGGTTCTACAAGCAGAGTATTTGTAGTCAGCTTTTTATTTTTAGCAAGTATTTATTTTTGATGTCAAACCAGTAGCATTTCATTTGCTCAGATGGAAGTATGCATTGAATTTTAGGGATGCTCTTGATATTTAATTATTTTGCTTATGCTTCCATAATATTTGTCCAAAATGGCAGGACATTTTTATTGCCCAGATCACATCCATGGAGAACATGCTCGTATTTTTCAAAGTAATGCCACAGGAGGCAGGTAATTCAATATGTGCCCCTACAAGTTCTTTCTAAAAAGAAGAAATGTAATTCTCAATACAGGCAAAGACAGTAAGGAAATGACGGTAGGGCTAAGTTTTCCATTGAATATCATAGCATAGGGTTATTAGTGGGTATTATTTAAGTATTCAAGGGCAGCACTATTTCTTGAAAGTAGACGTTAGGGGAAAGGAAATTTAAAAAATATTTATGGTCCTAAGCTATGTTTGTCAAATGCAGTACAAGTAGTTTCTAGAGCTGACGCAAGCAAAAGGGTTTTCATTAGCCTGGGCCTGGGGGCATGGACACAGGTAAACAAGGCTTGTCAAAGTTTTGACATAGACTAGTTGCTGTGAATACATGTCTGACTGTTCACCTACCCCACTGAAGATAAACATCCTGTCCCCTCATTAAAGCCAATTTATGTATGACAACAAGGGGCCAGTCAACCAGGTTATTTAGTGGGTGTTAGAAATCATGGAGATTAAACGGCAGTTTCCTAAAGGGTTATGTTAATTCCATAAGGATGATGTTAGTTTACACCCTAAAACCATACTTACACCCTGACAGTGGTGCTTTGTTGATTCTTTCTGTGACTTCACAGATGTGGGATGTATTCCAAATAAGTGGAGACAGCATAGTGTGGCTTCTAGCTCTGTGTTAATTAAAGTGTATTAGTCACATACTTTTACATACTTGCTACATACTTATCCTGGAAATGTCATCCTAGTTCACTTCCTGACTCCCAATCATGATAGTGGCAGCTGTTCCATAGTGATAATTACTTAGATGTCACTCTGGCTTCTTCAACGACACTAGCAGCGCCCCACTTTGGAGAAGTTGGAAAGTGTGTTTACTCCTTGGTGCTGTTGTACATCTGGCATCCTTGGATATGGCATCTGGGTAGCTCAGGTTGTTTGGGGAAGAAATCTCAGAATAGGAAGGTCAAAAGATAGGCAGTACTTTTTGAAATATATTTCTTGGGCCTGTATATAGAAAATGCAGATATCTTGGCCCCAGATTTACTGAATCAGAATCTCTGGGGATGAGACCTGGCAGTACTCATTCTCAACATGCTCTCCAGCTAATTCTGGGGCTACAGGCTGAAGTTCAAGCACTACTGAGTCAGCGTAATTATGATCCTATGGGTTGCTTAGAGAGAAATAGCGCCTGGTAAACAAGGACATTTTTTAAATATGAGTAAGGTTAGCATCTCTTCATGGGGTCGTTGGGGATGGTGTTGGCCATTTGTATTTCTTTTTATTTGCAATGTTTACTTCCTTTTTCCTTTTTTCCATTGTGCTACTGATGTCTTTAATACTGATTCGTAAACACTTCTCGTATATAAAGGAAATTAGCCTCTGTCTTGTGTTGCAATTATTTTTTACTTCATTGGTTTTTTCACTTTTAAATTTGCCCATGGGATAGTTTTTGCAATTGATAAATGATATTTTTGGGGGGTACAGGACAGGCTGTTATAAATAATTCTTCTTTCTGTATTAATTTCTTGTTGTTGTAACAAGGTTATCACAAACTTGGTGACTTAAAACAACACAAATTTATTATCTTACTGTTCTGGAGAGCTGAAAGCTGAAAAGAGTCTTACACAGGGTATGTTCCTACTAGAGGCTCGTAGGAAAGAATCCATTTCTTTGCCTTTTCCAGCTTGAGGAGGCTGCTTTCATTCTTTGGCCCATGCCCCTCTTCAAGCAATCACATCATCTCTGCTCCCATCCTCATGTCTCCTTTATAGCAGCAGTTGTGTGTGACTTCTCTAGGTTGTACACAAGGAATAGAATTTCTGGGTCATAAGTTAACATTTCTTTAACTTGTTTTCCAGGTGGCTATACCAGTTTGAGCTCTCATTAGCAGCTGAACAGAGTTTCCTTTGCTCACCAACACCAATACCCAAAGCATAGTCAGACTTTTAGGTTTTAGCCAATTTGTAGGATGGGAATTATTGTTGAGCATCTTTGCATAGGTTTATAGGCCATTTGGATTTTTTCTTCTGTTAAACACATATTAAAGCTTTTCCTCCCATTTTTAATTGTATTCTTCTCTTCGTTAAACAATTTTCAGTTCTCTATGTTGTGCATATCTATGTGTCATTTGTAGGTTACACAGATTAAAAATATTTTTAAGTTATTTTGTGGCTTATCTTTTAAAATTTTGAATCAAATCTTATAATGAGTATAAGGTATCATATACTTTTTTTTTTTTTTGAGACAGAGTCTCACTTTGTTGCCCAGGCTAGAGTGCCGTGGCGTCAGCCTAGCTCACAGCAACCTCAAACTCCTGGGCTCAAGCAATCCTTCTGCCTTAGCCTCCTAAGTAGCTGGGACAACAGGCATGTGCCACCATACCTGGCTAATTTTTTCTATATATTTTTTTAGTTGTCCAGCTAATTTCTTTCTATTTTTAGTAGAGATGGTCTTGCTCAGGCTGGTCTCGAACCCCTGAGCTCAAATGATCCTCCCGCCTGGGCCTCCCAGAGTGCTAGGATTACAGGTGTGAGCCACCGTGCCCGGCCTTCTTCTTCTTCTTCTTCTTCTTCTTCTTTTTTTTTTTTTTTGAGACAGGGTCTTGCTCTATCACCTGGGCTAGAGTGCAGTGGCATCATCATAGCTCACTGCAACCTCAAACTCCTGGGCTCAAGTGATCCACTGCCTCAGCCTTCTGAGTATCTGGGACTACAGGCATGTGCCACCACACTCAGTTAAGTTTTTCTATTTTTTGTAGAGACAGGGTCTCTCTCTTGCTCAGGTTGTCTGAAACTCTTGGACTCAAGCAAACCTCCTGCCTTGGCCTGCCAGAGTGCTAGGATTACAGGCATGAGCCACCGCACCTGGCCTACTTATTCTTATTTTTCAATTCTCATTTATCATTTCCTTCTTTTATAGTTAACGCTCTTATATCTTATTGGAGAAAGCTTTTCACACACCTATAATATATTGCCTCACACATTTAAATCTCTAAATCACTTGGAGATGACTTCTGTAAATGGTATGGGATCAATTTCACCTTTGTTTTTCATAAGGATACCTTACTGTCACTGCACATTCATTGAAAACAGTGTGCTTTCTTACACTGCTTAAAGTGCCAAACACAATAAATCTAAATGTGTGCATAAAATAAATCATGTACAAATACAATATTAAAAGTTTAAATAAAAATAAGTGTTCATAAATCTGTGTATCTTTTATTAATAGATGCATTTATGCTTTCTCTTTTTTCCTTTCACTTATTTATTTATTCTTATATCAGTGCTAAGTTATTTGAATTGCATGCCTTTTGGTAAATCTTAACATCTGATAGAGAAAGTTGTTGTACTTTGTTCAGTTTGAAAGTGTTTTAGCTATTCTTGGCCAATTGCATTTCCTATACATTTTAGAATCAGCCAGCTGTTTACAAAGTGGGATTTTGATTAGGATTGTGTAATATGTTTAAATAAATTGGAAAGAATTGTCAAATTTTCAATTTTGACTCATGTATTGGAATATATAAACGAAGAATATGTTTTTACTTTTTAAGGTTTTACTAAATACCATTTTATTATTTTTCACTGTTAAGGTCTTATGGAGACCTCTTTAATGTTTATTGCTTACTTGAGATTTCTTTGATGCTAGTATAAATGACATATTTTCTTTAATTACATTTTCTTGCAGATAGGAATACAACTGATTTTGGCCTTTTGATTTTGGTATCTAGTAATTTTGTTAAACTCATATTTGTAATTTGAATGACATATCCAAAGATTCTTTTGGATTTTTAAATACACAGTCATTTAATCTGATAATAATGATAGTTTTATTTATTTTTTTTCAGACCCTGTAACCTTTCTCCCCTACTTTTTGCACCATCAATACTATGTTAAATGAAGCTGTGATAGTAAACATCATCGTTTTATTTTTTTATTTCAAATAGAAAGCTTTTAATATTGCACTAAGTATGATTTTTTTTGGAATTTTTAGGTATTTTGTGTAAGGTTAGAAAAATTTCCTTCTACTCATATCTTGCTAAGAATGTTTATCATGACCACATGTTGATATTGAGAAGATTATATGATTTTTCTCACTTAATCTGTTACTGTGTATGTTACATGGATTTATTTTTCTAATTTTAACAGAATCTTGCATTTTTGGTAATAAACCCAAATTTGGTCACCATTATTATTTTTTTTTTTCTGAATTGCAAAATCATTTATTTAAGTGAAAGAAGTTAGACAAAAAAACTGCTACATACAGTAATACCTCCCTTATCCACAGGGGATATGTTCCAAGACCCCAGGCAGATGCCTGAAATTGAGGATAGTACCAAACCCAGTTCCCCTCAAAAGGAACATGTTTCTGTTCATGTCCTCCATGCACAAATTTATTGCCTTTTTATCTTAAGCACTTTTTATGTACGGGTCACCATTATTTTTGATATATGTCTGGATTCAGTTTGTGACTGTTCTGTTTAGGAATTTTCCATCCATTATTCATGACTACAATTAGCATGTTATTTTCCTTTTTGAAACTAATTTTATTGGATTTTGTTATCAAGGTTTCCACTAGCTTTATAAAATGAGTTGGGAATATTACTGTCTTATTTTCTTATCTAGAAGAGTTGTGTAAGATTTAAATTATTTTTTCCTTGAAAGTTGGTTTTTGAGACAGTTTTGGTAAGTTATGTTTTTTCCTATGAATTTGTTCACTTCATCTAAATCTTCTAATTGGTTGACAACAAGCTGTTTTTAATATCCTCTTATTATTTTTTAATATTTGTGGAATCTATAACTATTTTTAAAATACTTGCAACTTTTTTTTTTTTTTTTGAGACAGAGTCTTACTCTGTTGCCCAAGGCAGGCTAGAGTGCCACGGTGTCAGCCTAGCTCACAGGAACCTCAAATTCCTGGGCTCAAGAGATCCTTCTGCCTCAGCCTCCCAAGGAGCTGAGCCTACAGGCATGCAATACCACACCTGGTTAATTTTTCTATTTTTAGTAGAGATGGGGTCTTGCTCTTGCTCAGGCTGGTTTCGAACTCCCGAGCTCAACGAATCCTCCCACCTCGGCCTCCCGGAGCACTAGGATTACAGGCGTGAGCCACTGCTCCTTGCCAATACCTGCTATTTTTAATTTATGCTTCTGCTTTTTGCTTTGATCAGTCTCATTAGCTATGTGACTTTTATTAGATTTTTATTGTTTATAATATATGCCTGATCATTTCAATATCCATATCTTTTTAGGTCTCTTACTGTTTTTTATTGTTTTTGCTGGTTTTTGTTCATGAAGTCTAGCTAAATTGGTCCTTGGGGTAGATAGATCATGCTGTTGTATTCTTTTCCTCATGCTCCTAAGTCTTGCCCCATAACCAGAGATTTCCATGGGGCTTAGTTATAGAAAATGAAGATGACATTTTTAGGAAGTGTGTGACCTTCATCTTTTCCGCCGCCCGCTAATCAGTCATGTGGAACTGGGTCCTATAAGAATGTTCTCTGATAATATTATAGTTTGCGTACACCCCTAGATTCTAAAGAATTGTGTCACTAACTTTTAGAGAAATTGCCACTTTTGTCTTCGTCCATGTGGGCTTCTATAACAAAATACCAGAGGCTGAGTAGCTTTTTAATAACAAAAACTTACTTATAGTTCTGGACGCTGAGAAGTCCAAGCTCAGGGCACCAGCAGATTCGTTGTTATCATGAGGCCGTGTTTCCTGGTTCATAGATGGTGCGGTCTTTATGTGTCCTCAAATGGTGGGAGGGACAATGGAGCTCCCTGGGGCCTGTTTTATAAAGGCACTAATCCCATTCATGAGGGCTCTGTCTCCATGAACTAATCACCTCCTAAGTTCCCACCTCCTAATACCATCACCTTGCGGGTTAGGATTTCAACATGTGAATTTTGGGGGGACACAAATATCCAGACAATAGCAACTCTGAAAGAGATGTGGATAAATATTTACTAGTTCTAAACCTTTCTAGTTTTGATACAAATTTTTCTATATTTAGCAGACATTCTTTGTGTTATGTGTATGTTTGGGGCAGAGGAGAGGGGATCAATTTTTAAGTTCTTTTTGAAGATGGCTTATTTTCTATTTTTATTCTATTTGTTGCTTTTGTTTGGTTTCATAGAGCTGAGTAGAGTGAAACTATCTTGACTTTGCCATCATTTGCTGAAAACTCTCAATGTCTTCGTTTTTATCATCTTTGTCTGTTTTTATTGTGTAGAAGTTACAATATATCCTTATTTTTGAGTTTATTCCTAATTATGGCTTCCAGTTTGTCAATAGTCATACAATTATACCTACTTTATAGTTAAGATAAATGTGATGTGCCAGTGTAGTGTATGGAAACACACAAAGATTTAGATCTGCTTCAAATTCCACTAACTTGGTTTGTTTTTATGAGTGAGTTAATTTAGCTCTCTAATTTACAATTTCCTCATCTATTTCCTTCCCCGGTGGACTTTGGGAGATTAAATTAGATAGGTTTGTATAAAGAAACTAACACAATGTATTCTCTTTGAGTGGTATTCTGCCTTTCAAAATTTCTAGAGTGTTTATACCTTTAAAGTATTTGTTATTTATTAAAACCTATGGTATGAGGTATGGATCTAAGTTGTTTTCTTCCTATATATTATTATCTAATTTTTAGTGATAGTCATTAAATATGATTTCTCTTTTTTGTTTGCTACTTTAGTTCATAACACAAAATTTCTGACAATTTTCTACCTGTACTTGAAATTTCATTCTATTTTATTGATTTTTAATCTTTACTGTGGTTTTAATGACTTTTGAAATACATTATACACCTTTTAAAAATCTAGTTTGTTATCCTTTCTTCACAAAGAATAATGTTGTCGTGGAAGGAAGGCCTTTAGTCTGTTGATAAGAGTGTTACTAAAAGAAGTCCAGCCAAGGGTTTTTCCAAGAAGGATTGAGCTCAATTAATAAGGGGACTTACTAATCACCTCATGTGTCTTGAGTTTCCCCATAGGCAAGTTTATATTCCAGTTTTCCAGGCTCACATTTATTTTTGTCATTATATTGAAAGCAGATTAGTTTTCTTGGTGATGAATTCTCAACAGTCAAGTTTATAGAAGATAATATATGAAGAAGTGATAATATATGAAGCACTATTAATTTGCAGTGATTAATAACTCTTTCCATGGGGGATAACTATAAAGTTCATTCTTTCTGAAAAGAATGCCCTCTCCTTGTCCTAGCAATCAAGGTAGCTGTCCAAAAATTATTTATTGGTCATGAACAGAGAGCAAAGATGTATAGATATTTTGACATACGGCATCTAAGCTGCAGGAGTACTTAATAAAATATTTTTGCCCCATGAGAGAGAACAATTCTATTTATTCTCCCAGAGAACAGCATGTAGAAAAGTTCAGAACCTTTCTATACATTTTATTTCATCTATAAGGTGATCTTTTATGTATTGTTTTTACTTATCAATCTCACAGAGCTCTGGGAGCACATTTCTATTGGTACTATGATATTTTATGTAAAGAAAGCCACATTCTTGTCCCAATTTTAGAGTCCTTTTTTTTATTCTATTTCTCAAATATTTGGAAAATGTTTACCTATTTAAAAAATAAGCTATTTTTTCCTTTAGTTTACCCTATAGTTCTAACTAAACACCAGTTATGTCTAAATTTTTACATATCTCATCTTTTCCTGAAACATATGTAAGATGATTGGCCAAGACATTTTACAATCCAACAAAATTAAATCATGTTGTTTCTCAGTTAAATGAGCAATTCGGAACAAGTAGTTCTATTTGGGATGGTAGGAATTTGACAAGCATTGTGAAGTAGGGGCTCTGTTCTCTAGGGGCTCTGTTCTCATCTAGACTGTCAATGCAAGGATGGACTTTATTGATGATGTGAGTAGTGAATGCATTGCATTATTCATGTGTTCAGCAAATAATTATTAAATTTCTGTTTGTCGCTGGGCTGACCTCTGTGCATCACACATTAATTCAAAATTTGTTATTTAATTACTTGCATATCCAATTATGACAATATAATTTTTGTTGCACCTTTTTAAATAAGCAGGGTGCAAGACCAGGTCTCAGAGACTGAGTGAATTGGCATTGATGTCATTAACAATGTTATTAAAATGTTGGGGTTATATCTACACAAAATGATAACTTTAATGAATTCATAGCTTTTCTTTCTAGAAGTAAATAGATATTAAAACCAATTATGTATTCAGGTCATTCCCAAGTTTGTAACAGTAAAGCCAAATCATGTATTATGGAAGAATGATTGTATGTCTATACACTCTATGGGGGCCAAGCATCTAATTAACATAAATAATATAAAATCATGAAGGTACCGGTTAATGACAAGGAGAACCTGAAGACTTTCCTATTTCACACCATTGGGTTTTGTTACCTAATCTATCAATGTATTAGCTTATGACCCATTCTTGTTTACAGGGGGATGTTCAAGTAAGACCTGTCAAATCAGAACATCCTGAGTTTTCTCATAGCATTTTCCCCCAGCGTGTTGCATAGTACACTGATGGCTATAACAGACCTTTATGGGGCACGCTTTGTATTTTGTCTCTATTGTTTTGGTGGTGCTCACCCCCCCAAACTGCCATTGCCTGCATTTCTTCATTTCACTGATGCAAAGCCACTTTGCCCACCTGTGCACCAGGCACAGAGAATTAACTGTCTTCAGAGGCGGCCCTTAATTATTAACTGATGGTAGTTGCTGTATATAAATACACTATCTCCCTCATCTCTGTGGTGCATGTACTATATTGGCTTCCAGTGTTTTCCCCAGGAGGACTGAGCTTCAATTGCCCGTGATTGTAAATAGCTCAGTAGTTCACTTTTTATTGGCTGTTTTCCTTTCCCTGTTTCATCTCCCCATTCCCTACCAGTGGTTCCTTTACCTCCTTCCAAAATTGCCTTCCAATTCTGTCTGCTTCTGGGTGCACCTAATATAAGCAGTGATCAAAAAAAGCTGAAGCACAGGTCTGTAATTTATCCAGCTGAAACTGGTATACATTTTGAAAGAGATGTCTAATAAATTGAATGGAGCAAAATATTTTCCTTTGCAAAAGAATAAGCCAGATGTAAACTTGGGTAAGAATCAGAGCCTGATATTCTGAGTAGTTCTGAGAAAAGTTGTGGAGAAAGAAGCTCTTCTCCCTAGATTTTACATAAGAGCTTAAGGAGGGATATGAGTGGGAAACAGCCACAAACTGGGATAGACCAAGTTCATAAGCTTTCTTTGTAAAACTAGGGAAAGCAAGTCTTCAAAGACAGCTGGAATCTGTCTTATTTGAACTCAGTCACCAAGTACATGACTAGAAACTGGCATCATTTCCAAACTTTTTGACCAACTTAATATTCCTCATTTGTACTTGTTATGCTTGAGTTTTTTTTTTTTTTAAGGCAATTTATAATGAGATTTAAATTGAATCTGTTGCTCAGTAGTGACCTTTTTTTTTCCTTCTAATTTCTTTCTGCATGTTGCTTTATGGATGAGTCCAGGATTTTTGTTTTGTTTTTGTCACTTGTTTTGCTACCAAGGTGTTAGGATGGAACCACTCACTTAAATTATTGCGGTAGCCTTTAAACCAATCTCCTTGATTCTGTGACTTCCTTCCAAAAGTGTCAACACTGTAGTTAGAGTGATCTTTTAAAAATACAAATCTGATCAGAGCACTCCTCAGCTCAGACTTCCCAGTAGCTTCCATTACACTTGGAATAAGTCAGAGTCCTTGTAATGGCCTGCAAAGCTGAACTCAATCTCAACCCGTTACCTCTCAGACCTCATCTCCTACTGCTTTCATTCTTTTACTCTTTTAAGACACATAGGTCTCCTTTTTCCTTCTTGAAGACCCTTCTGTTTGAAGAGTCCTGTGTCCAGATAGCTTGCTCCTTAATACTTTTCAGGTCTCCACTCAAATATTACCTATAACAAAGCCCTGCCTCAGTTACCCAATATAAAAGGACATCCCACTCATCCTGCACTCTCTCTCCTTTGTTACCCTGCTTCATTTTTCCCTTGATCATTTACTGCCATCTACCACACTATATATTTACTTGTTTAGTTGTTGATTGTCAGAATCCCCCATCCCCATCCTATCTGATCATTAACTGCATCAGGAGAAGGACTTTATCTGTTTTATTCACTGTTGTATCATTACTGATTGACATAACTATTAGGAATTCAATAAATACTGTGGAATAAATGAATGAAAAGTTTGGTCAAGGAAAGAATATCTAAAGGAATGATATTTAAATTGCTACCTGAAGGATGGACGGATGAGGAGGAAAATGTTCCATGCAGAGTGAATACCATTTGCAGAGGCCAAAACATTTCAATTCATTTTTTCTTACCTTCTCCATTACAACTGTCCTAGCCCAAATGACTGTCTTCTATTGTGGGCTAATGCTGGATCAGGCAGGTCCCTGCAGGCTTTTTTTGGGATACACAGTGGAAATCCATTGAAATTCTTAAAATAGAGGGTTGAATCAATCTAATTTATACTTTAGAAGGTCATTAGGTTCATCTGTAGAGAATTGTTTGAAGAAGGCCAATGTGGAAGCAGAGAGACTACTTAAGAGGCAGTTGCATTCAGATGGTGGCAGATGGGATTAAACCTATTAGATGGCTCAAGATGTATTTTGGTTATAGAATCAGTAGGACTTCCTAATGGATAAAATGTAGGGGTGAGTGAAAGGATGTGATCAGGGAAGAATACTTAGTTTCTGGCTTGAGTAATGGGTAGAGGTGGTAATAATTACTGTGATGGAGGTGTTCTGGAGATAAAATTATAAGCTTAATTTTGAACATTTGAAAAGAGATCTGGATGAGGCTTCATAGCGATAGTGTAGAGTATTAAGAGGAGAGGGCTTGGGACCAAACTTTGGGGAAACATCACCATTTAAAGGTTGGATAGATGTGGAACAAGCAAAAGGGAATAAGAGAGAGGGGCCAGTGATGTACAAGGGTGATCAGGAGAGGATGGCATTATAAGAGCCAAGAGAGAAGAGTGTTTCAAGGAAGAAGGAGGAGGAGGGGGAGGAGGAAGGGGAGGGGGAGGAGGAGGAGGGAGAGGAGGAGGAGAAGATGAAGAAGAAGAAGAATAGGAGAAGAAGAAGAAGAAGAGGAAGAAGAGGAGGAGGAGGAGGAGGAGGAGGAGGAGGAGGAGGAGAAGGAGAAGGAGAAGAAGAAAGAATACAGATAAGAGATAAAAGACTATTAGGGAAGGAGCCAAGTCCTTGAGCAGGAATGGAGGATTGTCTTTTTATATAAGTAAGCCCCTAACCTCATGGAATAAGTCAGTGAGAGGGGGAAGGAGATGGGGTGCAAGTGCAGGTGGATATATAGGTCTGGCAGAGGAAGATGTATGGATTTGTTATGGATGACTTTTGTTTTCTCAGTGAACAATAGGATTAGATCACCCACAAAGAATGAGAAGGGAAGAGGAAGTGTGGCAGGTTTGCGGGCAGAGAAGATGTGGAGTAGCCATCTAGCATGATGAGCTGGGAAATCTATTAGAGAAGCAGGTAGGATTGCAGGAAAGCATTTGCTGTAAATCTGAGCTTTGAGATCAAGTGTTTAAAATGAAAAAAACCAGCTCACTTGAATAATTTGTTTAGCTGTTTGTGTGCAGACAAGCGATGGAGGGTAAAGGTTTGGGATGCGCGTGAGAGAGAGCAAGGCAAGGAGGTTGAAGGTATCCACGAAGAGGTGACTCTAGTTGGATTTATGGAGCTCGATTAGACAAGGAGAGAGGTGAAGCTGACAGACAGTGAGAAGGTGGTGGGCGTCAATAGCCTGGAAGAAGCTTGGATGAAGTGGTGCCATGGCCACCATTGGACTAGGGGAGCAAGTGAGCTGGAAGGATAAGAGGGAAGTGGTCAGCGGCTGTGAAGAATGAAACTGAGGCATTCGTAGTACTGATGTGCTGGGTTATGAGAAAGAAATGGCAGCCGAGTGGAGTGGGAAAAATGGACCTCTAGAAATGAGAATCCGGTAGCAAGTGGTTCATCCATCTATGTATGTTTAAGTTACTATGAACTCCCTCAGAAGCTAGAAAAGTCACAGAAGACTGTAGGCTAGTATATAAGAGTCTTCATTGAAAATTGGGACATTATTAGGAGGAAAGAAGAGGAGAGATCACATGATTCTGAAAGGGGTAAGATTTTGTGCAAGACGAAGATGATAACAGTGTGGAGGTGGCATCGAAGCACAAAAAGGAGATGCGCCCCAGTAAAAATGAAAAGTTATGATTTTAAAAGCAAATAAGAAGAAAAGCCACTCTAAAAGAAATAAAGTGCTGGTGTAAACAAAAATGAAAAAGTCAAGTGCGTTGGTGGTATAGTGGTGAGCATAGCTGCCTTCCAAAAATGAAAAAGTTAAGTGTGAAAGAGAGAAAGATAAGAGCATAAAGATGCTAAAGCTATCAAATAAAAGTTTAAAATGCACGCTTTACCATCTGTTAATTTGCATTTGTGCAGGCTGACTACCTGCTACTCCATAAAATAGGCTCCTTAGTACACATTCAGAAAAAGAAAGCTAGGAAATGGAGAATAAAAATATATCTTCACATGTGAAAATAAAATAATTATCCACCCTCCAAGGTGAGATGAAAATAATAACTAGATTTGATAACTTCGCATCATTCCTTAGAGTCTAAAACCTCCCCACCCTTACAATTCAGAAAAGATAATGCAGGCATGTCAATCATTTTATTGCTGTAAACATAACTCTGTGGAACTTACAAACCAACTTTAAATAGCCAACAGACGACCAAGCAAGGAACTAGCACCCAAATAATTCAAAAGCTTTTATATTAAAACTTGAAGAAAAGTATTTCGTTTTAAACATCACCAGAGATGAATATTAGAGTTTAAAAATGCTTATAAAATAGAGAGCCAAAGAAAAATAAGTTATAGGTACAGTTTGATGATAAAGTAATTCAAATATATTAATAACTAAATGGGGGAGAAAATAGATAATTAAATAAATTTATTCATTGTTTTAAAACTATTTGATGGATAATAGGTTGATCTATTCAAGCTTTGTCCTAGCATAAATGGGACAATCTGGAACTGGAAGACAGGTTTAATTTCATGAGTACTAGCAATCTACTGTGGACTGGTGTATTCTAGTACAATGTGAAATAGGTCTTAAAAATATCAGAAATCCACCAAAAGGTTGGAATTTATAAAATAGGCATGAGAAAATGTATCAAATACTTTTAAATGTTTGTTTGGGGTTTTAAATATTTTTCCAAAATAACCGTGGCCATTTTTGCCAATGATTATAACACCTTTAAACTCCCACTGAAGTAAAAAAGTGTCATATATGTTATACTTTTGCTGACAATCAAATCTTGGCATAAATTTAGAAATAAATTGTGTAGATAACTAAAGATATCCACTTAATAGAGAAAAAAATGTAGATTTTTGAAGATACATAGTTACAATTTTGTCAGAACATTACCTTGAATAAAAATTATGATGCTAAAAACCATATATACAAATGTAGAACAGATGTCCAAATGAAGGTCCAAATAAATAACCCTAAATAGATACTTTTTGGGTAAAGTTTTCAGTGCAAATACAGTTACATCAGGCAACATGCATAGAGGTAAATAATATGTAGCAGACATATCTGGAATTCAATGCCAAAATTAGCTCAAGATGGTATTTTGGTTGGTATTAAATGTTGGAGTATTTATGATACACTAGTTTTTGCCCCTAAGGACAACCTCTTTAGAAAGTCAGATGTTTTATAGACATTATGGTTCGTTTTCAAACCATATATACATAGCGTTAAATTACTATCTCTGCCTTCTACCTTTTGTTAAGAGCAAGTTGATCTGAGATCCATCTTGGATCTGAATTATAGCTAGTCACTTATAAAATGATTTCCATATCTCTTCTCGGTCTATGAAATGATGCATGTGAATTACAGCAAAGCATCGAAAGAATGAAATTCTCCCGACAGTCCGTTTATTAAAAAATAACATGCCTTTAAATAACTGTTAGAATGGTCGATGTCTTAAAAGGTAATTTTAAAATTTAGGACTAAACCATTAGGACATCAGTGTGCAATCCTGAAAAAAATAATTTGATTGGAAAGTATCTTCTTAGAAATATAGATGACTAATACTGCTATTTTTCCTTGTATCTTTCATAGTTTTATGTAATTAATGGATCTTAACAACAACAGTTATTAAAGAGGATCACTCTGTTTCTTGTTAGACAACTTAAAGAATATCTCTGGAAGGTATAAGGTGTATTAAGAAAAGATTTATGATGATATGTCATATCAAAAAAACAAGCAGCCTTCCTGTGCTCAGATAACATTCTCTTTAATTAATTAATTAGCTAAGTAATTAATAATTATTTCTATTCCTTCAAACTCCTGGACCCAAACATACTCAAGTATATTTCAATAAATACCTTTTGACTTTATTTCTGGAAAGATTACCCATCCTTAATGTAGCCCCTTAAATGGCAGAAAGAAATAAAAGAAAGACTCCCTTTGAATTACTTTATTTACACCTCTGCATTTTGGCATGCTACAGACTATGAAAATTTTACATATTCTACAGAGTTAAAATAAGATGTATATTGTGGCTTTTAAAATAATAACTTCATCTTCTATTATACAAAGCAAAATAGCTCTGGGTAAAATAATTCACTCCTATCCTCCTTTGACAAGTGGGAAGTTGAATAACTATGCTTTGATCTTGTAACACCCTGGGAAAATTGAGTAATTGAGGAAAAATATTTAAAATTTGTATATAATTCACAACTCCAGGGCAAAAATGTTTTTTTAGTTTTCTTTTGTTATACCCAGTCTCACTTCAGTAAGCTTATAGTAACATTGGATTTTAAAAAGAGAAAAAACTTTCTCTACCATGAAATAGTAAATTTACCTTTTTCTTAGAATGCTTTGATTCTTTTTAGAGATTTTAAATCAGGTAACACTGTATAGCAAACACACAGAAATGGTAAATCATAAATAGGATATTACTAAATTTTGAAGCTAGAAAAATATATTATGTAATTTGGAAACTTTCTATAAATCAGAGCATGTATAAGCCAAGAGCATATTGACAAATCAAATCAGAAACTTAAAATTTATGCTAGTGGGAAACTTTAGTTAGGGGTGGAATAGACTAAGAAAATAGGTTTATCTAGTACCATTTCATTGTTGCCAGCACAATATCATCAACTCTGTTAAAGATTCCTGGTTGAACTCTTCAAAATGTCAGCAGAGGGTTGTTAAAAGAAAGTACTGAACTCAAAGCTAACAATTAGTACAGTATTACTTAATAAAAGAATTCTTTTCTAATGCTTCCCATTAAACATTTCACATGTTCTAAAAACATTTTTTTAGATCCTCTTAAAAAAATTTCCCCAAAGCTTAACCATACTGCAAGCTCCTTTTTTTTTTTTTCCTCCATAGCTCAGCTTAAGTAAATCATTTTAACTTCAGAGCTATGTAATAAAGAACTGGATATGCATCAATAATACATACTAAAAACAAAATCTGAAAACACAATACAGTTCCCATCTGCTTACTTGGAAGGGAATTTACCACTAGCGATGACAACCATGTCAAGTGTCACTTGCTTCAGTCTGAGACCTAGACTTGGCAAGTTTTCCTTTATTCAGGCAGAACCACGGTGGTAAAGAGAAAAATGAGTGTGTTGATCCTCAACCTTCCCAGTAAGTGATATTTGTCAAGTTACATCTACCACTAAGCACAAACTTGTATGAGAAAAGTCCTTGACTCCACTGGAAATTTAACTGAGGCCCCATCTTGATATTTGGGCTTAGACATTGTCAGTTTACCCTGAATAAATCTCACCCTGTTGCTACTCTCTAATGGAATTTCTCTCCTAAGAAACATTTTCTAGTTCGAAGTTTATTTTATCTAGTGCAATTATTAAGGGTAGGTGTGCTTGGCGGCTTGTGGACTTGACTATGCAGTCAAATTGTTTTTTAGTGGCTAACCTTGATCTTTCCATTTTTATTTACATTATCTGTGAAATCGACAGGGTATTTGGCACATATTTTACATTCCCCCCCCCCATACATGAGCACATATTGTATGTTTTTTGTTCTTTTTGTATTTTGTCTGAGCTACATGCCAAATCAAAACAGAGCAAGGAGAATTATGCCAATTGCCATCTGAAGGACAGTGTTTTTACATGACCGAATAGTATTTATCGACATGCTGGAAATATACTATAGGCCACACAGATGCAAAGAAGACCCTGCCTCAAGTTTTAGTTCACTGTCATGATTTCATTAGTCCTGATACATAAGAAAAAAGTTTACCAATGCTAAGGAGAGCTCTTCCTCCACAGGAATATTTCCATTTATTTTTCTCATTGTGGTTTCTCATCTTGCTCCACAATGATTTGAGCACCGAGTTGCACGTCACAAATCATGTCGTTACTTTTTTTGGTGGTGGGAATTAGATCTAAATCACAATGATTATGAATGAGTGTGCTGGGATCTGAACTACTTGGTGTACTGCACTGTACTGTACTTTGTGATTCGACTTCGAGCTGTGCTAGGGGAGGCGGCTCCAAGGGTCTGGCTAAAGTGATGGTCAGAGGAGCTTCTCATGTGGCCGATGGTGGCTGCCCCCGCCATGCTGCTCAGGCCCCCACCTCCACCCAGGCTGCTCAGCCCGATGCCACCACCACTTACTCCAGCTCCACCCAGGCCCCCAGCCCCGGCACCCATGCTGCCTATGCCACCTCCTCCACTGATTCCAGCTGTGCCAGTTACGCCAGCACCAGAAACTACCCTCTCTGTCACGATCACATTGTGGGCATTGGCTAACTCGGGGTGCATGCTCAGATTGCCTATCATGCCAGAAGCTGGTTGGATTACTCTTTCTGTCACTACCACATTTGAGGACTCTCTAGGATTAGGGATAGTCAGAGAGGTGGGTAGACTTGAGCCTGGTGCTATTACCCTTTCTGTCACTATAACATTCGATCCATCTCTCAGGTCAGGCATCTCTAACATTCCATGCAAATCAGCGCCAGAGATTGGGCCGACCACCCTCTCTGTCACTACCACATTTGATGCATGTCGATTATCGTGAACATGGACAGAGGGCTTCAGCGTGCCAGAGGTAGTGTAAGACTCGGTCACAGTGACATTACCATAGCCTAGAGGATCAGGAATAGGCATAGGATGCTGTACACCAGGTCCCGAGGGATGGGCACTCTCAGAAATTACTGTGGTTGTACCGAAACGTGGGGAGATTGGTGGGTGTCCCCTAGCAATGGCCTCTGTTTCCTGATGAAGGCATACTGGTTCAGTGCTCTGAGGTGGCCACGAAGGATCAGGGTCTGGATATGGTTCAGTGTCTTTTCCCAGGCTGATATCTGCCAACTTCTTAAATTTAGGCCCTAGTGTATCCAAGAAGCTGTCATCCAAGTCTTCTCCAATGAAGCTACAGCAACCCACGGAGCCAGCGGGGGAGCCTACACCTTCAATATCATATATGAGCAAACAATCATTGGATGGGCGTCCTTCATCTTCATCTGCATAAGCATATGCTTTCTGAATTTGTAGAGGAAAGAGAAAATGCAACTATGAATACATATTTAACAATAATAGAACAGTTTTTACCATTAGTTTTCCTTCCAGAGCATTACGAAAGAGGAATGTATGAAACACATTCTAACATCTACTAGAGATGCTTTAAAAATCATTTTATAACTTCTTGAAAGAATTTAGTTAGAAATTATTTTAACTATAATTCCAATAATACATTTGGACTTTTAAAATTTACTTAGATAGACTTGCTTATAATTGTGCACTTTGGACACAAATATCACAAAAAAAACCTAAATGAATTATTTTATAGCCAAGTTTAGAAGGAGGTACATAAAAATGCTGCATTTGAAATACACAAAAATGTGTATTTTTTTGGTCTAAAACAGGTAGTTCATAGTTAATTTGAGCTCATTCAAGATAGTGTTTTCTTTCCTTCAGATGGAGTGAATATGATGGTTCTGTGATAGTTTATGGCAATGTGGCTTTTTCAGCCCAGCAACAGGAACATTTGACTTTGGCTCTGTGCCACTTTTGGATTCAAAATTGAAGGTGATCCAAGACAATTTTTAAAAATAATGTCTCTCTCAATTTAAAGTAAAAGCCCATAGACGTGTGCACTTTTATTTCATCTTTGCTGTTCATAATACTGGACAGCAAATTTTCAGCTAAATATCAGAAATACCTGGGAGGAAACCAACTCATTGTGTTATTTCATTAAAAAAAATATTTATTGAGTCCTTGCTATCTGCCAGACACTCTGTTCAGAACTATACAGTAATAAACGATACCAACTGAAGTCCTTCTGTTGTAGGGCTTATGTTTTAGTAGGGTGAGACCAACAGTACATAAAGCTATGTCAGGTGGTGGTAATTGCAGGGTAGAGGGATAGAGGGTGGTGGGGTTGCCCTTTTAGATTGGATGGCCAAGGAAAGGATCTCTGATAAAGGAGTGTTTGATCAGAGATTGGAATGAAGTGACAGAGTGAGTGAAGTAGGTAGAGTGTTCTGGGCGGAGGGAGCTGTAAGTGCAGAAGTTTTGAGACAGAATTTTACTTTTCATGAGACCAATATTCATATGTAGGGATATGGATAGGAAGTATTCCTATGGATTTCAACAAGCCTTATTATTATCCATTGCTATTTGAAAGGCTTTTACTAATATTTTATTTAAAAATATCAGCCACCCTCTAAAACATTAGGGGAGTTAATGAAGGCATTTTAGGCCAGAATGTAGCAGGACAGAAATGTATCAGGACAGTCAGTATCAGAGACAGGGACTTCCTGAAGGTTTAGTATCCCCTAGTGTGCAACCATGGGCAATCGTGTCTCTGCCTGGGGATGGCCAAGTTAATTCTCCTTCTGTTGCTTCTCCAGGCTTCACACTCTTCCCATCACCTGCAGCTGGTTCTTAGAATACTCTGGAGGTGTACTACAGTTCTTGAACCTACTCTTATTAAATATTTACTATGTGCCTGGAACTGAGCTAGGTACTGACAATATAATGCTGAGAACATAGGGATGAGACACTAAAAAATGGTCATAGACATATAAACGGACAGATTTTAGCAATGACAGTTTCTACAAAATGTATACAGAAATACAGATGAGGAAGCATTAATCCTATTTTGGAGGAGAAGGTTAACTGTAAAAATGTCAGAGGAGCAGTGATATTTGAACTTGGTCTTGAAAGATGGGTAGGAGGAATTTGTGAGAGATGTGGTGGGATACAGATACTCCAGGAAGAACGAAGGCATGGAGGTGACAAGTCTGTTGTGAATGAGGCAAAGGTGCTCAGCAGGTGGAGTTGATGCAAGGATTCAGTGGAGATGTGAGGGAGGGTGCCATTTTGTGAACAATCTTATCGCCATATTAAGGACTTTGGACTTCATGCCACAGACAAAATAGAGCTGGAAGCCATTGGCCATTTTTAAATGGGGGAGTAAAGTGCTCAGGTAAGAGCTTTAGATATATTATTTAGCAACAATATAGATTGTTGTGTGTAAAGACTAAAGGCTGAGAACCTAGTTAGGAGACTCTTGCTAAAGCCCCTTTGGGAATTAGGGAAAGCTTGGAGTAGAGCAGTGGGCACATGGGTGGTAAGAAAGGTATGTGGTTAAAGAGCTTACCTGACAGAAATAACTTTCCATGAAATTCATATTCAGACCTCCTTCTCTACATTCCCTCATAGAATTTCTTCTTAATGTTCCAGAATATTCTTGACATATCTCAGGCATTCCTGGCATTTTAACTCCATCTGTTAGTTCGAATCCTGTTGTTCTTTCTCCTCCTCCCAGATCTTGCATTTCTCTGCCAGAATATTCATTTGTGTAAACTCCTAAAAGTGTCAATGGAATTAAGTTTACTTTCTGTAGTGTATTGTAAACTGAAAATTAACAACTTACTACAGCGTATGGTTTCTTCATTTAGGTATGCATTTGTGAGCAAAGAAATAAAAAGAAGACAAGACGTAAAGAAAGGAGATATAAACATGATATTGAGGTAAAAATAATATTATTAATTTGTTAATTTGGTAAGTATCTGTTGAGAGACTATTATCTGCTGTGCTGGAAGAGGGGGCTGCACAGAAATTACAAAAACCTAGAGTTTGATTTCAATTTGAGAGAGATTGGGAGAAAATACTCAAATTCTAAAAGTTTAAAAATAGTATAAGAATACCCCATTGAATTATTAGAAGCACAGGGCATCCAGAAGAAGGCATGAGAACAACTGGCTTTTAGAGAGGAGGCCATGGTTATGGGTTATGAGAAGGGTTTTCATGGAGAATCTTGGGTTTGCACTTGGATATGAAGTTGTGAGTAGAAGCCTGTTACAATATTTCAGGTAGGAGAGAGAAAATGATGTCCTGGACTATGGAACTGTGATGGAAGGGACAATGTTGACATGATTTGTGCAAAGGTTTGTAGACTTAATGAGGGAACAAATGGATTTGATGATTTGACAAGTCTTGAAAACTGATTGGGTGTCAATAGGGACATAAGGGTCAACAATGAGTCTCCACTTTTGAGATGGGGACGCATTGTTGTTATTGATGAAAATGGACAAATCGGGTTATGTAACTGACAGATCAGATGGAGAAATACGTTTAAAGAGGAGTTCTTTGAATAAAGTCCAGCTCTATAAGTTATACAATTCCTATGCCTGTTATATTTTAAAGAGTTCAAAATAGAAAAGTAATGATTACTGTTTGAAAAAGACTAAGAGAAAAATAAACTCATCGATAACATTTATTTACCTTGAAAAAAGTAAGATGGTACAACTATTTTCATAGATATGAGAAGTTATTTTAACTGTTCTTTTTATTAGAGTGGTAGTTATCCACTTTCTGTGAAATTCTGATTGTTCCCTGGTTTCTGCTTGTCAACTGATCTAGACTCCTGTTGTAAGATAAGTTGTATTGACAGTCTTACCCATGTGCAAGAAGAAACTCCACAACATGCATACTACCTCACCTGAGAGCCTTGAAAAATTTTGATAGTGTTTCATTTACTTTCAATTTAAGAAATTGATCAAATTTTTATATAACATTTATGCTGATGCTGAGAATGGATGTAGTTATTTTCTTTGTCATAATAAGCAGTCCAAATCGGAGCAATTTTGATTCATTAAACCAATTGTGGGCCGGGCGCGGTGGCTCACGCCTGTAATCCTAGCACTCTGGGAGGCCGAGGCGGGTGGATCGCTCAAGGTCAGGAGTTCGAGACCAGCCTGAGCAATGAGCGAGACCCCGTCTCTACTAAAAAATAGAAAGAAATTAGCTGGCCAACTAAAATATATATAGAAAAAATTAGCCGGGCATGGTGGCGCATGC